>KZ807832.1:287126-301321 GCA_000696205.2 Oncopeltus fasciatus
ATATATACATATATTTATATTTATAACTAATTTCTACCATAATTATATGATTATCCAATTTCATATTAACAGAATTTTAACCCATAAACAAGAACTAAAAAGTTTAATAGCTGATAAAAATTAGTGTTTGACCAATGTGTGGTGTCTATATTTCGGTTAAGCATATTCTTACAGAGTGCCGAGGCTATCAGGAGCTCAGAAACGAATTGCAATTACCACCCAATATGAGTGATCTATTAGATGATAAATATTTCTATATTAGAAATATATATGGATTTTTAAGAATTGCCACATTGTTGAACTTAATCTAATTTCACATAAGACTGATCAATATTGCTCTCACTCAATATGAATTCTTCTTATATTTCTATAACAATTAACTTCTTTATTTTGAGGAAGACTATAAATGCATAATAGGGGCTTGCCATTCCAATTGCAAGTGGAGGCCTGAGGGTGGGGGTGAGGGGGGTGGCTGCTCATCCGGGGGATGGTTTAGAGGAAATTTTAACTCAGTTCTTCTTTACTACAACTTCACAATTTCCTTTTCCATAGAAATGCATTATTTTAATTTTATTAAGCTGAATGGTTTCAGTAACTTTTAAGAGCTAGGGCTAGGTTATAATACAAAATATTTTCTTTTGATTAAAAGAAAGATGAGCATATTAGAACTACCGGTCACTTCATACTCTTCGCTATGTTAAATAGCCAAGAGTATGAGGTGAATGCTTAGAGATTGTTGGAGTCCCACAAAGGCCTTAAGGAAATACCAAGAATAAGGTCCAAATTGGCATTTAAATCATTAAATAAAGAAATGTTGAAATGAATGATGGTGCTCACACTCAAAATAAAATGAATGGTACCACTCTATCTATGGATAAATCTCTACAATGTAAAGTGCAATTAAAAATAGACTTGAAGTAAAACATCTTTAAGCATGATAAAGCAAATAGGTTTGGATCAGAAAATAAAATAAATGCTTTTTGAGATATTGGGGAAAATGATGTTACTTATTATCAGGCTGTCACTCTAATAGCTAGAATATAATATTTTTTTTTTAATTAAAAAAAAATTTTTTTTTACTTCACAAAAGTTTGATAGGAGGAGCAAGCCTCATTCATCATTTAAAAAAAATATTTGAAAGGGACATGTGCTATGTCTGGGAATGAAAAATCAAATCCAGTGAAAAGTATAGGCTGTATAGTATATAGTGATCACATATTATAATATCTTACCATGAAAAGGTTCCTAACAGAATTACACACATCGTATTTATAAGAAAAAGAAAGGATGAATTAAAAGTAAGATTAGACTTCAAATAAAAAATTTCATTTATGTCAGGCTTAAAGCAATTAATCGAATGAATTTATTTTTTTTAAATACTATCTCATAACTTAAATCACAAGTCTTTTAGAGAACATTATTAAAAAAATGCTCATATAAAAAGAATAAAATTTTCAGTTTTTTTCTTAACTTAGAAACTAATGATAATATTCTAATGAAAATTTAGTTATCTCTGAGGAGACACCATTATAATTGCCAATAATGTCTCAAAACTTTCTTGAAAACTGACAACAAGCTTAAAAATTAAGTACAAAATAAATAATTACAATTTTCAAACTCATACCTTTTTCATGAGAAGCACAATATTGACAGTGGCACAAAATATTTAAAGATGATCAAGAGTTCTACTGACCACTGAATTCAACTAAATCCATTTTGCACTTACAGTTAATGTGAGGAAAAACATATGGGGATGACTAAGACAATGAGAGACACATTTAAGTATAATATACCATTTCTAACTTAAAGTGTGCAAAACAAAATTGAGAAAGTAAGACAAAACCAATTTTTGACTTATTATAAAAATTCTGCTGATTTAGATAGTTGAAAAAAAAAAAAAAAAAATCATCAACAAATCATAGAACCTAAACGATTTCACTTCTGAAATGAGAGTCATTCACACTTGTGTTTTTTCCCCATCATATAGTTACCTTCATGATACTTGCTAGCCTTCTTTATAGTATTATTCCCAACTGAATACAAAGAGGACGTAAAAGGAAAAGAAAATATCAGAAATTTGGTTACCTGATTCATAAAATACAAACAAAAAACTAAAATTTGTGATGAGATTGATGTTATTTTAGTATATTTAAAACAAATGAAAAATGCAGTTATTCAGGCAGTAAGTAAACAAAAAGAAAAAATTAAATAAAAATATAACAATATTGACTTTTAGTATCAAAACTGAAATACTGGACATGAAGGCAAAGTATTTCTATTTTGATAAAGATACAGCATTTCAAACTAGAAATGACGATAAAATGAGAGAGGATCTATTATCAGAAAGTCCGTAATATGCTTTCTATATACTATTTTTTAAATTTCAAATAGATTAGAATCAAATAAGAACAATAATTTCAAAAAAACTTTTTCAGGTTTAGTGTATGTATACACACTTGTGTTTGTATATACGCACACTTATTCAATCAGGTATAAGAGAATCATAAATAAAAAATAACTTAAATATAAATTAATTTGTTTGTTCTTTGCTTATTTCATAAAATAAAACAATAAAATCTATGAAAAAATATTAAAATAAGTCAACATCTTTCATATGTACAATATAATTATAAATAAAAGATTTCTAAAATATTAATACTATGAATATCCAGTATTTAAAAGTTTGCTCTGTTAGGTATTTGCACTATCCAGACATATAATTTATGAAAATATCACAAAATTTCTTACAATATATACATTCATATAATATTTTTGCACATTATAGCCACAAAATTATTTTCCATAATTTATATTTGAAATATAAATTACTTTCTACTGACAACTATTAATCGTACTAGCTATCAAAATCACTAAAGCTACAAACATTCTTATTGAATACTTATCTGAAAGCACAGTAAAGAAACATTTCCTAAATTCTCATTATGTTTTCTTTTTTCAAGCAGTATCCCCCCCCCCCCTCCTCAAGAGTAAATTTCAGGATATGGAAATTTTCTTTTAGTTAAGAATCAAGAAGATTGAAAAAAAAAATATAATTAATAAAAATATTGTATGGACAAAGCAGTAAACTGTCTTGCTTGTTCAATTATACTATGCCCACATAAGTGTTTTTTAAACTGTTGTGTGTCAATGATAATTAAATTAAGATTGAAAAGCTGGACGAGGTATTCTTTTGGTAAACTGGGGCTAAGTAACATTGATGAAAGGTTATCAAACCTGAAAATACCAAGCTTCGCATGGTAATTTTATTGTCTCTTATAGCTGAGCACTTTCGAGATCAACAATCCCATACTCAGAGCTCAGCAATAAGATACAATAAAATTATTGTGTGAAGCTTAGTATTTTCAGTTCAAATTGAGAGTTTTTGACCATAGAGATTATTAATAGAGAATCTTTGTTGTGGTTCGGTCAAGGTTGATTAAAACAAAATACAATTTTTAAAAATACACACTTTTTTAAAGTTGTATTTTTCTTTTTTTTTGGATCAACCTATATCGAACTCCCCCCCCCCCCCACAAAAAAAATTCTCTGCTTAGTATTTTCAATTTTGATACCCTATCATCAATGTAACTTCACCTCAGTTACCTCAAAGAACGATTCACAAGGTAGTACAGGCAAACACTGGGATCAACTGGAATGAATTAAATAATCAATTGGTTCAAATGATCCTAAATGCCAGTTCAAGCAATTTAAAGAAATTATTTTCAAGCTCTCTATAAAATTAGGAAAAGTTTAAAAATTAGAAAAAGAGCATATTTTCATTAATTTGGCGCATAAAGAGGAAGCTGATACCAAAATATATTCAGAATATGGCAAAAAAGTTAAATTTATTGAAACAAACAACAAACAAAATTTTCTTTATAATTCTTATTCAGGAATTATGAAAGTGGTACACCGCAAGAGAAAATTTAATGCTTTATTTGTGTATATAAAAAATCGATTAGTCAGAGCTTTGAATAATGATAACCTCCATGCATTTATGAATATAGTATACCAATTTGAAAATTATAAATTCAATAAATCCTTAATAAAAGCAAAAAATAAGTTACTAATCCTATATGAATCTCAGATTGGTAGAGAGAGTATAAGCAGTAGTAACAATGTTATCGCTAATTCTTCAGGAGATTTAAATGAATTCCTCACAGAATTAACCTGACAAATGTATCTTTTGTGATTAGAAATTAGAGCTTATTGATAAGGGACTGCAATATTGCACTAGAAATGCAACTGTAAATATAAATTATTTTTTTAATTTTTTTTCTTTACTCACATCATCCCTCAACAAGACCTGAGGATGGGATCGATGATCTTGAAAGAGCTCAGATATAAGATAAATACCATAAGATTATTATGCGGAGCCTGGTAGTTTCAATTTTGAAGAAACTAGATGACTAAGCACCTGTGGAAGTGAATTAAAATAATTTTTCTTTACTGTTTTAATTTCCTCACACCACCTTACACCAAATATAAGATAAGGATCTCAATCAGTTACAAAAGTTTAAGGAATCTTTCCAACAAAATACACTTTCGGAAATTGAGTTATATCTGTAAGTGTGAACAAAATTGAGTACAATTACCATACAGACCGAGAAGAAATTTTTAGTTTATAAGCCCTGAAAGCCAATTACACAATTACCAGTGTAAAACTATTGTATGAATATTTTTTGGTTTTCACATATATTGGAGACCACATATTAAAAATAAAATATGAAAAATGGATAACATTTTTTGATACACTAAGTAATAAGAAAAAGTAATGCTAAAATGATTGTGAAATACACTTTTGTAAGAAATTATTTTTAAAAATCTTGATTTTTCGGGGAAAATGGAAGGATCTTCTTTCTGATCCAGATTCAAGAATTTTGTAACTTGTAAAAGTTAAGACACTCCTTCTGAATGAGCTATGGTTTGTGTGTGATTAATAATAATGATCTAAAGAAGAGTGGGATTAAACCCAAAAATAAATGAATCTGTAATAGATAAATTTAAAAAAAAATGATAAACTACAATTCAAATAAATAGAAAATAAATTTTGGTATAGCAAGCCTAAAACACACATTGAACTTTAAAAATTAAAAATACAGTAATATAAGAAAGCATAGGGAGTCCTATATATTGCAATTAGAAGTTAAGAACTCTGTTCCGAGGAGTACCTCATAAAATAGGATTTCATTTTGAAAAAAAAGCCACCCAATGCCTTTATTTACCTCTAGATAGCCATTCAGAAAGGCTAAATAAATTTGTTTAAAAAAATCAGAACTGACTTTAATAATGAATAATCTCTGAAATAAAATATAATAGATACCAAACTATCTAGCAAAACCTCAATTCACACAAATTAAGAAATAGTTAGGCACCAATTAATGAATCATAACTCTCTACAATATAAATTAATGTAAAATTATAAAAAGGGATAATACAACATATACGGGATGATTGGGACCAACTGAGTAACTCCATCTTTCGAGGTCCAGATTCAATTTTTTTTTTTTTTTCATGCCTAGAGGCTCAGATATAAAGACCTAGAAAATCTTGTAGTTCATCTTCCAAATTGATCCTTAATCTCTTCTGCAATTGCACTCTTAAAAAATTGTTACTTATAACCAAATTTTGAAATTAATGTAGCTTAGAAAATAACTAATGCTAATTCCTTAAGAATTGTATAAAAGCCAAGTTATTTAGCAAAATTTAATGCTAATGAGTAATATTACTGAATTCAGGTACCCTGATAAAAAACTTAAACCTGATTTTTAAGGTATATACTGGCTTTTATAATTTAGAGCATTTCTCCCCCCCCCCCCCACCCCCAAAAAAAATTCACTTAAATACCAAATGTGATTACAATTTTAACTCAAGGCTTAGCATAATTTCTTTTACATGTTTAAATCAGTGAGAACCTAGGCATATTATCCTATCAAGGTGATGATTTTTTTTAATGATCAGTCTCTTACCTTTTACTTAGTTTGACTAATGATCCTTGCACATTTTTTTCCGGCATATTCATGGGGTGGCTTAGATAACCTTATCACTACTTAGCTTCTTGAGGCCGCGAGCATCCAGGAAAAGCTATACCTCCAGTAACATCACATTTATATAGTTCATCCAGCCTAGGCTGAGATGTTGGAGTTTGCTGACCTTGATTTTGTTTTAAAGAGTCACTTTCAACTTCGCACTTCCCATACATATCCCCCATTGTCTGAGTCTGGCCCTGCCTATTTGCAGCTGTTTGGCCATACTTTTCATGAATTCCTCTATGCCTTTTCAAGGCAAACCTGTCAGAAAATCCCACCTCACAAATATCACACCTATGTGGTTTCTCACCAGTGTGGACCTTAGCATGATTTTTTAAATGGGTTGCCTGATTAAATGCAGAGCCACAAATACTACAACGATAAGGCTTCTCTCCTGTGTGAATCCTTCTATGATTCCATAATGTAGAATGACGGGCAAAAGTTTTGTTACAAACTTCACATTCATATGGCCGTTCACCTGAGTGAATCCTTTCATGATTCTTCAAATGTGGAGCCTGAGAAAACTGCATTCCACAAACATCACATTTGAAAGGTCTTTCACCACTATGAACTCTGGAGTGATTTTTTAAATAAGCAGCTCGAGCAAAGGTTATACCACAGAAATCACATTTAAATGGTTTGTCCCCTGAATGGAGCCTCTTATGGCTCCAAAGTGATGAATAACGAGAAAAAGTCCCATCACAAATATTACAATGATAAGGTTTTTCAACTTGATTTTGAACCCCTCCAACAAAAATTATTCCTGAGCCATTACATTTATGGCACTTAGTTATAGTTGCCATACCTCTCCTTTTAACAGGATGCATACCCTTAGGTATGACTTCAGTTTCAGTTGCAGCTTCTTGAGTTCCCTCATAACTGGAATCCCTTTCAGGGCTCTCGGAACAATTTTCACACCGCACATTCTTATTCTTCTTCTTTGATGGATGGTCACAGTCAACTTCTACACCACACGAGGAACAGCATTTTGATTTTGATTGATTACTATGAGCATTCTGCTTATGATTTTTGAGGTCAGCAGCAGAATTATAGGTATTGCCACAAGTATCACATGAAAAAATTCGCTCATTAGAATTAGAATTGCTATTATTAGAATTAGTGTGTATTCGTTTATGATGGTTTAAAAGAGAGAGATGAGCAAAAACAAGGCCACATACATCACATTTAAATGTAGCCGTAGAAGCAGCAGCAGCCAATGACATCTGATTAACAAGAGCATAATTATATGAAAAGGGTTGAGTAACGTCAAACCTATAATTCTTGTCATCTGCAGGATTATTTCCGACACCAATGTTATTAGAGTTAGTTGATTGTTGATTAACTTTTTGTAACATGTTAACATTATAGCAAAAAGGAAAGTCTGCTACCGAAGGCTGCTTATCGTCTTTCTTCTCAAGAGTATACAACTGTGTTACATGATGTTGCTGTCCTTGCGGTGGCGGTTGCTGCTGCTGCTGCTGCTGTTGTTGTTGTTGATGTTGTTGCTGAATATTTGAGTCAAACATAACTTCCTTCCCATTATCAATGCAATTTCCTCGGTATAGACCCAGTTGCTCAGTCTGAGTGAACCTAGAATGGTGTAATAAAACCTTTATTTAGCAACAACTGTGGTATGTTAAACATAACATAATAATGAAGAGAAATTACCTATTTACACTCTCTGCTGGATCAACAAATTGTTTTACAGGAATTTTTTGTCCCCTGACCTGTTGAGTTTCGTTACTGTATATTTTTTTAGGATCAGGTAGTTTGTTCTGTTCTCTGTTCACCCAATTATTAGAATCTAATGACATATTCTCAGCATGGGCCTAAGAATTTAATCTAAAAATGAAAATAAAACAACAGTGCAAAAATAAATTAAATTAATAGTTAAAAATTTTTTATAACAATTTAAAATAATAAATCCTTTAATAAATGGGTATTTACCAAAATTTAATGATGAGAATCATTAGCTAAATGACTTCTCGTTTTAATCTAGAGCGAGACATTTACAAATATTTTTCCCTACTGTCATTAAACTCACTACCAAATGAAAACAGGACTCAGTGACGCTCTCCATCTCACTCTTTGCTCTCTCTCCTTTTTTTTTAATTTATTTTTTTTATTGAACATTCGTTTATTAATATTTACTCTATTCAATACATAGAGTTTGTATGCTTGAACATTACTGACTATTATAATAAACTCAAATTTTTTTTCATTACGAATTTTATAAAGAAAAATTGAATGAAAAAAATGCTTAGTGTTAAGTTAGCAGTGGCGTTGCAGATAAACTTGTTTTTGGTCCTATAATTGATCAACGCAAGTTATAAACAATTTTTAAAAGTTTAATGTCATCTGTAACAAAGAAAAGCAAATTATTCTGCCAAAATATTAGAAGCTCCACTACTTTACGAAAGGGCATCTCTGAGTACTTTCTGCACCAGCTTCGGATGTAACCTACTCGAACGCTTACCACAATATTACCTCTAAATTTATTTATATTTTCAAGAAGGTGTGTTCTTTTCTCTTAAAATGTTTTAAATAATAGTTTTTACAAAAATAAATCTCTTGACAGCTTCTTCTTTGAGTATTTCGTGTTCTGTACAGGTTATAATTTAGAGTAAATTTGTTGCAAATATAATAGAACCGGATAACTTACTACACTTCCTTTTCTTTATTTTTCTTCGTAATGCATTTTTTAATCATTGTCTATTTTATGTGAATTCTTACGTTATCAAATATGCAGTACATTCAAGGATCCTGGTATTTACCGCCTAATGTGTTTACAGTTCATATTGTGTAATACGATTGTCAGTTTTGACGTTTCTTGTCTGACAGGATACTGAATGTACTTTCAGGAAGTTTTCCCTTAACCGTGAATAAGCTTAGGCTTATGCATAATGCGCTGTCATTAATTATTAAGCTAATTATTTATTAATGGATTACAGAGCATTTGCTGTTGTGGTTTCTGTGTCTACTAGTTCAGCTGGCTTCTGATACTTATGCTTGTTCCTTGATATTCCAGCCATCCCTTTTACTATGATATAGCACTTTTATTATTTGGTGAGTTATATTTTGATTTCAAGTAGTTGTTTATCATTACCTAAGGTTTTGTTTTTATTTTAGTTGCTTTAAACAGTAATTAATAATTTTCCCTCATAGGTAACTTAATTATCTCAAATTAACTTTCTGTTTTGTAAATTTTTATATAAGGTTTACATTTAATTTGCCTACTTTTTTTAAATAATAAACAACAGTTTTGTCTCAAACCATGTTCTAGATAATATGTTAGGTGTAGAGGTAGGTTGTGGTGTCTTTGTTTTTGCTTCAGTTTACTTTACTAGTGTTACCTTTTCTTTTTCTGTGATACCAGATGAAATATAATTTATTGGAGCTCCTCTATCTCAAGATATTAATGACTATAACAAAAATATAACTTATTGTTATTACTAAACATTTCAGTTGTTAACTGAATGCATTTTAATTTTGAGTGAGCTCTCCTATTCATATTAAATTATTCATTACTATATCTGAGTCACTGAAATAAAGTTGAGTTGTTCACATAGCTCCCTGATTTCTAGCTTTTCAAAACATGGACATAAAAAATATGGGTATGCGTGAACTCAACAAATAATTAAATTAATCTGCACTATTACTTTCTATTTATCTAAAAATAATTGTTGGTTTGGTCTTACTTTTAGTCCCACAAAAATTGATTTAAAAATTTTTTCTTTAATAATTTGTGTATATTGAGCCATTTAACAGTAACATAATTAAGGGTGTTGGGTATTTATTTTTTAACAGTCAATTGAAATATTTTAGATAGGCCTAGGACTCTTAATTGTCAAAGCCCATTAGTCAGTCCAGCATATGCTCCATAGCCAAGTCTTACAAGAATGGCTGTCTGAATTTACAAAGTAATATTATTCCTTTAATGAATTGATTAATACAATAAAGCAAATGTAATATAATTGTTAAACTGTGGACAATTGTCTTTCATTCAAAATTTAATATGTTATGCTGAGATTAGTTTGAAGAATTTGTCAGAGAATTGGGAGAAATAACCAATTTATTTATTTACTTATTAATGTAGTAACGCTCCCATGGATAATAATTTCCATGATTACAAAAATGTTTCTTTTGCCAAAATCCCGGAGGGAAACATGTATATCTCTGGATAGAGGGAGTAGATTTCTGGCCTTTCGGAAAACTAGAAATAGCAAATAACCAGGTTTGAGTTTTAGGGATGTCAGAATGAAATAAAGAGTGGTATCACCTAGTGCATCGTTTCTTTCAACTATCAAATTTTATTATCTCTCATTGTTGAAAGATAAGAAGAAGATAAGGCTTAAATCAAAATAAATAGCCAATGGCTATTTATGCCAAATTAATTAAATAAATTTTTCAAGTTGAAACCCGTTTGTGTCTGTTAAAAAAAAAAAGGAAGTTAAATGTGTCTAATATGGTCGAACAATGATTTGTTTTAAAAACAGTATTTTGATTTACATTAAAAGTTCAAGCTGAGTCTATTTTATATTATTTTAGTATTATAAGAAAAATTAAATTTGAAGTCATAAAGTTTCTGATTGCTATAATTTTCACAAATGTAATTAAGAACAATGAATTTCTTCTCTATGCCATAAAATTAAGATTTATGCCCCAAATAAATCCTCATTCATAGTTTTCCAATTTTATTTTTTTTTATTAAGTGTTAACCTTCCTCCCATGGAGGGAGGGTCTTTCTATAGGTTTGCATTCCATTTTAAACATCCATGGCTCAGGACTAGCTTTTATTTATCAATAAGGTGATTAATTGAACCAGCAGCGCCAGGTTTGTAAGACCCAAACAGACCCCATGAGCTACTCTGCCACTCCGTTTTTCAATTTTTATAAGTAACTCTTGAAGTAGTACTTTTTAATCTGTATTGAGTTTCATTCTTTAAACCAAATATTATGCTCACTATATGGATAAAAAATTTACTTCAATCTCAGATTATCTTCCACTTCCACTATTTTAAGCTGCCTTAGTTCAAAGCTGCATGCTGAATTTGTTTATGAAAAACTATGACCTGTAGAGTGTTGATTAGGATAGACATATATATATATATTTATAAATTTACTTATTAACATTTTTGGTGTCACGTATCAATAGCTTCATTCCTTCAGAATTCGCTAGATTGCTCAACATGAATACTCACCACTCACTTAGAAACTAATTGAAGGTATTCTGAAAAGGAGGAAAATGTAACGAGATATCCTTATTCTGAGAATTGAATATGATGATGTGTAAAACCAGAGGCTTTACAGAATTTTTTTTTTTTTTTTTAAACTCAGGGCCTTATAAAAGACCATGTATGACACCTATCTTACTCGTATGGTCTAGAAGTACTAGTATTTCAGAAAGTTCTGAACAAATCAGTTATGCCTCTAACCATTGCAAAAGTATAGATAATGAAAGAACTGTCACTGAAGTGAAAAATGCATTCTTTAACTACTGCTATCACTCTTGGACTAGTGGCTTAAGACTAAATACCCACATATTTTTTTTTTTTTTTTTTTAAACTTTGCTTTCATCTATACTCTCAATATGGAGTATGTGATGGAATTCAGGAATGGATTATTCTGACAGGAAATTGTAATATCCCCCTAAAACATTGAAACAGATAGTTTTATTGCCAAGAAGCTACTTCTCTCTCTATTACATTTATGGCTGGTGCTATCCTACAGCTCAGAGTAACTTTTATAAGTCTTGGGAAACAACTACAGAAAGAACTATTAAGATTCAGAATCTTGCTGAAAACATCAATATTGGAAGACCTTTTGGGTGTTAAAATAGGCCTGAATATGATGAATTAGAATTAAAGATTCTAGATTAATTGAAACCTGAAAAAAGAGAGTGAACATTTTAGCTGATAGCCCAAAGGGAAATCAAGCTATTCACATTATTATCATGACATGACTCGAAAAATTTCAACAGATCTTCAGGAAGACTGTGTTGGGGGGGGGGTNTGACATGTGGGGAAGTTGAGGCTTAAGCAGAAGGAAAGAGGATGATCTAGTTAGGAAAGAGAGTTGAGAGAGAGTGGGGGGGATGCCATGCTTGTCGTGCCATCCTTATCAGACGCCTGAGGCGAGGGGTTACTGACATAAAACAAAAGAGATAGCAAACTCCGGAGGAAGACTGCCAAGATTGACGCCGGCTACACCCCGAGGGGGATCTAAGATTCCCGCTGTATTTTACTTCTTCATTTATCAGACATTTTTTCAATTTAAATCATACGACGGGGCCAGTGAAAGATTAGGAACATCATTAACTATCTATTTAAGATGTCAAATAACCATGAGAATTTGTTGGGGTTCGGTCAAGGTTAATCCAAAAAAAAAAATACAATTTAATTTAAAAAAAGTGTATTTTTTAAAAAGATTATCTGCCAACATTGTGTTTTGTGTGTGTTTTGTATATTATATTTATTATTTATTATTAAATGAATACACATTATATTAGTTTATATAAGGTTTAAATATCTGAGCACTTTATAAACAGTATTGGCTGGGTATCTACATCTTTACTTAAGCCTATTTGTTTTTGGACAGCTACGACACCTCCTCTCTCACAAGAATGTACTGCAGCCTTTAAATGAATGCAAATTATTTAGTAATGGCTCAGTGCCTCCATTCGTTCATGGGCTTTATATTGCACATGATTTATAGTGGTTCCAGGAACCAACTTACCGTAATATCACATGAACTATATGTATGAAGTTATCTCTTCAACTATCAAACATCAACATTCAACTCACCATATTAGCTCATTGTAATGATAACCTTAGAAAAATAGGCTTTATTATTCACAATTGAAGTAAGACTAAATTGGTTAGTAACTAGAAACAATGAAAACACATGATAATAATATAAAACTGGATGAATCATCACATTCTTTCCTCCTTTTAAAATTTCAGTTCATAGTCTTTCAAGTAGGAAATTGTTCGGTGCTCTCTTGTAGAACGACGAAGAGAACTTTCATGAGGCTGAGGATCCCTGTGTACTGTATTCCGAGTATCTTGATTTACTTGGGGCTGCAAGGCTCTTGCAGGTTCGGGCTCTTGTTACCCAGTTATCTCTGGCTCTAGCCTACATTCCTCTGGTTCAGGCTCATTCATCGTCCCACCTTGAGGCACTAGGTGTTTCAAAGACACTGTAGTCTCTCGCCCATCTTCGAGGCGTACCCTGGCATACTGGGGGTTGACGTCCAGAATGTCGAGCTTTTTCAACAGCTTCATCGAGAGTTAACTTATTGAACTCTATTAGTCTCAGCCTTATTTGATGAGAACTGTAGAGTACGTGTCTTTGTCCGCAATCAATAGTTAGACAGAATGGGATACGTGGTTATTGATCGTCGATCGTCTCGAAAGACGCGAGGAAGTTTTTGAAAGTCTTCAGCCAGTAATTCCATTCCTACGTAGCTGTAGGGGAGTGCGGATCGCCGTCAAACTTTTCCGGTTTCAGTAATTTATCCATTGTGAATAATAAATTGTAATGATAACCTTTGAAAATAGGCTTTATTATTCACAATTGAAGTAAGACTAAATTGGTTAGTAACTAGAAACAATGAAAACACATGATAATAATATAAAACTGGATGAATCATCACACTCATTGTTCGATGAACCTGTTCCAAAGGTAACCAATAATGTCTCTGCACTTATTCATCTCTTCGCCATAATGAAAACTTTTCATTCAAATTCAAATTGTGCAATCAAACTCAATATTTTAATTACTAACTAACCAACTTAACATTATTGTAAACCTTTTGGTTCATTTCCTACAAATGCTTCTATTTCATTATATTCAGCTTCATTTCCAGTAGTAGACCTATTTATTAATCCATATTACCCAAATTATCAGCCTCTACATCTCATCAAGGCCATATCAAATAAAAAATTGGTAGTCTTAATAGGACATCATCCCTTTTACATTCATTGTTATCTCAGGCTTCTAAATTAAATTTCATTTACTATTCTTGATATCCATCCTGAAATTAAATATTGTAAATCTGTTTAGATTTTACAACTACTTTTTGAATGACTTATTTATTTTAGATTAATAAATGTGGATAGCTCCCTGTTACCAGCACTGAGAGTAATTATATATATATATATATAT
>KZ807833.1:67741-81088 GCA_000696205.2 Oncopeltus fasciatus
TATTATAATAATTTTAACACAACAATTTTAAATATGTGTATATATATATATTTAAAATTTTAGAATTTTGAGTCTCTCGATACGTATATTCAATTCTAAGGCGGGTTATGATTTTGATTTTCAGATCGATTGCATGAATTATTTTTTATGAAAATAATCTTAAAGAAAAATAGTTAAATTGAGAGTTGAGCGGTCTACTTTTCTTAAGTAACAATTACTTTTTATGAAAAATAATCATTTGAAAATCCGCACCTGTCGTTAGAAACTATTTCCAAATTGTATTAGGCTCCCTTTTAATCACTTAGGGTCATGGAGAGAGGGGCTATTTACAGGCTGCCATCCCGTTCTAAACATCCATGGCTCCAGAAGCCTAGGCGGGATTTGAACCCGCAGCGTCAGGATTGAAAGACCCGAACGGATCCCCCTAGCTACCCTGGCGCCACTATTTCCGAACTTACGAATGCCATCAGACCGCCTGAAGGAAACTCGAACGCCCGTACCAGAGTTTCACTGAGAGGTCCCAGGTGGGACAGGCTGCGCCGATGGACGAGTCCCCTGCACTGTCAGAGGAGAGCCGGCCTCTAATCCCCCGCTCAGGTGACACCTTTCTAATTGTAGGAGCGCCCTCCCTTTGACAGCCCTAACAAGGGATTTCTGCCCTTCTGTGTCACCTTCCCCGACGTCGTAGGAAGACGAGCAATTGGCTTCTCTATTGGCAATTTGTTCGCGAGCCTTCTGCAGACGAAAGGCAAAGATTCTTGAAAATATTTGTTACCATTTATCTAACAAGCCAAAGCTGGAAGCATCGTTTCGCTCACATTTTAACCAGGTTTCTTCTACGATTAATTTTCTAAAAAATAAAAAACCTAAAACTTTCTCAGACGGAATTTAGATAAAAAAGATACGCGTGAGAAATAATCAGAGTTTCTGCCAGGATAAGAAAATAAAATACTCCAAAATTATTGGGATAATCATTTTGGAGTATTTTATTTTTCTCATCCTGGCCGAAATCCTAATTATTAGTCAACGGCCAATCTAGCACCAACCACATGAAGAAGATACGTTTTTCCTTTTCTACTTGCTAGTGAGAGCAAAGGAATGCTTGGATTCCATCAATTTTATCAGTGTAATCCAGTGTGCATAGGAGCAATAAGTATTTGGATTCCGTTACAACGCATTTATCAACAATGTAGTATCGTCTTCCTACCAGTTAGAGCATGTAAACGGCTGGCAGAAGCGTCGAAAAAATAACCAGGAGGATATAGGACATATTTACGAAGTATGAATATTAATATTAACATAAATTAATAGTGGCAGAGGAATACATTGCGATAAATATTCAAATAAGATGAGTTTATATTTAAAAAAATAATAAGTTCAATGTCCTGACATTGATGTATTTTGGAAGTTGGTCGTGCCATCAAACCTGATGCTACTAAATAAAATATCAATTTCAGCCGGAAGTAACTGTTTATATAACAAAATGTCGTATATATTCTATTCCGTTTTCTCAGTCGTCATTAACGTCTGCATTAGGCAATATTTCCGTTCCACTTCCTCCTAAATTAACTTCAGGCAGGAAGTTCTTTCGTCACCAATGGATTTCAGGTCCCACGATTAAACTAGACATTTTTGTCTTGAATTTCTATAAATATGCCCTCATTAACAACCAAAAAGCCCTTAAAAAACGAATTAAACTTAATACATATGTATATTATTCGTTGGTTAGAAGAATAAAAAACACGAAGAAGGGATAGCGAATATGAACCTGGAGCAGCAAAAAGACAAGAAAGTCTGTCATGCAAGATAGAATAAATAAGAGTAATTTTTTATAAATTTATATAAAAACTTTTAAATATTACATTCTGCTGATAAAAAATCTTGTGATTTGATGGCTTAGTATAGTATACACATATAAAAAAAGAAAAAGAAAAAAAAAAAAAATGTGTAATGGGAAATTGTATTTTTGTATTTTCACGCCGGAGAGAACACTGAGCACTAAACTAAAGTGGTAGAGAGGGGAAAGGACTTTCCTATCGTAGCAACATTCGTGTAGATCTTTATTAACAATAATTTTTTCTTAGAGATATTATTAAACATAAACTTTATGAAGTAATATTTGACACTTATTTTGTTTTATAAACTATTTCGTGACTCAAATTACAACTTTTCTTTAATCCGATTGTAACCAAAAATGAATTATTTTAAGAATTATCTATGGAAAATGTAAATACTGAATTTGATTTTTATAATAAAAGAGGGAGTCCAACACAATAAATTATAATTTAAAATTTTAAATATTTTATTTTAAACATTATAGAATATAAATATCACGAAATTCCATTTAGCCTAATTTATTCCACTTGTTTCCTTTAACGCTAATATTAAGGAAGATATTTAAATGGGATGTTAGTTGACCGTTGATATACGGTGTTCAGTCAAAGGTTTATTTGAAAGAGATATCTCTATAGCCCTGAAGAAGGTCTGAAATTAAGGCCGAAACGTTGGCAAAAAAAAACCATAATGGTTCACCCCTGTTTTTATTTAATGATAAAACTTTGACCGAACCCCGACTATCCCCTCCTGATATATTTTATACATCGGTCTCCCACTAAACCCCCTTCCACCTCAAACGATTTCACTCAGTAATGAACTCACTCGACGGTTTGAAAAAATATGCTTAAATACTGAATTTAGTTATTATTTTAAAAATTGCGGACTATATAAGTGTGTGTGTGTGTGTGTGCGGTTTTGCGTGTGTGCGTGCGTGCGTGTGTGTGTGTGTCACTCAAAATATGTAATAGACTATATTTTAGTTTCCCCTAATGTAGGATAAGAGAAGAACGGTAGAAAGTTTAACGTAACCAACAGGAGTATCATAATTTCTCTACCAAAAAGATCTACCAGAAATAGACTACTGCCTGAAGGAAAAAATTTCCTTTTCATTTTGGCTAGTAATTGATCTGTATAATTATAAGTTTAATCCTTTTTATATAATACAGTAATAATTTATAGATAAATAATAATTTACATATAATAAAATATATATAATACGTAATACAATTCTAATGTCTACCATATAATTTGAATTAATGCCTATGAAATTCTATTTATCTACTGTAATCGGAATCATCTTCAAATTGCAATTTGAATACGTGATCAATGACTGACCCACTTGCGCGCGTGGTTGTTGCACGAAAAAGAATAGTATCTTTCATTAATATTCCGGTTTATCGGTTTATCCACAACAGTAAAACAGAATTGTTTCACTGTCGTATAAATGTAACTGGAAAACGAATAGTTTCCCGAGATCATCAATAGCAACAAAATGGTTTTCATTCCTCTATGAGATATAATGAAGAGCTAACTTTATTTTCTCATGTAAAGTTTTTTCCGGGTTGGACCGTGTAAAGTTTTTCATGGTTGCCGAGCTTTCGCACATCCTGTGATGGCTTCTTCAGGGCTGAATAGAGAATGAGAAAGTTTCTCACTTTACACGGTCCAACCCGGAAAAAACTTTACATACATCTGATGACTGTGGAAGCCTACGTGAACAACATTATTTTCTCATTTATAAACTGAGATAAATAAAGTTCAACGTTGTACAACTAATCGATTGTTCATAATCGATGTCTTTCTCCGCCAAAGAAGTATGGGGAAAACGCGCTAGGTTTCCATTGCCTCTGGAAGTCCGCTCCCGGAAGACTGGTGCATGCTGGTGGGGAAGACCCCTGAATCCCCCTGGGGCCTTATTTACATGAGTGAGGGGCTGAGGAAACAGGGGGGGAGGGTCTATAATTCCTACTGGTGGTCCTGCGGATGACAGACTCCTTCTTCCACAGTGGCCAGAAGCAGACCTGCCCGCGACTTCCCTGTAGAAGTACGAATACTACCACACCTACACTACACACGCGGCACTACTTCATTCATGAATCATTTTCTCTGCTTGTTTTCATAGCAAGTCACAACAAACCTAGTCGGGTTTACAGTTCTTTTTACTCCAAGTGTAGTGGTTCACATATATTTTAGCCTCAATTAAGAATTACAATTTCTTTGAAAATAATTTAATAATTAATAATTTTTAGTGCAAGGGAACAGAATAAAAAATCTAACTGTCCCAGCCAGGACTCGAACCTGGATCTCCTGCTATCAGGGCCGGTGCATTTTCCATTTATGCTACCGAGACAAGCCTGATAACTTATTAAATTCCTCGCACTAGTGTCGAGAGTCTAACCTCCCAGACAGACGAATATATCGTCTTAAGTGGGATTTTAAATACCCCTCTCCCCCAAAAAAATTTATAAAATAAAAATTTAAAAGTAAATAACTAGTCATTTAAACAGCTTGACAATGTCAGCTCCTCCCAGCATAAGACGATATATTCGTCTGCCTCGGAGGTTAGACTCTCGACACTAGTGCGGGGAATTTAATATTATCAGACTTGTCTCGGTATCATAAATGTTTTCCATTTATGCATTATTCCATTTATCATGCACCGGCACGCATAGCAGGAGATCCAGGTTCGAGTCATGGCTGAGACAGTTAGATTTTTTATTCTGTTCCCTTGCACTAAAAATTGTTAAAATTTACGTGGGATTAAATACCACAAAACAAATTTATAAAAATTAAAAAATTTAATAATTAATTAATAATAGTGGATTACTATTGTATATTTCATAACCTTAAAATCTTCTTAAAAATTATGGAAAATTACAACAATAGCGTAAATAAGAGATAAGGTTAATTGTATTTCACTATGAATTCAGTTTGACGCGTTCATTGTTAATGGATAAATTAAAAGAGGAAGGTGGAAAATTATAAAACATTAAAAATCACAATATCATCATTATAATTAACGCAAGTCATAATATTTGTTGATCTTTTTCAGTACCAAAGTTACTTCCTATAATTTACATTCTCTAAAACTTTTAAGAAAAACATACAATATGGCAGATGCTGCAAAGTTCATACCAGCTGTTAAAGCATCACGTCTAACTAATTCTCCTTACTTCACCTTATGGTCTAAGGTTTGGAAGAGGGCTAGATGAATAAGCAGGGCAGGCTTGTGGTAAAAATAAAAAAATATAATATTATCTTCTAAATATAAATAATAATAATAAAAATGATACTTTCAATGAAAAATAAATAAAAGTTCTACAATATAAAAAATGTTTTCACCCACAAAAATAACTAAAAATTTATATAAAAACAACAACACTTGCCGATTGCATCGTTCCTTATGACTCGTTCAAAGTTTGACATCGATAAATACAGAACGAGTCAAATCGAACGACACGCGCTCGTGATCCTTTAAAAAGATCTATGTCGCTACATAATTATTAGAAGTTTATTATGTTGTATTGTATCTGAACGTGAAAATAATATACACTCTTTCGTAGATTGGTGAATTGTTTTTTTAAATTCATAAATACATTTTTATTATCACTACCTCCAAGAATTGCTGCAGCTCTGGATGGGTCTTGATTTCATTGCCACAAACCTGGACCCATGGACAAACCAAAAAAATCTGGACATCATTGCCATTGTACAAGGTCGTACTGTTTGTTCTGATTCTTCATTATTCTCTGGTAGGCCTATATAATCTACATAAAACATTAAAGGAGAATTTAAATTCCAAGTTTCTACAGAACATGTGGTAAACGCTCTAATTAAAGTCTCACATAAGAAATTGTATTATCAATAGGAATCGTCCCTTTCGTAGCAACCTAACCCAACATAACAAACCTAACCGAACAAAGAAACAAAAAACATAACAACCTAACCTAATGTATTAATTATATATATATATATATATATATATATATATATAAAATTATTATATTTTCTTATCAACACCTCTTAAACCAGAATTCGTAGATCATAAAAACATAACTTCTTTCTTCATTTAAAATATTACCTAAATAAGTAAATGAATGTACTCTTTCGAATTTATATCCTACTGCTTCAAAATATTGCGTTGTTTTCAAGCCGTCTTTACTTGGATACATGTACTTCGTTTTTTTTTTGTTTTGTTTAATGCTCACAGCGCGTCGACCTCTAAGGTTATTGGCCTTAACATCCCATTCATTATTTGGTCTGTCTTCTTTCTCTCTCTCTCTCTCTTCTTTAGGAGTTTTATTAGGAGGATTATAATTAAGAAATTCATGGGAATGAAGAACAGAAAGAATATTCCTGGAGTATAAGAAATAATATTTATAATAAATGTTTAAACATTTAAAATAAAATTAAGATTATGTATAAGCATAATATTTAAAGAAAAAGAAAGATTATATACAAATACTAGAGTAAGAGAGTAAGAGTTTTCTAAGGTCTGTTAACATATACACACTAGTTATATTGACTCAAATTTTATTTGGAATATAAACATTATGGAGGATATGCAAAGATAATTTTCCCCAAGTCTATTATGGCACAATTCTCCATATGGCCTCAAGGAAATTATAAATACAGCTAGCACTAGACAGTTTGCGTAGGTTTATGACGTGCGAGTGCGCACATGAGCCACACGCATTGTCAAACACAGATGACTATCTGTCAATATTGTCCCTTGTTCTATTGTCTACACAAGCCCCAGTCCGACTCTGAGACCGCCAGTCAATAGCACTCGGGGACATTAGATTGTGTTGTGTGTCGAACCGCATATAGAAAGTTACATGTTTACTTGAGAACACATGCGATGCTCCAAGAAATGTATGCCAGGAATAAAATCTACAGGTCGTAACCACCCTTTGATTTCGTCATACCCCTCAGTATGATAAGTACTAATCAGTTCAAACATCTCTTCCCTGAAATGAACTAGTTAAATTAATATTAACTAGAGTATCATGGTTGGAGGTCATTTGATCGTCGAGTCTTATGCTGGTGAAATTAGTTGGGGTTTCAGCTAGGATCAGAAAAATAAAATACTCCAAAATAGCTGGGTAATTATTTTATTATTGCCGACGTTTCGACTTGACTTGTAAGTCGTCTTCAGGGAGAAAGTGATGTCTGGAGAGATCTTCGAGGGAGGTTGATGGTCACAATTCAAAGTCAAGAGCTAAAGTGAATAGAGTAATAAGGTAATTATATGAAGAGTGTGTTACGTTCTTCATACTACTTATTTGTAATTTCGTAAAATTTATAACGAAATTTAGCAATTGGGATTGTTAGCATAATGCGAGTCCCAAAAAGGCTTGGGACATGCTTCGAATCTATCTTGAATGTATTAGAATTATGGTCTTCTAAAAATATGATAAGTTACTATGAACAACGCTCTGCTATCAAATAATTAGGAAACTTGTTTTAGTCATCACAGAAAGTAATATTCATTCCAATAAATGTATTTTAAATAAGCAATGCTCCTTGAAATTTAATTTTCAGAAATACAATTTTTTTTAAGTCCTCTCGCGTCATTACTATTTTTATGATTGATTTAATCATGTACATAATATTAATAAACGGTCAACAGTAATGAACATTAAAACCACCCTTCATGTTACAAGCCTAAAAGTGCTAAATTCAAATATAAAATATCAGTTTTCCAATCAATTATTGGATTCAACCCTTAATGAATGAGAAATCATACTTACATATTCTCCCAACCTGTTGACTTTTATAATGAAATATTGGAGTCAATCGTTTGTACCCAATCGTGGGAGCTTGTGTTCGATTCCAGGAGGACAGAACCTAGCTTGTTACGGCCATAATAATCTCCAGAGCCAGAGTCATCTATGCACAGGAGTTAAGATAGTCCACTTTCATTCGATGAAACGGGCCATACATATTACATAAATCGAGCTCCTATCCATTTTTGAATCACCATTTGATAATTAGTTAAACTTTATAACATTTATAAGGCTTTTATGCTTTAATATTTTATGCGTGTCCTGTTACACAAAAAAGGACACGTGAAGCAGTTTATTTGTTGGGGCTAAATTAGATGAAAAGTTGTACTGGAACCCGTGGAAATTAAGTGAAAACGAAGGCAAGGGATGTCAGTAATTAAGAGGCTCATGGGATCCTACACGGGAACCCGTCAATACGTAATCTGAAGTCCTGAGCACGATTAATAGTGGAATACGGACCAGAAGATACCATCACCTAAGTGAATCTGCTTTAAGATGCTGGACCACGTGCAGAGCCCAGCCGTAAATATTTGATACCAGAAGGTGTGCATTTTCTTTAATAGTAGCTGTGAAGTTTAGGAGAGCACAGTCTGTGGTTGATGAATATACCGGCGACTAATCGTTACAATACAGGTCAACTCGATATCCATTACCTGCAGTGGAGCTGCAAGAGCTGTCAATGAGAAATGGAATCTGAAATCGCAAGTACAGAGAAGCAAAAACTCGGATTTGGATGTTTTTGATCCTGGCTCCCTAGGGAAGACTAGGGGAAACGGAACATGTAGATGCTGTAGAGAAATGAGAACCACAGCACGGGCCTCAATTTGGGAATGGTATATCCCTAGGCTCTGTCTACACGCATAGTTCAGCAGAAGAAGGGAGGGGGGGGGGGTTAGAAATAACAAGTGGACGTCTTTTAACAGGAAGATTAAAGCGGAAAGAAGTCAGATTTATATCAGCACTATAGTCGCCCATCGAATTCCTGCTCTTTGCTGTACTTTGGAAACGAGAGGATTTCAGATAGCTAAAAAAGGACAGTGGCTCAGTCAGACAATCCTGTCTATAGTTTAAAAAAAAAAAAATGTAACTGTTAAACTACTCTCCGGTAAGAGTCCTTCAAGGACCCACAATAAGAGGCTAGAAAGATCTTCTATTTTGGGTCCTTGAAATAGACCCACAATAAGGTTAGAAAAACGTTCCCACAATAGGAGTCCCCTCCTCTAAGAACCTATGGGGTTGAGATGTTAAAATGAATAAAATAGAATAAAAAGGAAGGAAGTTAGTACCAGGAGGTATTAAGAGAAGCAAGCGGAAGAACCCAACATATTCCTGGTGGCAGAACGTAGCTAGTTTCCTGCTCATGTTCTGATATAATAATCTCCAGAGACATCTCCGCACAGGAGTCAAGAGAGTTTTCATTCGATCAAACGGGGCATAATATGTCTAGTTATAAATTAACACGCACCCAGCATGTAAGGGCGTACAGTTATCTTTTGTGCAATCCTCGTAATTTACCGAAAGACTAATGGTAAAAACTAAGAATCGGATGCTGGTGGAACCTTCCACAGTCTAGGTATTCTATATACTCATGCCTGAATCAATAATATTTTTACAATTTAGGGAGGAATCTGAGATTTCTAAAGAGGAGACAGGGTGGAAGAGCAATTACTCTTTGAAGCTTGTTTGTATCAGTCTAACTCTCAGAATGTTTTATATTTTTTTTTTCTCCGAAGATTAATTATGTAAGAATCATAATTTTCAAGTCAGCATTCTTTGTTAAGATGCACTATTTACTATCTGTTATTCACTTTAAAGATAATTAGGGCGAGACTCACCTAAAGCAAGGATAATATTGCTCTTATACCATATATTTTGGGAAAATAACTTTAGCAGCAACTCATTAGTCCACTTGTTTCAGAAACCGTAAGGGAGAGTTACCAAACTAGAAGAGAAGGAGAGTTTGGGGGAGTTCGGCCCCAATTTGACGCTGAGAGCAGTAAAAACTGTATTAAAGTTTCTTGGACGTATTCTGGAAATGTCAGGGCGGTCAGCCTCAACTTGTCACCCCCCAACCGAAGGGGGGAGGGGGAGTGTTCTCGACTCTTCAGCAGGAATAGGTCCTTCCGATCGGGGAGAAATACTAATCATTTTCCAGCCCCCGGGTAATGGGTAGCAGGCTCGAGGTACAATTAAGTCAGATGGCTGCAGAATCGGGCAATTAACTTCAGCTGAGAATCAGAGGCAAAGAACGTCCACTGCACCGTATTTAGCATAGAGGAGTTTTTGTAGCTCTCTAAATTTAGCTAAAATAAGCAAATTTCTACATCTGTATGGAGAGCAAGTAGAGAATTT
Source organism: Oncopeltus fasciatus (assembly GCA_000696205.2). Taxonomy (NCBI): domain Eukaryota; kingdom Metazoa; phylum Arthropoda; class Insecta; order Hemiptera; family Lygaeidae; genus Oncopeltus; species Oncopeltus fasciatus. The sequence continues at coordinate 77,719 of KZ807833.1, forward strand.
GTTAAGATTCGTTCATGGTTGATAAACCAACAAATTCTCAATTAATTATTAATCTCCAAGTTCAAGAAACTTTCCAAATGAATGTTTATGTTTCTGCAAGATAGTCAAAAAGTAAGAGGGTTAGCTCTTAAGCTCTTCCTGCCTTTAAGAGGGAAAAAAGTTACATCGCTTACCCTTGTGTAGAATTGCACACACATAACTTGATGATCTCTCACCGCTAGTTATAGAAAATGAAGAAAGTATGTCACACATGAACTCCTAAAACTAAAGTGTGGGATAATATTCCTAATCTAATGTTAGGTTCCTAATCTGACTGATCATATTTTGGGTCAGAAGTAAACCTTAACTGTACGAGACTTATTTGAACAAATACTTTAATGGAATATCCTTATGCTTGTTGCATTTAAATGAAAAGTAATAACTCTTGAGCTTAAGGATAACTAACCTACAATTGTCCGGTTTAAAGTTAATATGCAGTCTTAATGGTAAATTTTTATTTTTATTTTTAATGAATATATTTCTAAATTGATATTAAAGGCCAATTTGTCTTTCCCAATATGCATTTATACAAATTTGAGAGCTTTCGACGGTAAAAGAATATTATAGTATTGTTATTAAGATCCCTTAAAGGTACCATCTCTCATTTCCAGTAATCTTGAAGATGGGCTTCTAAGGTAGAAAGCTCTCAAGTTTAAAATCTACATTGTGGCAAAGACAACTTAACCTTTATTTAACACTTAATTGTAAGCCAACAAAAAGGCTGCAAATATAAAATTTCCAAAATATTATTCTGTATTAGCTTATGATGTCGAATAAAGGTCTTCTGTTGTATTGTAATTGTAAAAAATGCATTTTTTTATAAAAAAATATAGAATTTATTTTCATTTAAAATTATGTAGTACGATTCAGTTTTCTAATCAATCGATTTTTCGTTACGATATTATGTAATAAATTTCAATCCATTTAAAAAAAAATGCATGTCCGCTAGATGTATTGAATGTTGGTATTCAAGCAAACCCAACTCTAAACCAAGTAATCTAGTGTTGTTAAATATCAGGGTAGTTTTAACATTACTTTAACATCTCAAATATAAAATATCTTAATATTTATTGTTCAAAAATTTTTTTTTCGAATTTGAGGTTAAATTCCCTAATTTCCCTAATATTCAAGTATTGTTTACTGAAGTTTTTTTTTTTTTTTACTGCAATTATTTAAAATTTTGAGATTCAGGTAAATCCGCACACTTAATGAATCAATTTCGCTTCACAGCTTTAACAATTTTCATTTACTTTTAAATTTTTTATGAAGCTGTTTCACACAGTCAAAATAACTATTGTATATAAACTTTTTTAATTGCATTTAATCTCTAGAGAAAATCGTCACTTCAATCTTCCTAATTTTTTATTTTCTATTAAATAAGTTTCAGTCGGGGAAAAAATTAAAATATTTTTAAATATTATTCAATGGCTAATAAAGTATTAGTCATAAGAACTACTGAACTAAATACCGTTTCTTCTAAATTCCCCCATAACGGATAGGACACAAAGGGATACTGAGCCACCCTTTGGAGAGTGGTGGTACAAGGGGTGCTGAGAAGTGTGAACGCATCGTTGGAGAATGACGGAGCGGTGGAGAAGATACAACACCGGAGCACTAGGGAAGCCAGGCCGAGCGAGTAGCATCTCTCACTGAGATAAGTTATTCACACGAGTACCGCTCTGGCTGACTTGTGTATCGGTGGCGATCCCGGCAAACAGCGGGGGCAGGACTAACGTTATTTGGGCGTCCTTCTTCCCCCGACGCCAAGGGTTGAGGACGCCTTTCCCTTATTCATGGCACATCCGATGGGGTCCGGGGAGAAATACATGGATGGATTTAAAATTCACGCCAAAACAACCAAACTGCTCCGTGCCCACGGAATTAAATGTCTACCAGCATGGGGGTGAATTGTTTGCCAGCCGTCCCCTTCTGTATTTTTTTTTCCTTCTTTTTCTGAATATTTTTCTTACTTTCCTCAAAGAAATTAAAGAAGAAGACAACAAGCGTTATTTCAATAGGTAAAATTTAAAAAGTAAATATTATAGAAAATGAAAATAAATACAATTTTTAGTGCAAGGGAACAGAATAAAAAAGTGCGGGGAATTTAATAACTTATCATGCTTGTCCTGGTAGCGTCATCGGTAACGCACCGGCCCGAAATGCAGGAGATCCAGGTTCGTGTCCTGGCTGGGATAGTTAGATTTTTTTTATTATGTAACCTTGCACTAAAAATTGTTCAAATTTACGTGGGATTAAATACCACAAAAACATTTATGAAAATAAATACGTATACAAACTATATTTTTATTTATTATACAAAGTTATTATTACCCCAACTATTCTCAATTATGTTTTAAATTTGTTTACTATACATAACAAACATCAAGCAATATTAGTTTCTTCGTTAGACCATATTTGTATCATATACAGTTCTGAGCTAGCGGTTAGCTATAATAAACAATACATTTTAATCTCCCACGTTACTTGAGAAACTTTAATTTCATAGTTTTCTTCCGGGCTTGACTATGTGGAAAAGTCCATTCTCTATTCATCCTCATAATCAGCCCTGAAGAGGCCATCACAGGGAACTCAAAGCTTTTCGACAGGGTCAAGCCTGGAAGAAGAATCTATGAATACTTTCTGGGGAACGTAGAAGCCTACATGTACAAACTTTTATTTATCGAAAACAGCATACCCAAAACTGGGGCCCAATGGACCACTGCCAGAAAGATTATTAAATGGATAAATGTTCTTTTTGTAAATTAACCTAAGCATAAAACGTAAAAAATAAATATCATTAAATGGTTATTAAATTAATTTTTTTTCGGAAGAAAAGAACTAAATTTCTAGAAGTGCCATCATCATTTTTTTTTTTTTAACTTTTATTTATTTATTACATTCCGTTACATTAAAACATTTTGTAAATTGACCACAATGAATTAGAGAAAAAAAATGACACAATATCAATCACATGAGGAGAGAAGGTGACCAACGACACCACTCTCAAATTATTTACAGATTATGTACCCAGGAGGTCGCGGGGCCATCTTCGTTTTAGTCGTAGGGGTGGATCATAGGGGTTGGAGTCCGATGACAGGGACTGGGCATATGGATTAGGGTGAAATTGGAGTTTACAGTGGTGGAGGGTGAAGTGAGTGGAGATGAAGTCTTGGACGAATGGGATATTATAATCTTGATGTAGGGTAGAGTTCGAGACGTAGTATGGAGCATTTGCAATAACTCTTAGGATTTTAGATGGGAAGGATTGAATACGTTGGATGTTGGAAGGCTTAGCGGCACCCCAGAGTTCTGCACCGTATGTCCAGATCGG
>KZ807833.1:84126-97156 GCA_000696205.2 Oncopeltus fasciatus
ACATACATACATACATACATACATACATACATACATACGTACGTACATACATACATACATACATACATACATACATACATACATATATATATATATATATATATAATCAAATGATGACAAGAGAAAGAGTGAGGGTAGTGAAGACAAAAGAAAAATGAAAAATTACACAAAGTATTTCAACTTTTCTGAGGGATTGTTCGCCCTTGGTCAGAGAGGAGTGAAGTGAGTCTCCTCTCAGTGAAGCTCTCCTTCTGGATTGAAAAAGGACACGAGGTACCAACAAATGAAGCTAAGCTACATTTTGAATGAAAACGTCAGGATGAAAACCCTTAAAAATACAAATATAAAGTACATTTATAGCTTTCAAGGAACATATATATATGAAGTTCCCGGTGGTTTTATTTAGGTAAGTTATTCTATGAGGAAGGAATTTTCGCCTCTTGTTTAATGTCCTGTTTGGCTAATAATACATCAAAACAAAAGAAAAAATAAATATAATATATTTATATGTGTATGTAGACTTTAATATAACAGAGCGAATACAAGTAGCAATTATAGAAGAGAAAGAGAGAATAAACACAGTGTTTCGTTCAAAATTAAAGCGTTCTCACCAACAAAAGAAAGGCAGTATTATTTCACAATGAACTTTTTTTTTTTCTTTTTTTTACTATTCATGGACTCTTGAAAACAATTTTCCACATCAAATTATTCAATTTTGAAATTATTTTGTAGTTCATAAACAATTCAGTGGGCTAATGGACTTTATATATAAACGAGACTAAGTCTTGTAAAAACAAAATTTAAAAAAATTAATACATTGATTTTTTTTTAATTTAAAATTTCAATTTTATGGCAAAATAATACTATTTAAAAATTATTCACTTATCGCTATGAAATGCGAAAACTTTTTAAACTGAGGCTTTTTGTACGAACAGCTCACAAAGTTGTACAGAACATTTATGATCTGTTGGGTTTTAAAATGTTTTTATATTTGCATTTTGTTAAGCTAAAAAAATATATAGTTCGTTCTTAAAAATTTAAAATAAAAGAAAAATAGTCAGAGTTTAATCTCAAACTTATGAATGCACAATGAAAAAAAATTTTAAAAGTGGTTTATATGTTTGGGGAAAGTTTTTTATGAAATATATTATTTCCCTTGGTTGGTGATTAGTTGGCTGTCGGGTACTTCAAGTTTGGGTAGTATTTTATTTTTTGCCGACCCCTCGAATTACATAATGTCATCATCAGGGCTGATATATAACACCAATACACACTAATACAATAATAATAATTATATGCATGGAAATGAATCCACTGAAACGTGAGGTGAGTAATAGAAAAGAGTACTTAAAATATTAAATATACAAATGTGGGAGAACTTGGGGTGGTCTCTCATTTAGATGTTCTGCAATCTACAATGTTAATTCTGAATATTTTTCTTGCGATACACTCGTTTTCTTTTTGGCGATACACCTATTTTTTATTACCCATGTATATCTTTGTTTTCATTTTTAAATACTTCTTCCTCCTATTTCCGTACTTGTACAATTAGTTGCATATATTGTCATAGTTCTGTTGAAATTTTTTTTTATATTATTAGTCTATTGCTTATTTGTAATTTTTATTTTTATTATTTTAATTAGGTCAGAATCAGCTATGTCAGCTGTGACCTCTTTGCTATTCAAGAGGAATTTGCTTTTCAAGTCCCAGAATAAAGTTTCTTTCTCTTTCTTTATGTCTCTCTATACATCACTATTGGTACATACCAAGTTGTTAATGTATTTTATGTTTGTGACGTGTCTGGGTTGGGAACCCAATATGAGAACCATATACACATTGTTAATGCTGAACAGGTTGGGCTGTTTGACGGGAAACAATGAAATGGGCTATAAATAACAGTTCTTGACAAGATCAATAGTTAATGGTGATTGAGTATAGGGGGAGGATATATATTTATATTTCATATTTTGGAATATCACAATAAATAGTTGTAACTACAGAAATTTCAAAAATCAAAGCAGCAGGTACTTCATAAAGAGAAGTCATAAACAGAAATAATTTATTCAGATCATTTACAATAAATGTTCATATTCCACAGAGTACGATGAAATCTTTAATCGAACAATCATTTTTTTAATAATAAGTTAAATACTCAATATAAAATCAAGTGGAGTTAATTAATGGCTAAAATCCACACACAAAAAAGGAAGAATCACAAAAAGACTTGTTTTGTATGTTATGAAAAAATATGTATAGAACACAATAAATGTGAAATTTCATTTTCGTACATGCGTAAGAAACATCCTGAAACACTTCTACGATTATCACCTGCTAAAGAAAGTATTTATGAATGTAACATGGAGTATTGAGCGCCCTTTTCTCTCCTCTTCACGTCGCGGCAGGTCTACAGCTGATCCTAACGAGCATTTGTGTTTTTCCGAGTCATTTCCGGTAATAATATCTAAATTAGCCATAAATTATAGTTAAGAGAAAAAAAACATGATTAGTTTGCGCAATTCTTGCTCGAAGGTATCTCTTTATTTATTGTTTAAAAATTAATGTGTGAGAAGTTAATGATGGTTTCTTAAAATAAAATATTCCAAAATTGTTGGGTAATTATTTTATTATTGCGCCAACGCTTCGAATTAACTTGTAAGTCATCATCAGGTTCTCCAGTCTGCGATATAACCTTAAACCTCCCACTGAGATCTCTCCATACATCCTGATGATGACTTACAGGCCGAGATAAAAAGTTGGCAATAATAAAATAATTACCCAACATTTATGGAGTATTTTATTTTTCTCATCCTTGTCGAAACCCTGATTAATTCATCACTCAAAATACTCTATGACTAACTTAAATACATAATAAATAATGATTTATGAAATTTGAATATGAATTTTTAATAGTCCAACTCAATTTTTTTAGAAGACGGCTGTAAGGGTGAGAGGGTGTCAGATGAGGAAATTCAGGGATGTTCCACCAAGGGGAATGGGCATGTGGAAAGAGCGGATCGCCTGAGAAGAGACCATTCCTAGCCTGTGACGAGCGGGGGGCTGTCAGCCGAGAGTGAAATCCAGACCGTCTGTGCAAACGACTGTAAAGGACTGAAGGGAATGTGTGTCCGAGAGTAAGTCATTTCTCTCTCGCCGCCGACGGTCACGCAACACAACCACCCTCTCGAAAAATAACAGTTACATCTCTGTGAAAACTGTTCACACGAATCACTTCTCCCACGAATATCTGACACTTCTACGTCTATTCACGCAAAATACACTACAATAACATACAGCCAAGAATTTCAGCTAGAACAATAGTTCTTTAATTATATTTAAGTCATATTAAGATCAAATATAATCATCAAATTATTTTTTTTAATGCCCGACTGATTTAATTATAAAAATAGTAAATAAATATTTTTGGTATTATAACTGGCATTTGCGTTAAAAATATAGCCACAAAAAATAAGTGACAAATTTGATCAGTTTGTTGTTTTTACTTCATTTACTATTACTTCGCAATATTAATAAACCTTGATTTTACGGTGGGAGTCCCAAATATTTCAGATTTGGGATTTATAAGTATGACTTTGCGATCCCACTTCCGTAATAATTCCCAAAGTCTTACACTGTTCGATGTAACCCACAAACTTAAGCTTGGTGGAACTACCACATCTCAGAAAATACCTGATGACAATTGACCTTGATATAAAGACTTTTTGTACCCTAGACAAAATTAATAAAGCTAATACAAAAAAGGAAAAAAAACTAATATTTATTGTCACTTTGACTGAGTTTTATTGAAATAAGTTTAATTATTTCACTCGATAATTTAACTTATTTCAAGTAAATTGAGTTATTATTAAAGAATTAACTTGGATAAGGAGTGAATAGGAGTGGAGGATTACATGAAATTTCAAGTGTGGGAACAATAAATTTTTCAATGCTGCGGCCATAATATTCACTTTTGAGTAATGAAAATCAACACATATATGTTTATTGATAAAAGAAATACTTTAGACACTGCGGCATGAAATAATTAGAGGTTAGGGTTGACCTTTAAAATAAACTTTCATTTTACTATTTATAAGCCGAATTTATTTATTTTCTGGATGAAATTTCGCATATGGCTTCAAAATTTATTAAGTAAAACTTAGGAATTCCCTTATTTTAAGTAGCCGTTTTTGTTTTTTCAGCTTCTGTTATCATTAAATTTCAAATCGTTAAAATTTAGTGTCCACTTGTCATTTCTAATAACATTCATGAGTATCTTATTTAATATGCGTAAAAATGTTATAGATCATCATAAATTTCAGAAAATTACATTAAATTTTTGAGAGGAAATCTGCTAAAATAGCTGTACACTTCCTGTGAATAAGTAAAATGAAGCATTAGAAGAAATGAAAGCAAATTAAAAGAAATAGAAACTGTAGAAGAACACTTGATCATTACTTAAAGGCCAAAGGTACTCTGTCTTAATTAAGTGTTAAGGCTCAATCGAAATACATATTTTTAAACTTTCATCACAGTAGCATGTCCAATAAGAGCCGAATTACCATCTTTGTAGTGTTAAGGTCAAATTACCGAGCCAGTCGGTCAACTGACCGAGGAATAATAGGGCGCTGATGATTTTACCCCTAAGCCCCTAACGAGGAGAAGCGAGGCTCACAGTTGCTTCCAACCAGTGCGTATAAATTATGGTAATTCCGGAGCTGAGAGAATAGCCTCGTCGTTTTGGATAACCTATTCCACAAGACGGAAGGGAGGAGTTAGTAAAGACTGTTACCAAGTTAGACCAAGTCCTAAAGAGCTGCACCCAATTGAGGAAGGGTCAGAGGGCTTTGGGATCAATGGGTGATCTAGAACTATACTTCCAAGGGTTTCCAATAAGATTAGTCTGCTTCATTTTCTATTATAGCCAGCTGGCAAGGCATTTTGGAAATAATTTTAATATTATTTGAAAAAAAATGTTTTAACTTTAAAACACAAAAATATTAAACAGGTATTGAAACAAAATTCGTTTCTTCGCACAGTGTACTTTTTTATTCGAATTTTTTTTGTTGGGGTTCGGTCAAGGTAGACCCAAAAAAATACAAATAAAAAAAAGTGTATTTTTTAAATTATCTGCCATTTTTCGGCTAACATAATAGGCTAGATACGAAAGCTTTCTTCGGAGCTATCTTAAAGGCTAGAGGGAACGGCCTGTTCCTAAAATCACATTTGTATGACTCATTTACAATACTGTCTTCAGTCATGAAAATGTGATTTAAGGGACAGGTCGTTCCCTCTCGCCTTCATGATAGCCCTGAAGATGGCTTACAATGTAAGCCGAAACGTTGGTAGATAATTTAAAAAAAATTTTTTTTTTATCTACCTCCATCGAACCCCAACAAAAAACATCTAATAATAATATTTACGGTAAAAAAAAAAAAAACTCTCCAAGTGTACTTTTTTTATTATTATAGATTAGCGACTTCAGGAAACACGATACCATAATCAGAGCTAAACGCAGTGAGAAATCGCTCCAAAAGTGGAGGTTTACTTGAACGGTCTAGATGCCCCAATTATTTATTTTCTTTTAACAAAATGCAATTTGAAAGACTAAAGAGTGGGAAAAAAGAGTAGGAAATTATCTGAAGTGTCAAATGCGAGTGCAAAAAAATACTTCATTTAGCGGGGGAAATATTATTTTAGAGTAATTAAACTCAGCACAGATTTTTTAAGTAGTTAGAGAAACATTTTAGGAGTTACAAAGAGATATTGAACTATTGGGAAGGAGTTAACCTGAATTGCACACAATAATTTGACGGATTATAAGCAAACATTTTTATTATTTTTATTTTATTTATTTATTGAAATTTCGTACGTCTTTTATAAATGTAAATTGAAAGGCTGATTACTTATCCAGAATCAAAACCCTAAGCGTTTGCCTGTGGTGATAAAAAAAACTGACATAATCCATTATAATACTAAAAAATATAATAATCAATAATATATAAATGTTAATAATAATACTAACATTATAACGGGGTTATGATTATTGCTATATATTTCTATCTTTAGCTTATTACTTTTTTTTATTACAGACAACTATTTTAAATGTAAGCCTCGTAAACAAACTTAGCTGAATATCAATAAAAACATTAAAAGATTTCTGGATATCGAATTTAGGTTTAATTTAAAAATTTAATGTTAAGCAAGGCCGATATTTTGAATATATTTCATATTTATATATCTTCAATTCTATAAGTTGTTTACGAAGGAGAATCATCAATTTGAAACAAAATTTTGGTTCATTTTTTGGGCTGGGCCTCTTCTATGCAATACTTCTACAAATCAATATAAGCTCAAATTTTTCATTACATGAAGGATTCTCAAATAACGTGGATCGTTATTTTTCAACGTACATAAATTCAACCGACCGTCTGAACGAATAAAAGGCTGCAAATAACATCAAAGAGTGTCAACCTATTCCTATAAGAGGTACTTTTGAAAATATCTGAACATTGGAAGAAATAAATAATAAAAAAAACAGTTGAGGCTGCAAATTTTCAGCTGCCCCCAAAGCTGGTGGGTGCGAGGGAAGAAGGTCCGCAAGTCCTAATGGCTCTACTCGTTAGTAGGCCGATTTAAATCTCCGGATGCCACCTCCTGCCACATATGCTTTTATCACTGCCGCCTGGAGGGATGCAAGCCGAGTTGGAGAGAGGGGAAGGGTAAAACGAGGGCGAAAATATTGAAGAGAGGTGGAAGAGCTAGGATAAGTGGGTCCAGAAAAATAGAGAGTGGAGAGAAGTGAGGGTGGGAGGGAAATGAAGGGAAGGGAGATTGGAGAGAAAGAGAGAGAGGGTGAGAGAGAGAGAGAGAGAGAGAGAGTCAGAGAGTGTGTGAGAGAGAGAAAGAGAGAGAGAGAGAGACAGAGAGAGAGAGAGACAGAGAGAGAGAGAGAGACAGAGAGAGAGAGAGAGACAGAGAGAGAGAGAGAGACAGAGAGAGAGAGAGACAGAGAGAGAGAGAGATTGAGTGAGTGGGAGGAAAAGAAAAGAGGGTGGGAGAAAGATGAAGGGAAGGAAGATTGGAGAGAAAGAGAGAGTGAGAGGGTGAGAGAGAGAGAGAGAGAGAGACAGAGAGAGAGAGAGACAGAGAGAGAGAGAGATTGAGTGAGTGGGAGGAAAAGAAAAGAGGGTGGGAGAAAGATGAAGGGAAGGAAGATTGGAGAGAAAGAGAGAGTGAGAGGGTGAGAGAGAGAGAGAGAGAGAGAGAGAGTGGGGGGCCCCAAGTAAGTACCACAGTCGTATTTGATATTTTGAAAGCCATTAATTAAGTGATAGTAAGATGAGTACGTTATCGTGGAAGTAATGATTTGATCATAAGTGAGGAAAGTAAGAAGATGCTATAGTTTTAATATATTTGCACATGCTAGTTTTTGCAAATAAGGATGGAGAGAAAAACTAAAGGTACGAAGGAAGGCAGACACGAGGATGAGAAACAGCCAGTGAAGAAGAAGAGACGGGACAGTAAAGGCAAGCACAAGAGAACTATGGATGAATAATTCTTTCTTTGTGTATGTAACCCGTTATCTTCTAGTTTTAGTAGTAGATTTTAGCAAATATTCATTTAGCATGAAAAGATTTTTTTTTTTTTTTTTAAGTAGAATACAACTTGTCATCACAATTTTTTCAGTCTCCTTTTCAACAACTTAGGGTTATAAAGGAAGGGTTTTCTACAGGTCAACACCCTCTTCTAAAAAAAACATGACTTATTTCCTGATAAAAGCTTGTCTAAGGTGAGACATGAATCTGCTGCGCCAGGGTTAAGAGACCCGAACGGTAATCCAAAACACCCTTGTTAAGGGTTATATAGTTTGTTCGGATAAACACATATTTTACCACCAATACAACATGTGGATATTCACTTCGTCCCAATAAAAGTCTCTTATGAATTTAACTCTTATTACCACGGAGCTCTCAATTTCATCTAATCCCGTCTCTAATCTCTTATCTCAGCCCTTACAGAAAAGCCTTTTTATGACAGCGCCTTTTCATGAACGTTATCAAGAATAAAAATCCTATTCATCTGCTTTGTATTTTATCTTGGGCCACTTTTGAGATTTATTTCATCTTTCAGAAGTACTTAAATTCTTCTTTTTGCAGCAATAAACTGCTAAATGCTTAAAAAAAAAGAGATTTATATTTAATAAATGTTATTTACAAAAATATTATTCAATAAATCAAAGAAATCAATTATTTTCATGATTCATTAATTCACATTTTTTTATTCTAAAAAATATCAGGGAATTGTAAACCACCTAGATTCAAGAAAAAAAGAGAATGTTTTGATTGTCTGATATATATAATTTTAGAGCAGCACATTTTACAACTTAACAAAAGGGTTACAGACCAAGATCATCATATCCCGTAGGACACAAGAGATTTGATTATTCCTTCAAGCATGGTCGAACATGATAGTTTGTGATCGGTATGAGTCGGACAAGAAGCAGCCCTTGTATAGAATTAATATGAATTACAAGTAAATTGCAGATGACTCAGAAATTGTATTGGGTAAATTTAAATAAAGCAGGTTCAAATTTTTAAAATACCAAATTGTGAATTATGAAAAATACAAAGAGGTATGAAACTTTCAATCTCTAGCTTCGATGGCGGTAGGAATGTAAACAAAAGTAAGAACAGCTTATCTCTTCCTGAGTGACTCTTTAACGGTTTCCGATACACTAAACGCGACACTCATGGGTTGTTTTCCCGGTGAATTAAGTCAGTGGAATGCACCATTCGTAAGGAAGCTTTAAATGTATAACGGAAGTTTTTTTTTTCCCCCTGTTAGGATGGGCAATGTCACATCGAAGAATTAATGGTTATAGTATTGCTTGACTTATCTTCGATATCTGTATATCTTCCACTACATTGGCTCAATTCTCTTCCTTGATAAATATCTCTTCCTTCTAACTTCTCCTCTTAACTTCTTTTATTGATATCTTTTAATATTTTAGGTTCATTAATCTCTTGTTACAGATCTTATAAAACGACTATTGATCGAAAATAAAAGCCCCCATTTCACTGATATTATTGGTTTATTCATCCGAATATTTTATCTGTTTAAAAACACATAAATTATACATAATGTTAACACATTCCTCTGAATTTATAATACTATATTTTCAGATTCGTAAAATATTCAGATGAATACACCCAATAATGTCTATGGAATAGGGACACACACACACACACACATACACACATACATACATACACATACATATATATATATATATATATATATATATTAATAGTGTTAAAAGTCGTAAAAAGTTACATGAATCGACAAATGGAATGCATTTTTTTTCTCCCTCTATTTGAAGCATGAAGATTTTTACCCATCTCACGTGTGCGGTCTTTAACACATATAGGTAGTTGGGCAAATTAGTCTCTTTTTTTTCTTTTTTTTTTTTTATGAAAATTGTAACTAAAGAGCTAGCGTAGTAAACTCCAAGTCATGTGGCAGTTGAAAATTTATTTCTTGATGTTCACGTAGGCTTCCACAGTCATCAGATGTATGTAAAGTTTTTTCCGGGTTGGACCGTGTAAAGTTTTTGATGGTTGCCGAGCTTTCGCACATCCTGTGATGGCTTCTTNGAGAAACTTAAAATATGGTCCGTTTATATTTATATATAGTGTGCGTAATTTTCAAAATAATAAAACCAAATTTGTTATTTAAAAACTTCTTGTAAACAGTTGGATGAGTTAATTAATGGCTGAAGAGGGGGATTTTAAGTAGAGCAAAATTTTAAATCTTAATATTTTTGTAGTTATTAGCGTTACAATTCAAAAAATTCTATAAAGCAAATTGATGTAATATTTTATAAAATTTAAAAATAATATCGCATATTAAGAAAGACATTTAAGAATATGATTCCGTATGTTGGGCGTACCCTTATTGGACATAAGTTTGACGAAAATGTTTACACTGTAATGTAAGTTAAATTTCCTTATTTAATGTTATTTGTATACCTAAATTTAATTAAACTCGGGAAATATGCTTAGATTACGCATCTCCAGCGTGAATTTTTCTTTCCTTTCTCACTTTAAATCAAGATCCTTCCAAGCTGAAGAAACACACTGTGTCAATTGAAATCTTGCTCCGGAGAGATTCAGACCTAACTTAAAATTTATAATCTGTTGAAATATGAGTAAACATCTACCTAAATTGAATTAAAATATTGATAGTACTCTTTGAAAAGACCGGGTGGTTAATTAAAGAACTGAATGAATTTGTGATTGCGTTGTTATTTCATTAAAATAAGTGAATGGAGCCGCGATTGTTTAAGTATGCTAAGTAAATTCATGAGGAAAGACGCCAAGTCTTGAGAGAGTCTTCTGAATAGAGAGAATGTAGATGGGATGAGAAATATAATTGTCGATTATATGAAAATGTCGCGAGCTATACATAAAAATAATTATTAGACTATTTTGTATACTATGGAAGCGTGACAAAGATCCCTGATACTAGGCTTTATAAAAATTTAGCCAAGAGGAACTAGTTCGTATTCCAGTAGCAGATTTTTTTTTTTAGTATCTTACAGGGAGAAACATTTGGTAAAAGATGTAATAATACAGAACAAAGGAGTATAATACGGATATTCAGAGAGTAAGGCGTGAAGTGACCATTGGACGTGAGCACCATGTTTTACGTCGGAAGGAATGAGAAGAGCGGTTCATAAGTTAAGAACATCTTTCATACTGAGTCAAGATTCCGTCATTAATGTGTACCAACAGTAGCAATTGGTCGTATCATTTAGACTAAAGATCACTAAAAAGTGAAAAGGAATGATTTTATAGTTCCTGTGTGATATATATATTTCTTCTTACAAGAAATTAGCCAAAATAAAGCTATGAAAAATCTCTTATGCACTTATTAAAACGTTCTTAGTTCAAACAGGTTTTTTTTTTTTTTGTTTTTTTTACAGGGAAATGAGTGATATATTCCATGAAAATGTTCCCAGTAGATAATGCTTGGCAAGGAAATTAAGGATAACTATCTCTTAAATAACTTAGTGCCTTACAGGAATAGAATAATATGAATAATTATATCGTGAGTCAGAAGTCATATTAGAGTAAAAGTAGAAAGATTATTTTAAAAAGAAGTGTGGATTGAGTCGACAAATGTCAACATGGCGGGCTAGTAAATCCCGCTAAGACAAATAATCGATCGTGATAGAAGGCGAATCAGTGCGTGCAACAACAAACAGACTCGAGTTGAACTCTTCAACTGTAGAGGCCAATCGATACTAAAGGAAGCCTTAACAAAACATCGTCCATTATGGATACAACTGCTGTAGACCAGCAAAGCTTCATACTTCATATTTAACTATCTAATATATGTTGCAATATGTTTTTATACAAAAATAATGAGGAGGGTTGGGTGCTTCCCGAAAACCATTAAAAATACATTGTACATCATGTCTCATAAGTCCGTGCAGCTTGTCCTTTAGCCGCCCCGACACTTCGTACAATCTACAAAAAGGGTGCAGAGCTCCTCGGAAAGTCGGATTATCTCGTTTGAAGGAGCCCATCCCCCCCTAAGGGCGCGGGGTATTTTTCCGAAAGGCGAGGGTCCTAGTTCGAGGGGGAGGGGGGTATAAGACAGCGAGGGGATTCGTTAGGATTTGTGTGTGGGGAGAGGGGGGAGGAAGTCTTGGATTAATTAAAATAGGGGGAGAGAAAGGTACTGTCTTTAAGAGTGGGACCAGCGGGAGTCGGGGGAAGAAGGAGATTGTGTGTTGGAAATGATTAAGATTAATACTTCCCGTTATTGGGAACGGGGTGCGTACAAGAAATATTGTTCATTCTGTCGGTTTTTCGTGTATTTATTATGGACTTGGCGAAAGAAGGAAGTAAGAGGGGACCCCATCATCCCACTCAAATCCTCTTTGACTAAATGGGTTTTTCGTCGGTCGCTCAGTAAAAATTCATGATTGGAGTAAATACTTGACTCTTGAAATAGCAAAACAAATGGAATTTCTGAATCAATTATCAATCCAGAAATACATTGGTATTCTGTATTAATAAACTTAATCAGTTTTACTAACGTTCACTATTGAATATGAGCTTGTAAAATGAAATTAATATTAAAAAAGAAAAAATTTAATGGTTGTAATTTTTTATTTTTCTTATGACATTGTATTTCAAGAGCTCTAAAGATGGCTTACAATGTAAGCCGAAAAGTCGGCAAATAAAAAAAAATACAAGTGCGGGAAGTGGAAGGAATTAGCTAGCTAGCCTCGGAGGAGTAAAAGATTGCATGTCCGTCTGGAAAGCAGTAGATCCAGATTCGAGTCCCGACTGAGATAGTAAGATTTTTTAAATTCTATTCCCTTGCATTTATTGAATAAAAAATACAGTTTTTATAAAAATTGCATGATTTGGATCAACCTTGACCGAACCCCGACAAACTCTAAACTAATAATCTTCATGGTTCTCCTTTTGGAATTAGAAAAGGAAGTTTCTCATAAAGGTTTTAATAAAAAAATTTATCTCGCCAGTTGAGCAAGGCCAGAGTCTTTGGGCATCAGATAATATGTCAAACAAGCCACTCGGTATATAAGTTTCCTCAGTACATAATTTTCATAAATTAGAGAAATACTCAAATGAAAAATAAACTTAAATATATAAGATGATGCAAATGATGAAAACCAGATATTAGGTGGTTATGAAATAAAGAGATAGGTGGTTGTGGTAAATAATTAAAACCATGCTTTGCAGTTCATTAAATATTACAATAAGATATCGTTTAATTGCAAGAATAGAAATTCCACAGAAAAACATTTTAATTAAGGGAAAAATTACAGCGTACTCATTAATTATACAAACGAGCGAATTAAAAATAAGGCCAATAAATAATACTGATTTAAAAATATTGACGACAACAGAAGTTACATTGCTGACATCCATAAAAACTACAGCTGTACTTAATACTGTATAAGATTTCAGTAATTAAATTATATATATATATCTTC
>KZ807833.1:107303-117954 GCA_000696205.2 Oncopeltus fasciatus
TATATATATATATAAATATTATTATATTATATTATTCAGCAGCTGAAGAAGAACAAGAAGATCTTGAGTCAACTGGAAGTGGCAAGGCCTCATTGCCGATTCGACCTGTGTCGCCAAGCGACAGTTGCATCCTCAGGTCACCATCCCACAGCCAATCTTCCTACTCAGCCCACCAAGTTTGCAGGACAGTTATCTGTATAAATTGAAGGCAGAATCTCCGGGAGATCTGAACTGCAAGCAAATTTGCAACGTAATTGAGAATACGTAATCCTGCATCTCTCATTGAACTTCCAAATCAGTTCCTCAAGCAGGACCTCATTAAAATAACATGATTTCTCGAGTTTCTTGGTTCATTTTCAAAGAACGGAATGACTTCTGAATGAATTAATAAAGTAAATTTTTTTAAAATACTTATATAATTGCATAGCAAATTATTGCTACTGATAGCATTAACAGTGATAATTAAGGCATTGTTAATTGTAAACCGTGGTATGGAAATTGTGTCCTCAGAAGATTATTTAAAATAGGGCTTCTGGTAGCCAGCTTGAACTCCCGGCTGGACAGTGTCAAAGAGTTTATTTTTGCCGAGTTTTCGCTCAACATGTGATGGCTTCTTCAGGGCTCAAGGGTGAATGAGGACTTGTTTAAAATGCTTCATTTTTTTTTATTATACCAAAACATAATAATACATTATTGTCCAGGAGTTATCAAGTATAAATTCAACGGCCCCATTCTTCCAGGTCATTACGTACTCCACCAGCTGAGAATATAAAAAGGTCTCTGAAACTGTCCGAATATGAAAAGGAGCAGATTGCTGCCAGCTTGATATTCGTCTGCAACACGGGTTAATGGCCTGAAAACGTCAAGGGTTGTCCGAGCTGACATCTACTCTGAAGAGGGGTGAGACACAGTGAAGGGTACAAGAACGGAAAAGTTTAGCGAGGATCTAGCTGAACATTGACCATGAAGACCATTGGACTAAGGTATGAAGAGATTTCCCGAGATTTGACAGAAATTAATGACCAATGCATTCCACTTCATTAGAGACATTCATTATTAGATAGTATTATTCGAAAATAATATCATTTTAATGCGAAAAATATTCTGAAACCCAATATGGAGTATATTACTGACAAGGATCAACATATCCAAACAAATACCTTAATAATATATGACATTAAAGTTTTAGTAATTCTTGCAACCAGAACTTTTTTCCCTCAATATTAAGCAACTAATTTTAATAATTATAGTAATACTTTTATAAAGTTTGGTAAAATTGTAAATAAAGGAAAAAAATATTATTTAAATAGTTAATTTCCACACTTATTAATCAAAATCAAGAATTTAATTAAGTTTAATCAAATCTCATTAATAATTTAGGCAAATAAATGTTTTTTTTCTTAAAAATTTTGTATATTCTCCGCAGCCCTTACTGCTGTATACAATATGTAAGTAAATTATTAAAATCGAGTTGTATACAAAATGTATGTTTTATGCAAAACTTTTACTCTCAGCCACTCGTCGAACATCTTCCTTGAGTAATGATATTGTAAATGGTAATTTAGTCACTCATTGAGTGTCGTGAACAGATTTGTCAGCCTCCAAAAGTAGCAGTACTGGCCAGCCTCAGAGGGGGCGACAGCAGTATATGTTAGGAAATAAGTAAAATTTCCATTTTGGAAATTGGACACAAAGCGATTTTCGATTCTTGACTTGGACGGTATCAGTATGGTATCGAGCAAATTGCAATCAACAGATGGCGCACGATGGTGGATAACAATAGACTATGAGTATAAATTTTATTTTTTATCAAAGAAATAATAATTCAAACATTTGGTTGAAAAACTGTCTAATTAAGGCCTAACAAATTAAACTATAATTGGAGGCTATTTCTAAGGTAAACCACAGCCAAGAGAGTTTATTTTAACTAATTCGTAAAATTAGGTTATTATATGAGATTCAAATATTTGTGATTATGTATCTAGGTGAATGTATATATACGTATGCGTACAAATATGTGCACACACACTATATCAATTTATATATATAGTGTGGGTGTGTGTTTAAACACATAGATTGTTTGTTCTTGTAAACTTATATTAGTTTTAAATTAATTTGTTATTTGCTTTTAACTTTCAAATTATTTTATTAATTTGTGACAGGCATCCTTGGCTCAGAAGATAGACAACAGATCCTATAAGAAAAAAGCTGTTAATGATGACTCTGTAAAGAAATAGTTTTATTTCAGAATCTACTAAGTTATTTTTATATTTACATTAGGCAATTTATAAATAAAAAAAACTCTGCAGTATTTATCTAATATTAATTATAATGTAGTATTTAGAATATTATATACTTAAACTTTACGTATTAAAAATAAATTTCATCCCACAGGAGCTATCTAACATTTCAAAATGCTTGGCAAATATTAATTCCTTACAGAATCACTTTCTGAACAAGAAAAACATGTACTTCCTATACTGAAACTACTACATTACATTACAGCTAAGCTATAAATGACACATATATAAGTTCAAATTGCATGAAAATTTTAATTGATTAAAATAAGAGCATAATATGAATTAAAATAGAGAGGAGAGAAATGCAAACGCCTACTTCACAATGATCATTAAGGATTCTGTACTAATAACATAAATAGTTCAAAAGGGAGCAATAATTTTACCTTATCTTCCAACATTTTTTTTGTAATTGGGATTGGATGATTGGAGTCGAGAAGGGCCTGAGCCCAATCATCGCTTAAATTTTTCCCAACGATCTTGTGTTTCTTTTGCTTTGGCGGCATGTTTGGCAATAAAGATTAATTGTCACTAAAAAAAAGCATTTATAAACCANTTTATTCTGTTCCCTTGCACTAAAAATTCTCTAAATTTACGTGGGATTAAATACCACAAATTAAATAATATTTATAAATTAACAATTTGACGAGAAAAGTTATGATGAGCCGAAAACCTACCCTTGGTTGATTACGTCCTTATGAAGTAGGTATATCCGACAATTTTTTTTATTATTCATACGGAGATCATTGCTTTGAAAAATCTTAGGGGAGACCTTCTGGCTCTAAATTTAGGCGAGGGCAATAGCAGATATCTAAAAGTATATAGTCAAAAGTCTGGGTTGTGTCAAATTGGAATTTTCGTCCCTGTCTATCTTAAACCCCCCTTACCTTTTGTCCGATTTTAGCCTTAAACAAACTCATCCAATGGCTTGTGAAAAGAAGTTTAAACAACGACTTCGGTTTCAACGTTTTTAAACGCTAGGCATTTATATATAAATAAAATTTATAAAGGACATCATTTTTAGCCTCACCCTTTTGGGACGGGTGGAGATTTGTTTAGATTTTTTAAAACTTGCGTTATATTATCTTGGTGAATAGCTTAATTACCCGACGGGAAATCTGCTCAAAAAGGTATTATTGAAAGATCCGTTGCTGATGTGTCGAGTTTATTAATAAGGCGATGGTGTCGCACAAGTGGCATTGAGTTTCTATCTGAGTTTTTAAGGTAGATAACGAATGTACACGAATGCAACATACGTATTTGAGTTGCGTAATTACATAAAAAATAATTCTTTGATAAAACCAATCCTTAAGTAATAATTTTATATTACTATCTAATAAGGCAAAATGAAATAGAACAAAAACTAACAAATATCTTAGAGATATATATTTTTTATATGTATCAGATCGATTATCAGAGATTCCTTTTCCGATTGCGGAACCAAATTATATCTTTTCCATCTAACCCTAGCGATCCATAAACATACACGAAAAAAAAGTAAGAAAAAACACTTCGAGAGACCAAAGGTGAAATAAAACATTCTACGAATTCTTAAACCAAACAAACAAAAAAAAAAAACAAAAAAAAAACTCTTCAGAAATAAGTAAAATGAAAAGCAGAAGTAATTTATTACGATGGGACAAGGGATCACATGTGAGACCAAATCCAGCTGGCTTTGTTAGATCAGATAAGAGAAGTTTGTTCGGTGGTCACGGGACACGCACTTGAGCCACTAGCCGCCAGGTGGCGCTAATCACCTCAGGTCCAATACATAAATCAAACCCTTCTTTCACCAGTAATTAGTTGTTATCAATTACAAGAACAATTCTTCAGGAAATTACGTGTCGCTCACCTCAGACTTTAAATGACACTACTCAAAATATAATTACACATGAAGAAGTTCAGTAGAATACTATTGAATTAAATCCTTCATTAATCAAGTACTTTAATCATTACTTGCAGATTAACAGTTGTATTGAGAATAAATAACATGATTTTATTTTTGTGCTGCTAAAAAATACCAACAGCCATGACACCTGGTGCGAAATCATTTTAATGCGAAAAATATTCTGAAACCCAATATGGAGTATATTACTGACAAGGATCAACATATCCAAACAAATACCTTAAAAGCTGTTTAAATGACTCTTCTTAAATTAAGAAAAAAAAAAAATTATTTAATTCTTAAAATGAGAAAAATAGAGAAAACAGTATCTATTTCTTTTATAATATATTCTCTTTCTAATTTCAATTCCGTCCTAAAAAACAAGTCTCATGCATTGAAATTATAGCCGTCGTGTGACTGGAAACAATTATTTCGCAATGATTTCTTATTTAATAAATTAACCAGATAAAATTTAATTTTACAAATGGGCAATAAGGCCAAAAAATAAACGAAACATTTGAACACTGAGTATAAAGCAACCAAATATAAAAATTTATAATCTAACTAATCTTCTTATCCCCGGTCAACTCAAACGAAGATGACCCCGTGACCTCTTGGGGTCATAGTCTGTAAATAATTTCAGAGTGGTGTCACTGGTCACCTCCTCTTCTCATATGATTGTCATTAATGTAATTTTTTTTTTTTTTTTTACTATTCATTGTCATCAAATTACTAAATGTTTTTAATTATTTTTAACAGAATGTAATATGTAAACGAAGGATAAAAAAAAATCTTGTTAGATGTTTGATTCTGTAAATATTATATAGTAAGCTCCAGTGTTAATTAGTCATTATTATTAACTTATTTAAATGTGTTCGTAAAACAAAAATACTGTTAATAATAAGCAAACACTTAATTTCACAGCTTAATTTTTACAGTAATTATGTACTGTATGTATATATNAATGTAATGAAAAAAAAAATATACATCAAAATTGTTAATTCTTAAATCAAAGATTTAATTTGAATATGTACCCAAGAGACAATCATTTAGCTGGACGAATTGAATTTTTTAAATAAATTGAAACATTATCAAATTATAAATAATTACAAGTCCGTGCATGAAAAAATCTATAACTGCCTATTGATTATCTGCATTAAAAATAATTACTTATTACTAGATCAGAACAATCGACTGGAAGGAATTTGGAAATTTATTATAATTAAAATTCGCCGCGCAGGAGCTGCATAAAGTAAGCAGATTTCACTTCTTACATTAGTGTTAACACAAAGAAGAATAAATGACGAATTATATATCATAAGCAGAAGACCGCTGTGAAATTAAAGGAAATCTAATGAAAAAGTGGGAGAAATCCCACTCCATCATAGTTATAATCGTAAATTATAACCTTATAAAAGCTTTTCTTTGTAAAGGAGTTGATTGTTGATGAGTTACTGAGAAATTAGCATTCTTATGGGATTCAGTTTGTCCATGTTTATCCAAAACTGAAGAGCCAATGCGGTTACTTCAACCGAACTTTTTTTAAAAGCTACCCAAGCCAGGCAATAAGGGGGTCGAGATCCATTTGGACCTCTCCATATCTGGTCCAGCAGGTTCGCTTCCCGTCCTGAACAGAATTTTAGAGAGAAATAAAAAGCCCCACCAGTACCATAGGGGTTTAGAAAAGTGTGGCTACCTGTGGAGAGATCCAACCCCCATATCCCTAGTTGGCTGAACGGGAAAAAAATAAAAGACAACAATAGTCATATTTGATTTCATATTAGGGCCAACTGTGATTTGAACCAATTAATTTAATTCATTTTGTATAGATAAAAAATATGAATATTAATTTGCACATAACTTCCTCCTCTCTATTTTCCTGGCAATATGAGAACATGGAAAAGACGTTTTTCACCTATTGAAAAAGGTAGAGATGTTCGGACACCCATTCCCAACATACGTGTCGAAAAATTTCATCTGGAAATGGAAATTACGTATCGTTCTTATAATTGTTTTCTTCATAGACCCACTGAAAAATACATATACTTTGATTATATTTTTAACCTTGCATGATTTTTCTCGTTGTTTATATATATATACATACATGTATTAAAGGTCCAATTTAGAAATATTAATGTTTATTGGCTGCTTACATTTTGTATAATTTATATTTTAGAATAGGCAAATGTTTAAAAATTAAAAAAAAGAAAGCACTATTATTTGATTTGGAGTTTGGTTTTGCTCCGTTAGTTACGGGCCTAATACAACTCTTTTGTAACTTGGACCTATTTTTCTAAAAAAACATTTTTATTTTTATACATTAAAATTGGAAACTTCAATTCATCAAGTCTATATTAAAAGTGATGAAATTGAATTTTAAAGATATTGAAGAATGTAATTTCGTGTTTAGGGGGAAAGGGGGCTCAGGTTTTTAAAATTTAGAAATCCAAACCAGCATTTAAGATGATTTAAGATTTTCAATGCAAATTCTCTAGATATTTTATTTTCGTTTTAAATCAAATGAGGAAAAGGGGATTTAGAGTGAGACCAAATATTACAATGAATTTCTTCGTTGTTTTTCTGAGTTACAAAAAAATTTATTGAATTTAATAGGTGTAAAATGTAATTTTCTAACGTTTATGTTTTATATTACTTTTACAAGAAAACGCTTGTTAAGGATGAAATTCAGGAAAGTAACAAGCAATCCCTCCATAGCAATTGCTGCAACTTAGTCACAGTGACTTCCTTCCCGGCCAGTCTACAGGAAATCTTAGTGATTACACAGTTTGCGCTTATTATTATTAACTCCGGTTTCTATATTAAATTCTCTTATTTACACTCTTCTTTATATCCATATTCAATGGAAGGTGGGAAATCTTCTTAGAGTACATAACTCTTGACTTTTTACAGTTGAAGTTTGGAATTCCATCTTTCTTTTTAAAGAAATTGAGGTTATTACTGTATTATAATACAGTAATAACCGCAATGAAATATCCATCAAAATAAGACTTACAACTAAAATGAATTATTTCCGAGCAGTTCACCTGAGATAAGTTTTCCTCGATCAGATGTAGAACGACATTCTTATTTCGGGCAATACAATCTACGACTGGTGTACGACTGCAACCCCAACCCTCTCGCTCACGCAGAAGATACTCGACTTGAAATCTATTTGGAGCAATACACAGCGGCCGATATACATTCACGGAGGGGGCAGGGCAGGATTGCCTCGAGTACATTTTCCAGGCCCTTAATTGACGTTAATATTTCTCATAACAGGCAATATCCTGCGTCATTCAATGCTGGAGTCGGTAGCTAATCGATGGCCATCCAGAACACCCTAGGGCTTTATAGCCGACATTAATTTCCTCACAACTTTTTATTTTACCTTCTATAATTCAGAAAAAAAAATCTTCTATTTTTGAAATAGAAAAATTGATGTTTTTTTTCAAACAATAAACTTCCCCATTTGTATTATACCTTCTATTCTCCGTCTTCATTGGTTTCTGCAAACCATCCTCCGTTGGCGAGCGCTTTCGGACATTGTCCATCTTCTGAGTTGAATACAGACAGTGACAGTGATCACATGTATTCGGCCAAGAAGATGGACAATGTCCGAAAGCGCTCGCCAACGGAGAATGGTTTGCAGAAACTAATGAAGACGGAGAATAGAAGGTATGATAGTTCTATATTCATTGGTAGTGAAAATAACCTTTTAGATTATTTCCCCATTTGTCATTGAAAAGATTAAGATAACGTGGAGAAATCAAATTATTGCTTCAATTGTATTAGTGAACCTAGAAAAACTCAAAGCTTTCTTTTAAGTGAAAAGTGGAGCATTAATTAATTTTAGTGGGAAGAACCATTTATTTTACTTCGCTTTAAAAACCTTGGAAAATCTATAATATGAAAAAAACTTTAATGTAATGAAAAAAAAAATATACATCAAAATTGTTAATTCTTAAATCAAAGATTTAATTTGAATATGTACCCAAGAGACAATCATTTAGCTGGACGAATTGAATTTTTTAAATAAATTGAAACATTATCAAATTATAAATAATTACAAGTCCGTGCATGAAAAAATCTATAACTGCCTATTGATTATCTGCATTAAAAATAATTACTTATTACTAGATCAGAACAATCGACTGGAAGGAATTTGGAAATTTATTATAATTAAAATTCGCCGCGCAGGAGCTGCATAAAGTAAGCAGATTTCACTTCTTACATTAGTGTTAACACAAAGAAGAATAAATGACGAATTATATATCATAAGCAGAAGACCGCTGTGAAATTAAAGGAAATCTAATGAAAAAGTGGGAGAAATCCCACTCCATCATAGTTATAATCGTAAATTATAACCTTATAAAAGCTTTTCGTAAAACTTTTATAGAACAAAAACATTAGAAAATTACATCTGGAACCTTTTTTTTTTACTAAAGGCTTTTTCATTTCATTCTTAAATGTAATATATATATATACATAGTCTTAGAAACTTAATTAGTTATTTTTCTTAATAAAATGGCATGGCGCCATTACTTAAAATGTCTAGCTCGAATAAAAAAATGTCCTTTCGCTGTAGCGGAAGAAATATTTAGTTTAGAGCAATGACACTCATCAAAGATTGATTATCGATAAAAAATTTATTCTCTAATTGTGAAGACTAAATAAAATAGAAAATTCAAAAACGATTATTCATCAACTGCAAAACTGAGTGACAGGCATATATTTTTTTTTTTAAACTGTTGCATGAACTTAAGGGTAGGGAATTGCTAGAGATAGCCATTAACGATTTACGATTCTTTAATTTATAAAGTGTTAGCCTCCCTTTCAACCACATAGAGTCATGAAGGGAGGTGCTATCTGCAGGTTACCACCTCATTCTGAACGTCCATGGCTCAGGACAAGCTTTTATATGTCCTGGGTGGGATTTAAACCCACGGAGTCAGTATTGCGAGACCCTAACGGTTCCTGTTTAAGTTGCGCCAGTTTGGTGGGATTCAGAAGGATTCCTTCCTGGCAAGGATTCTTTCATTTTCCTTAGATGATTTTAGTTGGGGTTCGGTCAAGGTAGATCCAAAAAAACACAAATTTAAAAAAATGTATTTTTTTAATAAAGGATTATCTGCCAACGTTTCGGCTTACATTGCAAGCCATCTTCAGGGCTGTAGAAATACAATGTCATGAGAATACAATAATAATTAAAATTAATATAATAGAGAATTGCAATAATATAATGTGCTATCAAGAGTATGAATGTAGAGAGCTATTTAAGAGAATATAAAAAGATTTTGAAAAACAATTTGAAAAAAAAACAACAAAAAAAAACATGTAAACAACAACTTATTGACAAAAAATTGAATACCATTAAAGCAGTAATTTGTCACACCTACCTATCATGAAGATGAGAGGACGTCATGTCCCTAAGTTCACATTTCCATGACTGAATATATATTTTTTCCTTGTACACAGTGTGAGAGGTAAAAAAGGGGTGGGGGGAAGGAGGTAAGATGCGGAAGGTACAAAGGGAAAGCGGCCTGTTGCAAGAGAGGGCAATAAAAAGGACAAAGGAAAAAAGGAAGGGTATTATATTCTTTCATTTTATTTGTTTTCTGGAATATTTAGCAAATATATTAGTGGTCCAGTCACACATGGCTTATTTAAAGCCAATGCTAGAACTATTTCTGCTGCAGATCAACTAGCCATCTTTAAACTGCAGAAGTTCTCCCTGGCAGGGGGGGTTTGGAGGGCGGCGGGGGGGCAAGTAAATTTTGTCATTCATCATTCGTCGCGTTTCCCTCTTCCACAATCAATCCTGACCCTGGAGAGGGAACTTATAACGAAGGACTTTACTTCTTCTTCCCTGCGATAATTCACCACTGCGCTCCAACCCTCCAGGGGAAAACTCGCCAGCTTCTTCCAGTAATGTTATTAAGAGCTGCGGAATATCGAACTCGCCGCAAGCCTTTATTTAGTGGCGGAACGGATTCTTGGGGAATTTCAAAGTTGGTGGTGGCGAGAGGGGGGGGGGGGCGATGGCAAGACTGTTAAAAATAATCAAAGTGAGAGATTGGGAAGAGAAAATGAAGGAATAATTAAAGAGAGAAAGTAAAGAAGAGATTGATGCTTGGAAATAGGTAATTCATCATAAATAGTACAAAAATTACTAAATTATTATTAGACAAATAAACCATTCGACATTACGTATCTAAAGTATATTTCTTCTTTATAAATGAAGCTATTCACCTGTTTATTATGACACTTATGATACATTTCTTAATTTATTCAATAAAAAAATCACATCTTTCGATATTTTACAACAGTGGTCTCTTCAAAACGTCTATTAACTAAATATGTATAAATAGAAAATGAAACACTCGCGGTAGCGATATGTAGCAATCAAGAACAGATGTGATAGAAAGTGCAGTTTACACAAAAAAAGAATATGTATATATTTCGGACATTG
>KZ807833.1:131619-154142 GCA_000696205.2 Oncopeltus fasciatus
ATATATATATTGATACACACACTAAATTTGTAATTCAGTGGTGAAATCAATAGTCACAGTTTAGCTCTGTTATAAAATTGTATTCATTATTAATGATACACTATTTTCGTATGATTTTTTTTTTGAATGTGCAATTGACGAACAAGGATTTATTTATTATTCTCATAAAATATATATATTATTCCTACAGTCCCCATAAATGCCTGCATATCCAACATCTAAGAAATCCCTAGGGAGTAAGGGCTCCAAGGGTCCATACCCAAAGGTACTTAGAGCCCCGATTAGGGCGGCGGAGGGGGACGCGACTCCCCTGGGAAGACGGGGAGGGTCTGCACCCCCCGTCTTCCCCGACGGTGACGCCGAGGTCTTTTGATCGCCTCATTTGTGTTATGACTAATCCTTCTTCTCCGGGAATCTTTTCAGGCAAAAGGGTCAATTTTCAATATAATAGGGGGTGGGTTTATAGTGCGGGGGTTTAATGTTCTGGAAGTCTGTGTCACCCCTTACAAAAAGCCTTCTTCACTTTTACATAGATTGAAAACAGTTTTCTCAGTCTATTAATATATAATACGATCCACAACACAATATTGATACCTAGATAGCCATTTAATATATTGACCTTAGACAAAGAATGATTTAAATTAGAATGAGTTATTTTAGTTCGTCCTCCTCCTCTCATTTCACACCTTCAAACTTTCCATAAAAAAATTATTAAAGAATTGAAAACAGTTTCCTCGACTTAATAATACCAAAAAAATTCTAATTAACGACTTGTATACAAAGAAAGTTATGCAAAATAAAATATAGTCTAGAAATATAAATAAAATAATATTATGAATTTCAAATAAAATAAAATATTTGACCCCTTTTAAATACCAACTGTTAGCTAATTAAAGATTTTAGGCTAAAAAATGACTTAATCTTTATAAGAAAACAATAACATACAATTACAAACGAAAAATTATAAACAACTAACTAAATACTTGTAATAAAAATTAATATAAGTATTCAACATCGTATACATCTCCATGAAGACTTAAGATTTATACTCCTTCTCATCGCACGTGATATATGAATCTAGACATTGGGTTACATGGCATCAATTAATAGTGTAAACACATTATCTACTCTCGTATTTGCACCAGTACACAAAGTAAGTTCAAAATGGATCATCTCGATTCCACGTCACAACAACAAAGCATTTTATAAACAGAGCAAACATTCATGAGGGGGAAGAAATTGAATACGGATAGGGCAATTTATAGTAGCACTAATTATTCATTATGATATCGATTCCCATTTGCCTTGAGTAAATGTATACTGAATCGATGTGTCTTTAAAAGCAATAACCCCTGAAGCAGCGAAAGATTATTGATTTTGAAAAAGTTGGAACTTTAACAAGAAAAATAGTTTTCTATGGGAAATAATTGTTTGATTTTTCCAGGAAAAAAAAAAAGAATGTTAATTATTGAAAATAAATGACTTTTGAGTAAAATTCACTTTTTATTTAAAAATTTAAATATGTTCGGTATATTGGAACTTAATGAGGATTAGGTTCAATTATAATAAGCAAGTTCAATTATATCAATTAAATTCGAACAGGATTAAGAATTTTTCATGTAGAAGACTCAATTCGTCTCTAACAAGGAAGTATTTTGATAAAACTTAGTGCCAAATAGAAAAACTTAAAGAGTATAATATTCAGATTGTGATTAATATTAGTCAATCACCGATTGGCGCAATTTTTAGGTGCAGGATATGCATATAGTTATTACTAGTCGGGTATATTTCTTATTATTATTTATTATTTTTACAGCAGGAATGCTTGTAATTCTAAAACGTTAACTAACTTTACCGCAATGAATTGGTTTTCGCAGAAACCAATGAAGACGGATAATAGAAGGTATGGTAGTTCTATATTCATTGGTAGGGGAAATAACCTTTTAAATATTTTTAGTTTATCAATAGAGAATAATCAGGAATTCAATCTTGAAAGTTGAAGAATTAAAAATTATTGGTAAAGGGTGAACAAATTTTCCTCCAAATTAAACATTGTTAAATATAAAAAAGAAGAATTAATAATAATGCTAAATGAATTCTATAATTAAATATCTTTAATTAAATTCTACTATGTCTTTAAATTAATCTCAAAATATTAATTAAATTAATATTAATATGAAATAAGGAATGAATCAGAAATTTTTTTATTTTTTTTTAATAGTTGATTTCTTATTCAAAACATCTGTCTAAACGTCGCTTCTCCACCACTGCCCTCGTCCAACTTTCAAGTATTTGATTAAGATGGCACTGACGTGAGAATGAGCAAATATCTGCGCAATCTGAAGCAGTTAAATTTCAGGATATTCACTAGAATGGAGCAGTTTTGCCGAGCTTAGTCTCATGTTAATTTCGGATATAACACGGCACCGTTTTAGGTCAGATCTGAATTACCGCCCGGCCCACTGTACCATTTAACCTGGATATTACATATTTATAAGGGCTAGAACAGTAGAATTAGTGGGGCACATAGTGCCTGTTCTCATGCAAACTGAGCTTTCTCCATTTCGGCTAGCAGATTAATAGGGGTTGTAGAGGAGAATCCTAACTCCCCCTAATTAAATCATACTTATATTACAAATATAATTGCATAATATAGCGGTTATTCAGGTAATAACTCAGAGCAGCGTTATTCTGATAGCTGTCTAATGCCGGACTTCCACCGAGCAGATATAATACGTTATCAAAAATTCACAATTACTTCTATAGAACATGGAACTAAACTGAACATATAAGGTTCAACCTCGTATAACTAATTATGTAGCTTATTATAATTATTCATAAATAAAATATAAGAGATTCAGAAGGCGTCGGTAATGTTATTAACATCATTTTTCCATATTTTAAACTGACTTTATTTTATAAATATTTAATTTAGTTGTGGTATTTTATCCCACGAAAATTTCAAACAATTATTGAGAGGGAATAGAAAATAAAAAACTATCTGTCCCAGCCAGGAATCGAACCTGGATCTCCTGCTATCCGGGCCGGTGTACTTTCCAGTTATACTACCAGGACTTGTTAGTTGTCTTATTCAATTCCCTCTACAATTGAAGTTGGTTCGATTCCTGGCTGGGACAGATAGTTTTTTATTTTCTATTCCCTCTCAATAATTGTTTGACTTTATTTTAGTGTATTTTCCTAAAAGTAAATAAAATATTGTTATCCACCTAAAAATTTGCTGTTTTAGTAGATTTTTATTTTTTGGGATTCAGTCAAGATTGATCCAAAAAATACAATTTAAAAAAAGGTGTATCTTTTAATTATCTTCCGATGTTTCGGCTTGCATCGTAAGCAATCTTCAGGGCTATCATGAAGGCGAGAGGTAAAGTGAAGAGTTTTCGAAAGTAGAGATTATGAGTAGATGTTTTTTGTTGGGGTTCGGTCAAGGTTGGTCCGTAAAATACAATTAAAAAAATGTGTATTTTTTAATTATCTGCCAACGTTTCGGCTTACATTGTAAGACATCTTCAAGGCTATCATAGGTGCGAGAGAAAATCGGTGTTTTAAGTTTCAAGAGAGGTAGAATACTAAACGAACTAATGAATAATATTGATCCGACGTAAACCGTACACTAAATTTCTCGGGAACGAGTAAACTGTATTTGAAATTTAATATTTAGGTATAACGTATAAGTTCCGACGAGGTGCTAATTCCATTTGAGTTTCAAGAGAGATTCATGAAATCTAAAAAGGTTAGATGTAAAGTTGATCTGAAGGCTACATTTATACACCTGCGGTTTGTGCCATTTTGACAAAGGCATTCAGCTTTACATTTTTTGTTTTATTCTCCTCGTCTTAAATTTAACAGTTATCCCATAAAAAAGTACTTTGCATCAGAGTATAAATATAAGCAAATATCTATCTGTGTTTTGAAAACTATGTGTTTGTTACATTGTTTGATTTGTAACTAACCACTACAGTATAATTATATAAATTGTAAACCAAAAAGCACTTTACTGATATTCATGAAATTAGAAGTTTATTTTTTATATACATTTAGTACAGTTTTATGAAAAGAATGAATGTAATTTTAAGGTCACCTTAAATTAAGGAAAGCTAAAATATATCACTGGACATCTTCAAGCAAGCAGAATTTCACATTTCTCATCATCTCCCTCCACACCATTAATTTCAAAAGGGAATTTGTGTAATTTGAATTCATCTGCGTTTATGGCAACGCTCATGGGTGGGGGTCTCTCGGCCGTTTCCGACTGGCAGCGACTGTAACCTTCACGAGGGTTCCCAAGGGCAAGGTTCAGCACCAGCAGGATGCAAGGATCCATGCTCCAGACCGCAACAACCCCCCTCCCCCGGAAGGGGGATGCTAAATAATGCAAGCCAGTTCCATGTAATATGCATTTCCAGTACTCATCCTGGTTCCGAGCTGCCTCAGCCTCAGAGCATTCATCTCGACACCCCTTCCCTTCAGTGAACAGGCAGATTCCAATCCTCTGGAAGCAGCTCGAGATTCAGCGGAATAAGAGTAAAATTTCTGTAAGCTTGTTAGCCGAAGAGACTGGATAAAGTTGTTAAATGCAATGTTAATATATATATGCACTATTAAAAGTTTTATTAATCTCCATTAAAATTACAATAAATTTGTAAAAACCAAAACGGTTGTAATTTTAAAATGAAAGAAAAACAAGTCGTGTTAATTCTTAGGATAATATCACAAATAACAGAGATAGCAATCATTTTCTATAATCATGCTCCTCTAACCCCGCCCCACCCCCCTTCCCCCATACAAGGACCGACCTTATTTAAGTAAGTGTTAAATAAAAAGACCAATTTGTCTTTCCTTTAATAATTTATATAAGCTTGGGCGTTTTAGACCTCATGCAAGATTAGCTTTGCTTATATAAATATATAATTAAGGAAAGACAAATTGATCTTATTTAAAACATTATTTTTAGCCCACAAGCCAGCTATAAATATAAAAATATTTCGAACTTGAACTTAGGATGCCAATGAAAACAAAATAACAGAATAAGTACTTAAATTTCACTTACACAAACACGCATACACACAACTGGTATGTCTCCACCCTCATTGTATAAGCCCAACCCTGTAGAGGTTATATCTGTCATTTCCAAGCAAAATGATACTTCATTCTATCTCCTCCGTTGTTAAGAGCGGAGTAGTCTCGGCCTATCTTCTAAAAATGCCCCAAAAATAATACGACTTTTATAATACAATTATTTTAATATTCTACATCTTAAATTGTAATCATTTTCAAATTTATTTTATATAATCTATATATAGATATTTAATTTTGAATTTTCGACCTTGCACATTCTTATAAAATTTAAGAATATTAAAATTCGACTGTGATGATATTATTTATGCTTAACGGTTTAATTCGATTCAGGCAGAAATCCATGATTATAAATTGTGCTTTCAAGAACTCTTACCCCCAGCCTAATCTTGAATATTTACAAATTGGATTTCACTTAAAGGTTTCTAATATAATCGGTATGTGCAGCTGAATGCCTGGTCCATTTGCCGTGGCGGGAAAACTAATGTCCTCCTTGTCTGAAGTCAAGAGCTTGCAGATGCTCTTCAGAAATAGTCCCGAGGGGAAGAAGGCTATCAGAGCGGCGAAGCTTGCTCATTTCCGACCACTTCTGCTTGACAGTTCAGACCACGGACAGGGAAACAAAGTGCGTGGGAGAGTGTGCGTGTGAGGGTGGGAGGAGAGTCAGAGAGAATGGGGAGAGAGAGTTGGAAAAGCTAAGAGATTTATTATAGGGTTGCAAAGCATTTTCTCACTAACTTTTATAGTCACACATTTTCTACGCAAGAAATACACTTATACTGTGACTATTTGTTAAATTAAATGTATTTGATGAGGTTTAAGTATAATAAAATACATACATTAATTCGTGTGCATTATAACAAGGACAGGCGCAATTTATGAAAGACCCTCTATTGAGGGTTTACATATATTAAAATTAAGATATCAATCAGTAAGATAAAAATGATATAATATAAATATTAATTCTTGAGTTAATATAAAATGCATCCCACAACGTTGTCTTTAGGTTAAGTAAATGAAGGGAAGATTTTCTTCATAGCGCACCATGATATCTATCCTAAGATGATTTTAGTTGGGGTTCGGTCGAGGTAGATCCAAAAAAACACAAATAAAAAAATGTATTTTTTTAATGAAGGATTATCTGCCAACGTTTCGGCTTACATTGTAATAGCCCTGAAGATGGCTTACAATGTAAGCCGAAATGTTGGCAGATAATCCTTCATTAAAAAAATACATTTTTTTATTTGTGTTTTTTTGGATCTACCTCGACCGAACCCCAACTAAAATCATCTTAGAATAATATCTACGGTCAACAAACTCTCTTTTTGAACATGATATCTATCTTGCGTTCTGTACGATACATTGTTCAATCACTGGCGCCTGGGAAGCTCATGGGATCTAGTAAATAATCTGAAGGGTTATTATCAGTACCAATGAATGTAGAACTATCATACCTTCTATTATCCGTCTTCATTGGTTTCTGCAAAACGTCTTCTGTTGGCGAGCGCTTTCGGACATTATCCATCCTCGTGGCCGAATACATGTGTTCACTGTCACTGAATACAGACAGTGACAGTGAAAACATGTATTCGGCCTCGAGGATAGATAATGTCCGAAAGCGCTCGCCAACAGAAGATGGTTTGCAGAAACCAATGAAGACGGATAATAGAAGGTATGATAGCTCATGGGATCTGTTCGGCTGGGTACCGAGGGTCTCGCAATTCTAGTACTGCGGGTTCAAATCCAGCCATGGGCAAGCTTTTATCTATAAATAAAAGCTTGTCCTGAGCCATGCATGTTTAGAATAGGGCGGCAAATTGTAGATAGTCCCTCCCTTCATGACCGTAAGTGGTTGAAAGGGAAAATGACACTAAAACAATAAAAAATAAAATAAAATAAATAGATAAAATTGAATATCAGTAAACAAAGCGAATGCCATATTAGTTAATTAAGTTGAACTTTTCATGTCATTTGAACTCTACTGTTAATATGTTAATACTTGCAGACTGCTTGTGTAAATATTTTATCTTCATTTTTCAGCCTATATTAGTAACAAGAGAGTTATCCCAACCCCATTACACAATCGATTCTCAGGTATTCCCTAAAGACTGAGTCATTTAAATAAATTGCTCACAAATAAAGACTTCCTTATATATTATAAAGTTATGTAATGGGACATGAATACGCCCACATAGACACATGTGCAGTGTAGAAATTAACTTGTATATATAATGGTAGGGAAGTTGCCTCTGTCAGTGTATACTGGTGCCAAGGACTTAGAGGACTTAAAACTACTCTGGGGTGATTAATACGTTCTTTGTTTACGGGGTTCGTGTCCCTTCAGTCTACTCCCACATATGTCCATGTGCCACCCTCTCACAACCATAATGGCTACTCACATTATCGTGGAATATTATATTATACAGTAAATGTTTGGACCTTTCAAATGTACCCCATGTAAACCTTTCATTAAGGCTGCTTTGGTATGGTTATATGTATTTAATTATAAATATTTAGAAAACATAGGTATCCTACTATCTCTGATATCTCGCGATGTAAAGATATTTTCGTAATTAACGAATAAAAAACTGCTGAAGAACTTATTGGGTCGAGCGTCGTTAATTGCTTTTCTTTAGTGACGACGCCGAAATTAAGTATATATTTAGGAAACCTTCCTTTATAGTAAAGTGAACAATTTTTTTAAATTCGCAAATGAGTTTAACAGTCGTTTTTTCTTTATAAATATTTAATTTAGTTGTGGTATTTTATCCCACGAAAATTTCAAACAATTATTGAGAGGGAATAGAAAATAAAAAACTATCTGTCCCAGCCAGGAATCGAACCTGGATCTCCTGCTATCCGGGCCGGTGTACTTTCCAGTTATACTACCAGGACTTGTTAGTTGTCTTATTCAATTCCCTCTACCTAGCGAGAGTCTACCCTACGAGAAAGGCGAGAACTTCGTCTTGTACTCAAGGAATCTGACATTGTCATACATTTTGTCGACTCTCGTCATAGACAAGTCCTGGTAGTATAACTGGAAAGTACACCGGCCCGGATAGCAGGAGATCCAGGTTCGATTCCTGGCTGGGACAGATAGTTTTTTATTTTCTATTCCCTCTCAATAATTGTTAGTCGTTTTTTCTGTTATATACAGAATAAAAAACAATATGTGCCTTGAAAAAAAAAATGATTGAGGAAGTAGACAAAAATAAGGAAAAAATTGAGTCATTATAGAAGGAATTCCCTAAGTAAAATTGCACTTGAATATCTACAGATTTGCATCGATGCAATCCGCAATTTAGTAAACATTGAGAAGAAGAAATATGGACGTCATTTTAAGGTTATTTGAAAAACAAGAATAGTAATGCCGGATTAATAGAATTGGGGATGAAATACCTTAACTTAGGGGAGTTTATATTTAACGACAATCGATACCTGCCAGAGAAACAGCCCAGCGAGGACACATACATCACGCGGGACCCAAATGACGTAGCTATTTAACAGTATCTGTAACCTGCACTGGTTTCATATCAAACACTTAAAGGTGTTACACGAGGAAGCATTCATACCTGTCCATCTCGAACACACAAAACCCGGGAAACTTAAAAGAGTTCACGAATCCTTCACGAAGCAAGGTATAGTATTTGTAAAAAAAATCCGAAACCTTGGTATTCGTACTGAAGCTTCCTGAACATATCTGTTCATAAAGTTTCCTCATGATGACTGAGAGCGAGTGGGTTAGTGCACAGCTTTTTTTGTGAACAGACAGCTCAGTTCGTCTTACTGAAATAAAATTTAAAAATTGAAACTATCTCAACAAATTACAATTTAAATTAAAGTAAAATTTACTAACAAAAGGAATGGAATATATAAGAAGATGACAAATAATTAAATTATCTATATCTAAGCAAGATTCCTTAGCAACACAGTTATTAATTATTTGAATTTTCAATTAGAATTCCAGGTGTACCCACTACAAATGTTTCAAATTTCAAGATAACCTAAAATCTAAAAAAGTAAAATTAAAAAACTAATGAATAATCACTTTTATGCGAGTCTCCAAGTGAATAGCGATTTAATGAATACCCTGTGTTCGATTTCAGGTCCTACTCTTAATGATGCAATTTTACTCAAAATTTGCATTGTTTAATTTTATTTTAATCATAAATTATATTGTAATTACAATGTAATATGCCTCATTGCTTACTGACTAAATAGCTTCACGATTGATTGAATGCTCTCCTACAATTTTTAAATTTTTTATATTAGATAAATCTCACTCCCAGCTTTCAGTTTCAAATAAAATAGTACGTTAATCTGTAAAAAAAATTTTGGTTGGTATTCTTGATTTCTATCCTCTTAAAATTCGGTTTCAATATTTAATGATTCAATTAAAGTTTTGCATTCATGTTTTTCAACCATTGGACTTATGGAACTGTGGGGAACTGCTAAACCATCCAAAATCCAAAGAATACAGTCCTTCCAATCCAAAACCCTAAGAATCACAGTTGATACACCCTATTACGTTGCCAACTCCTTACTCCACAATGACCTTGAAATCCCGTTTGTAAAAGAAATTATCACAACCCGTTTTAATAAATTCCACTCTGCCCTTTCCATGCATCCCAATCCTCTAGCCCAAACTCTATCTAGTATTACCCATCCTAATAACCCACCATGCCGCCTGAATAGGAAATTGCCGCGTGACCTCATCATTGCCAACACTTCCCAATAAGAATTGAAAAAAACAATAAAACAAACAATTGTGAATATTGTAAATAGTGCTTTAGGAGTACTGCCATTGGGCAGCTTCTCCACCAAGCGAAATACATGCTAGTTTAATTTTTTTTTTTCTTAATTATTTTTTTTTTTAAATCATTATTATTATTATTATTTATTTTTTATTTTATTACTATAAATTGTGTATGTTGTACATTATTATTATATTAGTACGTATTTATTATATACTATGAGAGCACATTGCAAGATGCACGCTGTGCAGGATGTAATTTATAAATAAATAAAATAACCTTAAAAAAAAAAGAAAAAAAAAAAAGTTCAACCGGATTGAAAGAACATAAGCTATTTGCTTTTGAAGCGGTAGTTTAATACCCACTTCTATTTGTCCACTTTCGTACGTCAATAAAGAGTAGGCACTGTTTAAAAAATATTTTAAGCGCTATATCTCTCATTTCATAATAAAAAACAAAAGCTGTGACCGATAGAGAGATTGCATCACAACTAAAGAAACATACATACGCTTCTCTTTCAATACATATATACACCCACATATACACCCCCCCAAATATATATATATACAATATTTTAAGATTAAGGGTGAGAGATGTACATGTAAAAAGGATTGATTGTATTTCTTGGAGTACCGGAACATGACCTCAAAAGATACATCCTTTCGGAATTAGTTTAAGTACATTTCTAAATGATTGTATATTAAGCAGTTTTGAGGGTTTTGAAAAATCGTAGATGGAATGAGTCTGTGATATGAAATCTGTATTTCTGTGAAAATGGGCATGTTGCAAGCTGTGGTGTGTCTCTCACACGGATCCCCTCAAAATACGTGTTCACAGTCCATGTTCATTGGGTACTTGTAAAAGGAATTTGAGAATTCTTTCCTGTCAGAAGCTTTGAGTAATGTATGGTGTGTACATGCTATCTGGTGTGGGGGATGGTCTGTCATGGGGAGAATTTAACGTAGGAGCTCGTTGGCAGAGTCCACATTGTTACGTAGCTTGCTGTGCACTATAAAAATAAAAATTTAAAATGTAAGTTACTAAACGACTTTGCATTTAACATAAAATCACCCTCGATATTTGATGGAGTCTCACATAACACGATAATGGCACAATAGCTTGAAAAGAGTTAAATTTTATTGAACAAAATCTTGGGTTTCATATTAGCAATTCAATGACCAGGCTGACAGAACCTTTGGAATAATGAACACACATATGCTAAGCCTGAAACACAATTTTTATGCTTCATAAAACTGTGATGTTCAATCAAAATTAATAAGTCTGCGGGAAAATATCTTTCATATTCATATTTTAGAAGCTTTACGGCTATTCATAGTGGTATCAATGTGACTAAAATTATAATTCTTAACACATCCCTAACTGGGGGACTCTCTCTTTCTCTCTCTCTCTCTCTCACACACACACACACACACACACACAAATTTGGCTTTTGTTTTATCTTCACATTCCCTGACCGGATCCCCGACCAATCCCACCACATAATACTATTATTTATACACTGATTAACACATACTAATAAATTACAAATATTTTATTTGGTTGTGGTATTTTATCCCACAGATATTTTAAGTTTGAGAATGTCAGCTCCTTGCTAGTGTAGAGGGAATTGAATGAGACAACTAACGCGTTCTGGTAGCATAACTGGCAAGGCACCAGCCCGGATAGCAGGAGATCCAGGTTCGATTCCTGGCTGGGACAGATAGATTTTTTATTCTATTCCCTCTCATTAATTGACTAATAAATTACATGTTTTTTATGGGCTTTTTGGAGCCACTGAATGAAAAGAGTTCACATGTGTAGGTGTCAGTTTTCTAAGCGCATTTTTGACGTTTTCTCCCCCCCAACAGGAGTTCACATCCGAGTAGGAGTGTTCCCCATCAGCTGACAGCAGGGCTAGCTGCCTCAAATGCAAGGTAGATAGCCACTACACCGTGAAATGAGTTAGCCCCAGCGCAGGAAGTCCGCTCGTCATTAGAACTCTCCTCGTAATAAGTCCCAGGTACAGCCCAGTCGTTAGTGCGTTTCCGGAGGGCAGTACTCCGATGGTCAGGATACACCGCGGGCCAGAGCCTTTTAAACGTCGGATACCAGCAGTGGGAATTATCATTAAATGGGTTTTAAAAGGATTAAAACACACAGCACCATAGTTTTTGCAATACACACTTAATAGGAAATGAGAAGATAGATTTATACCAAGATGATTTTAGAATAATATCTACGGTCAACAAACTCTCCTTTTGAATAGATTTATACCGTTTATTTATCATTTGGTACGAAAGGTAATGATTATTTAATAAAACAATATTATGTTTGAAAGACTTTTAAAATATATCACAAAATTATGATTGAAGTATTGTAGGGCCCATATATACCTAATATTTATGTCTTCAAAATGTTTAGTCATCTAGGTACCATATATTACCATAAACTAGACATTTAATAAGCTTTGAGGTGGTGGAATATGGCTTCTTAATAAAGTAAGTTTATATATACATATAGTAACTTGCATACCCCGATTGAAGACAAACTTTACAAATACATAAAATTCAGATATTAAGAATTAATAAGGGATAAGTACAATTCAGTACTTTCCTAACGCACGCCGATATCGTCTGTTAACTCCTCATTCTTTAATATCAGTACAATCACCGAACTAATCTTGCAACAACATATAAACTTTGAAACGATACGCATCCTTATGCAGCCCTAACTGCGTACATGAATGGATTAAGTGGCGGACATAAACCAAGATCTTCATACATTCAGTGATGTTCGAGAAACGACCAGGCATGGGAGCCGACATTAAAGTCTCCATAGGAGATAGCCACACATCACGTGTTCCTTAATTATAAAATAAAATATTAAGATTTTAAATTTTGTTTTCAATATTAAACCACCTTCTCATGTAACGGTTTGGAAAAATAGCCCAATTACAGAATTTAGTTTAAATATTTTAAAAATTACAGACGCTAGAGAGCGTACAGACAAATATATATACACTCTTTAACGGACCATATTTTTAGTTTCTCCAATGCAGAAATGGATACGATAAAGTTTTTTAAATGTCGCTTCATGGTACAAAAGTGAATAGCTTGATTTCACCCTATGGGAAATCTGCTAAAAGAGAATAAGTAAGCAAGAGATCCGGAGAAAATGGTGCCGAAGAGAGGGCGAGGAGGCAGTGTGTTAAATAAGGTTTTCTTTGGACGAGGGAAGATATTGTTCCACTCCTCGCTTCACGATATTTATTCATATCCTGAGAGGAGTTCCCTTTGAACGCCATCTTCCACAAGCGGGGAACGTTCTGTCCTATGCTAATGGCAGACAGGCCACTAGCTCCACGCAGCCTAACCTCTCCCAGATAGGGCCAACAGGCGTTTCCTTTGAGAAGAGCCAACCCTTGACGGCACCAACAACCCCTCCTCACCCCTCACACAGGGCTGTTGGCTCCCTCAAATGCGGACTTTGGGTGGGTAGTGGGGATAGAAATCGTTTTCCCCAATCCGAAGATCGAGGTGAGCTGTCACTATAACAATACTTCCCCAAAAATCTCTTAACATATATATATCAGTTAACTATAATAATATATATAANTTATTTCTCGATCCACTCAGCCACTTTGTTTTTGCTTTTTTCACAGATGCAGTCATGAGCACTCTAAATGTGATATTATTGGTTTCAGTAGTTGTCAAAGCTTATAAAAGTATTGAAAATTTTACTTTAATTTGTTTATATATATATACATATATATACAGACAGAGAGAGAGAGAGAGAAGCTATAATAGTGTGTACTCAATACTCAAGCATTCAAAATTTTAAAAATTAAAACCAAATACTGTATCTTTTCCTTTTCTTTCCGTTTGACGAATCCATCAATGGCTGAAATTGGCCACAGGGAAACAGAGGCTTTTGGGTTTAGATGGAATTAAAAATCTTTAATATTTTTGTCACTAAAAGCGAAAAAAAAACAAGAATCATTTCATCATCATACTTTCTATTTTCAACGAACAGAATATTAAACTTATTTATCTACGTTATATCTCATTGGTAAGGCTAAAACAGGGACTCAGTAATTCCGATTTTTTTTTTAGCAGATTTTTCTAAGTAGCATTTTAAATTTTTTTTTTTTACAGATCTTCCTCGTTCCTACATTGGAAAAGCTAAAAATATGGTCTGTTCAAAATTGTATACACACTTTATATACATAAAATAAGTACCCGTGTGTGTACAAATATTTTTCGGTACGCACTCTTGTGTCTTTAATTTGTAAAATAATGAATCAAAATTTTATATTTATCTCTTTTTAGAAACCGTTTGATGAGTTAGTAGATACCTGAAATCGGGAGTGTAGGGATTTAGAGGGATACCAAAATTTAAAATTTTCGTTATTTAGAGCATTACGTAATAAAGGATAGAGTAAAATATGTGCAAAAAATATGCTATAACAAATGAGACCCAAATCATTTTTTAAACTAAACCATATAAGTGTAATTTTATAAATATTATTTTTTTGTGGTATTTAATCCCACGTAAATTTTAAGAGTTTTTATGTCCCAGCCAGTTAGATTTTTTATTCTGGTCCCTTGCACTAAAAATCACATTAATGTAATTTTGAGAGTTAAGCGGGCCATAATATTTTTAAAACCAAAGAAGCTGCTTCAAGGATTTCATTATCTGTATCTTTATAATATATATTTATTATATATATTATTGTAATTAAATATCGATATACCACTAGTTCCTACGTTAAATATTATTGCTGAGTAGAAAGTTTGAGTAATAGTAATTACTAATTCGAATGAATTCATGAGATTAATTCCATAAAACATTAGAAGTGATATACTAGGGAGGGGAATAGAGGAATGAGATTGGATAAACGAAGGAAGAGTTGTAGGGAGTTACACGGATTTAACGATAATTTATGAGGGCTATCAATTGGCCGTCCCTAATTCCATTGTGTAGCGACAGAGTGCACTAGTGCCGCTGCCTATTTACGATTCCGAACGGTGACCCGCACGACAGATAATTAACCTGAAATGTCCCAATCTCGATGGGCTTGCCACATCAAAGCTGAAGAATAAGCTGAATAAGGTTAGTCGTCCTGAGCCCAGGATATGTGAGACTATTTGTTCTTTTCGATCAATTGGTCATTGATCGTAGTATTTTTTTGTAATAGTTTTTTCATTGTGTGTTAGCCTCTATTTCAAATACTAAACTGAAATTTGAGAGTTATGGAAATGAAACTTAAGAGTTATGGAGGGAGGGGCTATCTACAGGTTGCCACCCCATTCTAAACATTCATGGCTCAGGACAAGCTTTTACTAATATATAAAAGATTGGCCTGGGCGGAATTC
Organism: Oncopeltus fasciatus; assembly: GCA_000696205.2. Taxonomy (NCBI): domain Eukaryota; kingdom Metazoa; phylum Arthropoda; class Insecta; order Hemiptera; family Lygaeidae; genus Oncopeltus; species Oncopeltus fasciatus. The sequence continues at coordinate 146,843 of KZ807833.1, forward strand.
GAACCCGCAGAGCCAGGACTGTGAGACCCGATCGGATCCCATGAGCTACCCTTGTGCCCCGTGATTTTAGTTTCCAGAACTTATTATGCAACAAACCAAGCAGGCAGAAGCACAAAATCAGCCAACCTAGCCTCAGAACCAACCTAAAAATTCTAGCCAGCAGATAATTAAAAATAAAGTTATAAAGTTGAGTCAAAACAAAGTAGCAGAAAGCTCATTTATTATTATAAGATATATTTATATTATTTATTATCTTATTGTGTTACGATACTCTTGTGTATAATCTATAATTTAGAGCCTATGCAACTTTGAAATATGAACTCGGCTTCATTTGGTTGACGAAAATATGCTGACTATTCATTTGTCTCTGGTAGGAATCGGAAACATCACTATGAAATTATAAAAATAACACACAAAAAACACAAATTTAAAAAAAATGTATTTTTTAATAAAGGATTATCTGCCAACGTTTCGGCTTACATTGTAAGCCATCTTCAGCCATCTTCCCAACTAAAATCATCTTAGAATAATATCTACGGTCAACAAACTCTCCTTTTGAATATAAAAATTATTTCGACAATCCACAGATAAATCTTGATCTAATCAAGACCCCCAAGTATCTCGTAAGACATTTTTATTTTGCAGTATAAGCTCATTCTTATAGGCTAATTTATTGCCTCACTCTCACAGATTTCCCCAATCCACTTGTCGTCGTTTCTCAATTGTTAAGTGTTAAGTAAAAAGTCCAAGTAATCTTACCCACAATATATTTATACAGGCTCGAGTGCCTTTAATCATAAATAGACTTTTAGATTTAAATTCTGATATCGTACTCCATTGTCATGTTTATCATTTACCTGTATAAATTTCAGACATTTCACCTTCTAACCTATCACCTATCGGTAGATACATAGGTGACAAATGATAATATTTTCTATCATTGCCTCTAGAAAGGTGCCTTTTTTTGAAAGAGAAAGATTCTCTCACTTTTTCGTTTCGTGATATGTAAGAGTTCATATATCGGAAATTAATTTTTGTTTGTCTGTTTGATTATCTCAGATGTCTCATCGCTTTATGTTGACAGCCATTTACCGGTCAAGTGCCATTGTTACCTCTTCCCTAAATATAGTCACTGAAAAACACATTTTCCATCAAGCTATATTCTTATTGTGTTATACTGTGGAAAATATCTCACTATTTGGATAAATAATTTTAAAATATTTATATAAAAGCTTCTTCTTTTTTATTAGATGATTTTAGTTGGAGTTCGGTCAAGGTAGATTAAAAAAAATACAAATTTAAAAATAAGTGTATTTTTTAAAAGATTATCTGCCAACGTTTCGGCTTACACTGTAAGCCATTTTCAGGGCAGCCTATCATGAAGACGAGAGAGGACGTCCTGTCCCTAAGTTCACATTTCCAATACTCATTTCCACAATGTAAGCCGAAACGTAGGCAGATCAACTTTTAAAAAATTCATTTTTTTTTTAATTTGTATTTTTTTTTTTTTTGTGGATCTATCTTGACCGAACCCCAACTAAAATCATCTAATAATAATATCTACGGTCAAAAAACTCTTCTTCTTCTTTTCTTTTTTAATTGAGTGTTAGCCTCCCTTTCAACCACTTAGGATCATGAGAGGAGGGACTATCTACAAGTTACCACCTCATTCTAAACATGCATGGCTCAGGACAACTTTTATTTATCGATAAAAGCTTGCCCAGGGCGGGATTTTAACCCGCAGTGTCAGCAAGACCCCAAACGATTTCCATGAGCTACCCTAGCGCCCCTAAAAAAGCTTTAACTTTTTAAAATGAAAAAAAAAATTAATGTGTTTCTAAATTCTGAATATGATTATCTGAATGATTCATGAATTATGACACATACTAGAATTTTAATTTATTTCTGATCTATTTTGGTAATGGGGATTTTTTCATCTCAGTCAAATGTATCTATCTACATTATGTGGCCTTGTAATGGTGAACGATAATGCCATGACAAAAACAGCAACAAAGCAGTTAAACCTGCACAAAAACCTCTTTATTCCAGAGTCTGTGAAATTGGGCGCAGGCGGACGGAAGAGAGGGGGGGGGACAAGGTGGACAAGTAATGATCGCCAATTTGCGGGGGATATGGCTCCCCCCAACCCCCCCCAATTGTCTCGGGAACAAGGGGACATCATTCAAGCCGCTTCTTCATTTCAGACAATTCTCTGATGCTCCTCGAACCGACGTTCAACGTGAAATACAACTTCAACGCTCAAATAGTCAGCCGGCGGTATAAGAGCAACGTGGATACCGCAGATATCAAGGAGTCATAACTCATGTCAATCATCATCTGGAACAAATTCTTCTGAATTAACTCTTTATTTAAAAAAAAATATCTGTACATTTTTTACACTTAATTTTTTGATGGGGTACATGACAATAGTCCTTGCTCGTCTATCCCGGGGCGTAACCCGTCCTCAGAGAGGAGCCAAGGTTAACCCGCGACAGACTATCCAGCACTCATCTCTCCTTATCCTAGGATAAGAAGGAGACTAGGCAGGGAGTCAAGGAGAGAGTGAGAGGGGGAGAAAAATGCCACTGCATTCACTCCCTAGGTTCTGGAACAAATTATAAATCCTTTAACTTAGATGTATAATATCTTTTAAAATATATTCCCTCTTAAAGAGGAAGGAAATAGGAAGTATTAAAACTTATGGCAAATGTGTAGATTACAATAAACTTGTAAGTAAATTTTTCTGCACTTGCAAATGATCATGTACATAGAAATTATTAAATACATGTCTATAAACCAGCTGATTTTCTTAATCAGAGGTAAGAGTTTAGCTGAGTCCCAAATTTAAATGGACATATATTAACTGATCAGCAGTCGATAGAAATACTAAGTGCATCTTGTCAATATCATTACATAAAAACTCTTATTTACGGACAGTCTAGAGCCAACCTTAGCAACCATCATAGTGATGGTTATATATTATATTACTTTGATATATATTATATGTTATATTCCTACTCCACCAAGTACTCTTTTTTCCTATTCCACCTTATCCACCTTAAAAAGCAAATGAGTAATGTAATCTTATTTAAAATATATTTTATAAAATTTGGGAATTCTGCTTAATTTATTATTTTTCTACTTGATAAGTAATTTTAGGCCTTTCCTAGTAATTTTACTTTAGTGCCTCTAGGAAATGCGTGTTGTTACTAGAATTACGGGAATAATTTCATTTGAAATTAAATAATATAAATATGTTCAAAGATTTCAAAATACTATCTTTTTATATGACTCAGGACTCTGCTGATCTGTCAAAAATAGACATATGTGCCCATATTCTTTTCTTTATTTATTTTTATATTGATTTTCTTAAATTGCTTACAAATCAGGGATCCCGAAATACAATCCTAAATTAAAAAAAAAAAAGTTTTTGAGATGGGGACCCCATCTAAATGAAGAAAAATCTTAAGGGTAATATAGTTAATTTTTAATAGCCTTTAAACTGCTTAAAAGAACCTAAAACAAGATAACTTAATTGGCAGGCTCTTTTTGAAGAAAACTTTTCGAAGCAGCATAATTACAGGCAACTTAGAAGTAAGTCTGTTTTTCTTCCTATCCCAATCCAAAACTCATCCCATCTACTTAAACACAAAAAGAGATTTTATACTTTCTTAAGGAGGCGGAGTTGAAAACTTGGTAATATTCTAACAGGATTGGAGCCAAATCTCTTAAGAATATTGAGTTCTATTTCATGATTGTGTACGATAACAAATATCTCTCAAACAAAAATGTAATGAATTTCTGGTCAGGATTCAACTGCACATACTTAAAACTATATATCTTGTTATTCGGTAATTTTTAAGTTAAATACATATTATGAGAAAAAGTGTGAAATAATGCGCAAATGTGCAGTGATTACAGTAGTGGCGATAGTAAATTTATCATGGACTACTATCTTCTACAGAAGAAGGAAAATGAGAAAAATGTGGAGCTGTCCATGTATTTAAAAAAATACTCATCACGGGATGTTTTAACGGCAAAATATTGCATGAATCAGATTCTAAAGTTGTCATCGAGTAATTATGTAACTTGATGAAATTGGACTGATGTATTTCATGATTAATATTATTTATAAATAAGTACAACACATGAAATCCACATAACTTAAAGAATTTCTACAAGATGTATCCGTAAACAATTAATAAACATGGATGAACAAACCCTAAATTTTTATCAATTTTTTGAGGTTTTATGCAGCAATAAATTCCGAGCCTTTAGAATGTTACTACAAGTCTCGTGGCAGCTCTTCATGGCCGCAAAACTATTCTGAGGGAAGTACAATGGTCTCCCTGCTGGATTTTTTAAACGAAAACAAAAATAATCCGAGGGGCGGCAGGCTAGCTCAGGGGATCCGTACGGGTCTCGCAATCCTGACGCCGCGGGTTCAAATCCCGCCCAGGTCAATCTTTTATTTATAATATAGAAGCTTGTCCTGAGCCATGGGTGTTTAAAATGGGGTGGCAACCTGTAGATAGCCCCTTCCTTCATAACCCTAAGTGGTTGAATGGAAGGCTAACACGCAAATAAAAAATAAAAAATAAAAAAAAATAATCCGTTAGGATTTGACCTGTTGTAAGCCAAATAAATTTAATTTTGGTTTTTTGCTTGTAAATATATTCAATATTTTTATTAAGATATTCATTAATGTTATTATTTAATTTAATAAAAAACTTTTTTTTTTTTTCAGATGTCAAACAAATTACGGGTTGAGAGTGGAGTTAAATATATCACACAATGTTCTATCCAACTCTATTTACTTAAACATAAGATTTTACTTATAATTAAGTAAAACAGCTAATAAATAGTTCATTCGTAGTGAGAGGGTATAATAAACAATAATAATAATTGCCTAAATAATAAATGGAAAAAATATATATATATATTTTCGAATTTGGAATTCTTAGTACATAATGTTCACATGTACCTGCAGTAGGGTCAACCTGAGATTCGCTGAGTAAGAGGTATTTTAGCTATTCGGCCAAACTCTTGGTCCAACCTTCGTATTGGCGACTGTGTACAGAGAAATAAGGGAATTACTTACCTGCTAACAAAATGAGAATTGGTAACACTATTAGCACTATTTAGGAGCAATCAGCTCAAATTGCACTAAGAAAATATCTCGCCAGTCACAAGAGGTGCTGCCCCGCATGTGTATATATTGGGGTCCAGGTGACACGACATTCCCTCATGCCTTCTTTATATCCCTGAAGATGGTTTTTAATGTAAGTAGAAACGTTGGCAGATAATTTAAAAAAAGACACATTTTTCAAATTGTAATTTTTTGGATCCACCTTGACCGAACCCCAACAAAATAACATCTACTTTTATATACGTTTTTTTTTTTTTTTTTTTGGAAGTCTTTTGATTTTGAAAAACTTTTTCATACATTTATTATTATTCACTCTTTATATCAAGTGGAGGAAGTGATCTCGAGATCAGTGAAAAGTTCAAATGGAGAGTTTTTTTGACTGTAGATATTATTATTAGATTTTTTTTGTTGGAGTTCGGTCAAGGTAGAGCCAAAAAAATGCATATTTAAAAAGAGGGTATTTTTAAAAATCATCTGCCAACGTTTCGGCTTGCATTGTGAGCCATCTTCAGGGCTATCATGAAGGCATGAGGGGACGTCGTGTCACTACGGCAGGTCATAGGATCCCAGTGACACGACGTCCCCTCACGCCTTCATGATAGCCCTGACTATGGCTTATATAAGCCGAAACATTGGCAGATAATTTATTAAATACACATTTTTTTAAATTTTATTTATTTATTTATTTTTGGGTCTAACTTGACGGAACCCCAACAAAAAACATCTCATAATTATAAGTAAACAGTTTTCTCTAAATTTTTCCTCAGAAAAACTTAAATATTTACTTTTTTTCGGAATTCACTAAAATTTACAATAGTAATATTGTTTAATAGCCAATGAAAATTAGACATAAGTTTATAAATCATGTATTTTCACTACTAGAAAATGTCCGTAACACGTGAGGAGCTTAAACCACATGAATCTCTTCCTGAATTTACAAATAGTTAACGTATTTTGATATTATATCACTGACCACACTCTCCTGTAAATTATTAAACTTTGAGTTGTATTTAGCTGGCTCAAATATTGAAATAGTCTGAATACAAGTGGATGAGGGAAAGGCTTGTGGTCAACATGGTATGGCCGAGGGTAAGTGTTATCTTACAGGAACATATACTGAAATAATACTGACATCTTTATAAATAAATATTTTATTTTTAAATTATTAAATATGTTTTTACGAATGTACAGATTCTTCCTCCCTCACGCTCTATCTCCCTCATTCCAAGGATAGATACGTAAAAAGTTCCTACATTTGTTCTTTCAGTGCAACTGAGTGCACCCTTACTCCTGATTCGTGTCAGTAGAGCTAATTTAAAAAAAAGTAGTTATTGATTTTTTAAGTTTAAAATTGACAACTATTAAATAAAACCATTTTAATAAATAAATTTTAATTAAATAAAGACTATTTTTTACAGCCATTACACCTGGTTATTCATTAAGTTACCACTGAACTGAGCTATAACTCTGGGGAAAAATTACGGAAGCTCTAAAAGATCACAGGCAGTGAATCAAAACCAAAATAGAAAGTATGTTTTAGACGGAAGTAAGCAGATGGTAAGAGCGCAAGAGTACGAGCCATTAAAGGTTTCATGGCAGGAAAGGGGAGTGAGAAAAATAGGTCGGGGCTGGTTTATTATTATTGAGGGGTTGCTAGAACAGAAACTACTCATTGTATAATAATATGGTCTGTTTTGGTAAATTGCTACCCCTTCATTAATAATGATTCCATATATTATTCTATTTCGACTTCGGGTTTGTTGAACCCGGTTTTACCTCCATCAATCATTCATATTTACGCTCGCGTTGAAATATGTGATGCTTTAAGCTAATTTGAAAAAAAAAAAAAAAAACATTTTAAGTTTTTTTAAATATTGATTTTCTCCAAACCACGTAATTTCTCGTTTGGGGAAAATATTATTTGAAAAAATCAATATTTTTAGTATTTATAAGAACTTTATTAATTTGCTTAAATTATTAAATTTTGTCAAAGAGTGAGTAATAGTCTCAAATAAAATGGTAAATGAAAAAAAGGCAACAATAATCCTTAAGTGAAAAAAAAAATTTGAAAAAACACATTTTTCTTCTAAATTAACTGACCCATTATGAAAAATATAAATTTTTTTTTCCACTGTCGATCAGTGGGAATTA
>KZ807833.1:170146-195936 GCA_000696205.2 Oncopeltus fasciatus
TATAAGAAAAAAGTTTAATTTCATTTATATTACATTGTTATATTACCTGATTTATATACCTGATGATCATATAATCTGGTCTCCCACTCGACCAATTTCAGCCATTAAAGAAAGAAAAAAATACGTTTAAATACCAAGTTTAGTCTCCTGTATTTAATATTACGAACACTAGATATTTTTAATGTAAAGATTTACATAACAGTGTGAAAAGTCGCGTCATTGGAACAAATTATTAGCTTCATTAGCTTACAGGAAATTAGTACTCGTATTTTTAATGTATTAATTAGCAAAGAGAAAGGAAATGTCTATTTAATGCCGTCTGAATGTGTGTTTGTGTATTTGCTTATATATATTTATATATATATATATATATACATTTCTAGTAATTGGCATTCAAAATTTTTACATAGAAGACAGTAAAAGAATAAGTAGCTTCCACAACAAGCAAGAAAAGAAAAGTTAATGACCTGCATCTGCATCACGAAATAGAATATAAAAATGCATTGGAATTGTAAATTCCACTTTGAGATATAAAATGAAAAAGATTAAACGGCAAGCAAAAGCCTGCTCAATAAAGTTTAATAATACTGTAAAAACCCCGATCCTTCTAAAGCTCTCGCCGCTTCAGCTTACTTTTGTCATTTACTGTTTGCAAAAGACGGATCGATTTGAATATATCTCAAATGTAGATATATTCAAATCTATTCATAAACACTCTGATCGTGTTATGTTCAGCATATTTTTGTTTTATAATTCATTGTAGCTCGCAGTTTTTCTAGAACAATGATTCAGCTGTCTATAAATTTCTTCGTTTTGCTCTTTCAGAACAATCAAAAATATATTATTAATAAGACTTTATTTCAAATTAACTGTCAATTATTGGGGTATGAAGAGAGGACTACAATTTTATTTGTCAATATTGTGAAAATTCAATTTAAAGTCATAATTTGGAACTGAAAACAAAATTAGCTTGTAACACATAGCATTTGATGGTACACAGCCTAATCGATGTGTCATGTCAGAAAGAAAGATTTTTTTTTTTTTTTTTTTTTTTTTTTCAGATATGCTTTTATTCTAGAAAAATTTCTATCAAGATATGAATTACCCAGACAACATTCATGAACCATTTTTTTAAGCCAAAACCTATAAGCATTAAGAATCTATAGAACCGCTTTGAAACCGTCGGTGTTAATCACTGTATGCCAAATCACTGGACTTTCTATCCATAAAATTTTATTATTTACATTCGAACAATAGGGGGGGGGGGAGGACTTACAGATAGACGGAATTCAGAATTTATTAATATCTTAGATTTCGGTAAAACAAGTGACCAATAATAATAAATTCAGAATTTATTAATATCTTGTTCGTTTTTGGAAAAAAAAAAAGTGACATTTCCTATCGGTTCTATGAAATTTTTAAGTTAAGTACTCATTAACGAAATATTTAAGAATATATTCTTATTCTTATTCTCTCTAATCCGCGGAGATTGAGCGAGCCTCACTCACTTATATCCCACTAACTCTTATCTTCGCAGATTTTCCTTTGGCTTGTAAGAACAAAACAGCTAATAAAATTATAAATTTAATTTTTTTATATAATGCTTAATAGACACGGCCCATTTTAATTCCGTCATTAGCACCAAGTAATCAGAGTATGGGTTGAAATGTACACATTAAACACTCAGAAAAGTTTACAAAACCTTTTAGCAGTGAAGGAGCTTTTATAAAACAATTTCTGAACGTAAAGATCATATTCAATATGTAAAAAATAATTTATTTTTCTTTTTGCAGAAATATTAATACCGTTTTGATAAGGAAAAGTAAATGGAATGATAAATCTCACAAATTCTTCGATATTGTTGAAATTGAGGAAATTGGAACCCCGAAAGTACTTGTACCATTAGAGACACTCCTTCTTCTACCTGATCTTATCTTCCAATTTTTACCTTCCCTCCCCATGCCGCACATGCACCCCTATTGACGATTTGTCATTTATATAGGGTTTTCCTCTGTTATCAGTGCGAGGGTTTATTTATTTCTGTTTTTTATTCTGTCCCCCTCCCTTCCCTACCTTAAACCCCCAAAATATACTGCCTCCTCTATATATATGATGTGACATTTCGGATACGACTGGATAAGCTCTTACTTGGATTTATGCACGAACAAACCTGTCATGTGAAATTCTGAAAATGCATTGCACACTAAACCAAGACGGTCTTTGATATTTAAAAATAAAAAATAAAAGAAGAAAACAAACGAAATTCCTAAAATAACATATTACATTTTAATAGTATTAAAAAAAAAAAAGAAATCCTGAAGCATTAAAATTCGAGTACGTATTACATATATTCACAAACAGACATTTACACAAGTTTTATGAGTTGTTACGTCTAATGTGGAAGCTAGGTTTCAAGGAGTTTCGACCATCGCCATTCCGGTTTCGTGCAGCTGCTTTCAAATAGTCAATACAAAGTATAGATGAGGATATTAATAATAGGCTGGACAAAGATAACATTTCCTGAGTTTATTGCAATATTTTCCGTATAATTCAACGAAAACATTCAAAAGGCGCCTGTCTTTCTAACTTTCCTCCGAAAGTATTAACCCGACCATTGTTACCTAACTTTGAAGTATACCGAAAAAACCCCTTCCACCAGTTGTCTCTCAGTTTAGTTCTGCACTCTGAGATGTGACCGTAACCTTCCTCGAAGACCTCTCCAGACATCACTATCGGTACATATAAAGTTGATTTATATTCCTTCACATTTGTATAGTTAAATCAATTTTTAGTTTAATCTGTAAATCTTTTTCAGTCATACAACCACATCTCTGTCTGTTCATTCCATTCTATAATTCTATGAGTGTAATAGTGTGTATTGTATTTCAGCCCTGATGAGGACTAAGAGTTGAGAGTTAAGTCGAAACGTCGGCTATAACAAAATAATTGCTCAATAATTTTGGAGTATTTTATTTTGATTCTGGCTAATTTCTCCAGTATAATATTTTTGGCTTCTCACATAAATAAAAAATCAAATATTATTTAATAATCGCATCATGGCAGAAACTTAAATGGCAAAAAGAAAATATACTGAAATTGTGTAAGAAAAATTTAAATCTTATTATAAAATGAATAAATTTGGTGTAAAAGAAAAACAACAGTAGTTTCTGATCATTTTAGATAAATAAGTGTTACAGTGCAATATATAAATCACTATTTGAGGCAAACGTTTTACTTACCAACATTGCTTACGGAATTAAAGTATGCAATTAATACCAACTAATAAAAAAATTTGTTAATCTCAGAATTAGGTAAGAATTTCAATAATTTTCTATACGTACGGCCGTTGATGGAAACTGCTCAACAAACTTTTCTTACCTGAAAAAGTAAAATGGTAAATTAGAACCTTATTCCCTATCATTAATTGTTTAAAATTTACGTGGGATAAAAAACCACAACCAAATAAAATATTTATAAAGGTAAATTATAAAGTATTAAAAATACAGAATAATAATAATTAAAAAAATGTTTATAANTTATTTATTTATTTATTTATTTAAGCAACGGCATATAACCAACAAAACAAACATCATTACTATCGAGTGGACACTAGGCACTTTGACAAATTTATTTGCTCCATAAAAGGCGGAGATCGTAGTTGATAGGCTCCAGAGTAAGTGCATACTTTTGGAAGTGCAAGCACACAGCGCAATTTGACGTGAAGGAGTCGGTAAATAGTTTCGAAAGACAATTCCGCTTAATCAGGTTAGCATATTCATGAAGATGCAGGTTAAGTAAGACCCGCCCATTCACTTCCTCCCGCCTTGAAGAGCAATAAAGAGAGTTCCCTTTTGAATCTGAATAATGGTCCAACCGATGGGCCCCATTTTATTAATGTAGAGTTAAGCAAGCACCCTTCACGCTAAGAGGTCTGAAACGCCTTTGTAAACAGTTAAACTCCAACATGACTAAATTAATTAAACTCCTTTAATGGAGGGCATAAAGGAAATCATAAGTCAAAATGATCGTCCCTTCATTCGTAAAATGAAGTGTTTCTCTATATCGTGAAAATATAAATCTTGAGTCTTGGATCTACTTCTAAGACTTGTGCTACCAGCCTCTTTGCTGTTTTCTAACCTTGGCAGTTCAATGCACACCAATTCACAAGACGATGGATCCTTTACTCAAAAGAAAATATTAATTATACCTACCAACAATTCCCGTAGTGTTCCCACACACAGTGTAAGGAACGAATGTTGTTCTTAAATATCAATTTAAAGATTAGGTGACCCCTCGGAGGCATATATCTGATAAGTATGAAGAATGCTTGCAATGTGAAATGGACTGCTTTGTGTTGACGTAGGTGCTATAATGTTTCGCTGGCCCACCACCCAATAAGTTGATTGCATCAGGGTCACGTGTCACATCAGGAGAGGTAATGGATTGGTAGCGGCTCCAGACGAAGACCCCCGGACGACAGCCATGACTTACTGTTACTGGCAAGCAGAAATGGACCCCTAAGCATCTGGATGCAGAGGGCATCGGTCAGATAAACTGGATCATTACTTGCAATTACAATTGCTTAAATAAAATAAAATAAAATAGTTATTAACTCTATTAAGCTCAAATATATGATGTCTTGACATCTTCTTTGTAATATGGATCTGTATTCAAAATATGATCTAGTCAAGGACTACAAACAGGAAAGCCTCAATTAATTCATTGAATTTCAATGGCCTTGTCTTTTTACAGGATTCAGTTCAAAAGAGTTAGCAATTATTAACCAGTAATATTGATTCCTTTCATAGAGAATGAAAAGTTTTGTGGGGTCTAAAATCATTAAATTTTAACGTAATTTGAAGAAGAACCACATCGCATAAACCAACAAGTAACCTTGAACTACAATAAACAATGTATTTATACTCATATAAATTATTTCTCCTATTAAAAATTATAAGCGTTGGGCCATATTCATTCGAAATACTAAACTAAAATATATTCTTAATATGCTATTAAATAATTTTAAAAGTAGAAAGTGAATGCAAAGTGTATCAATGATTACAATATTAAAAACAAAACAAAAAAAAAGAACAAGTGTGGTGAATACTGAATATTACTTAAATGAAGCATATTACACACAAATATTTAACAACTTAAACCAATTTAATTTTATATTAGAACAGAACATTAAAACAATTTTAATTTAATAATAGAAATACGCACTTCACGTTTCTTTATTATTACTTAAAACTAGTTTTTTTTTAATAGTTATTCACATTTAAAAAGTTTTTAACTAGTTATTTACATTAAAAAAGTATATTTTTAAAATAGTTGGTGGTTAGCTGGGGGTCGAGTATTGCGCGTGAGAAATAATCAGGATTTCGGCCAGGATGAAAAAAATAAAATACTCTAAAATTCTTGATTAATTGTTTTATTTTATTATTTCCAACGTTTTGACATAACTTTTAAGTCATCGTCAGAGCAATATTGATGTATGGAGAGATCTCTGAAGGGAAGTTTATGGTCACATCTCAGAATCCGGAACTAAATTGGAATCCAGTGATCTCTTTTTTTTAAATTTAATCACTGCTAAGAAATATGTGATGAACTAAATTTTCTTAGAAAGAGGGTCACAAAATCCACAAAAAACATCAAAATGTTTGTTTGCAAAGCGAATGGAGAACGGAGTGCCATACTTCTGGAGGCAATGGATAGGAATTTATCAGATATGATGCCTCTAAGAAATGCGTTGTTCATGTTTGGTTGCGACTACTCTTCTTGTCATGAGAGTGAAAAACCTCAGCTGAATCGGGGAACCTGATACGACAGCGAAACGGAGAGGTATGCCATTGGTCACTGACTCCAGTAACAAGCAGAGAAGTCCATTTCAAGGAGTCGGGATAAATTTCCTCCCCATGAAGATTCCGAACGTGTATTTAAAAGATAACATAAGAAATGTGGAATTCTCTCGGGGTGTAAGAGATCCAGCGAGAGGACAGCCACTCATCCACCTTCTATGTAATTGTGGCATTTAACTAAGCTTTTTAAAACTTTATGACTAATGAGCTGGCCAACAACAAAACTTTAAAGAACACTTGTTAGTGTGAATTTTTCTATGGACTTCTACATGCGAACCCTCATAGTATGTTTGTACAATGAACAATACACAGATAGCTGTTCCCAATACTAATACAGCTCCCATAACCCGAACTTGGGACTCGCGACTCGGAACTGCTTGATATTCAAACAGTAACTGAATGCCTTGAGTGCTCGCAGAAAGTTTCAAGCTGCAGCGAAGGCTCCAGGGAAATTGGAGAGGCTGAGGTGGAACTTTACACGGTGGGAACAAGGGGGGGGGGGCAAAGCCGATCGAACGCACTAATTGCTAGACATTAAATTTTAGTACGCACTAAACATGTATTACCCTTTTACCACCTCCATGGACCGCATGTAAGCGGTAAGTAAAATTTAAAAGCCCATAAGTCTGGATAAAATCTGCAGAGCTTTAATCGGATTGTAAAGCTAGCCGGACAATAACAGAACAGTAGCATTTATTTTAAGTGATTTACCTGTTAATATATTTATTATTCTTAGATAATTTTAGTTGGGGTTCGGTCAAGGTAGATCCAAAAAACACAAATTTAAAAAAATGTATTTTTTAATAAAGGATTATAGAGGACGTCCTCTCTCATCTTCATGATAGCCCTGAAGATGGCTTACAATGTAAGCCGAAACGTTGGCAGATAACCCTTTATTAAAAAATACATTTTTTTCAATTTGTGTTTTTTGGATCTACCTTGACCGAACCCCAACTAAAATCATCTAAGAATAATATCTACGGCCAACAAACTCTCCTTTTGAATATATTTATTATTATTCGCATTTCTTTATCAGGACTTCAAAGTTCATGCTATGTTATTGCGACCTCAGAAGAAAAATAGAAAAGTCCACAAAAAAACTAAATGTCTAAAATATTAATTTTGTTGTGTTATATTATCCCACGTACATTTTAAACAATTAATGCCAGGGAATAGAATAAAAAATCTATCTGTCTCATTTATGGGACAGATATATTTTTTATTCTATTCCCTCGCATTAATTGTTACTAAATGTCTAAGTTTTCTAAATGTTAGAGTTTTCAACCGTATAAATTATTAATAGATGTCTTTGTTTGGGGTTTGACCCTTAAAATACAATTTAAAAAATGTCTATTTTTTAATTATCTGCCGACGTTTCGGCTTACATTGTAAGTCATCTTCAGGGTTATCAAGAAGGCGAGAGGGGACGTCTCCTTGATCACATGTTCATGACTGAGCGAGTCGGCAGATTATTTAAAAATAAAAGTTTTTTAAATTTGTATTTTTGGATTAACTTTGACCGAACCCCAACACAAATATCTACTAAATGTCTATGTGTTTCTGAGTAGACTGTATGATATCTTCAATGGATGATAAAGAAAATCCACAACTATCAGTTCTATTTAACTTTTTAAAACAATATACTTAGACGTTTCGGATTAATAATAAGCCCCTAATCGTCTAATTTGTTAAATTTTAACATTTTCATTGATATTTTAGGGCTAAGCTTATATATTTAAAAAAATACTAATCAATAACCCGTGACTAAATTTAATCCAACCCGTGTAATCTTGTCTATGTAAGATAATTCAAGTGAGCCAGAGTATTTTGGTATTATTACTATTTATATCTTATGGAGGTTACAATAACAATAAACAATATAATTGCATTAAATTTATCTGAAATAGAGTTATTGTTGGCAATTTTCAGATTTGGCTCATAATTAATAAGCCGAATCATACAAAATCACTGAAATATGTAACAAAATAGAATATTATGATAACTGTTGATTAGTCTGAAAAGTTTTTAAATAGCGAGAAAAAGTATATGGACTGATAATTGTGGCTTTTCAAAACAATTTTTTGTCGAGGTCAATCCCGGAAGAAGAATCTAGGAATATATACATACATTTACTTAGCAATGTTTTTTTTTATTATTTTTTTTTTTTTTACTACTGCCTCGTTTATTAGTAAAAAAGTGATATGGTGGTGTGAGGGTAATTGGTACACCACCTATAGCGACCCTTTTACCCGTAGGTATGTGCAGGTTAAAGTGAGAAAATGTCTGCGGACGTTGTACTTACCAATGATCGTTTTTTATATAAATATATATATTCCACAAGCACACAAATATATTTAAGAAAACAAATATGGTGTATACGAGTGATTTTTTTTTTACCTCTTCTTGTATTTTTTATTCATCGATTTTTGGAAGTTAATGAAAATTTATGAAGTTGAAGAATATAAAACACAGTATTCCTGATCAATGATCACAAACTATAATCTTGGAGTGGGAAAAGAATTTACTCAGTCATGCCCACGGGGAGCAGGGGGAGAATGTCGAAGGTGGGTCTCGCCACTAAAATTTATTGCCACTTGAAGGACAAAAGCAGCGACCCCCCAGGAATGGACCAGCCCCTCAAGTGCTTGGCCACACAACCCCCAGGCATCCCCTGAACTTCCAGCAAGGCTAGACCAGGGGAGCCTTGCTGAATGCCACTTCAGAGGGGGTCTTATATCCGCCCCAGAGCAAATGTGCTTGTATATATGGGCTTATTTACAGCAAGGGGCTCAAGTGCGATCGGTAGGAGATCCAAGCGACTCTCCTGTTCCCGTCAGATGGGGCAAGTTCGTGATCTACTGTTCCCGAAAGTTGACTTGTTTGTGCCTTCCCTAGTTCACCTTGCCTCCAGCCTCTTGCTAATGGGGGCTTTCTCATCCCTTGCGTATCGATTCCAGAACTAAGGGAGGAGTAAAGAGATCTACTGCGAATCAAAGAAGTAGAAAAAACAAGATTACTGTGCCGTTAATATTCTATAAAAGTCCGACTCATACTTAAGGAAGGATGCTAAGGGCTTAAGTCAATTGGGGAATAATCAATTTTCGCAGCTACCAATAAATATACTATACAGAAGAAGCGGACTATTATTTCAAAGTAAATAATCCAATTCCTCAATAAAATAAATCTATTAATGTTTCTAATGGCGATTTTTTTAGATATTATTGTTAAATGTTTTTGTTTGGGGTTCGGTCAAGGTAAATCCAAAAAATACAATTAAAAAATGAGTAATTTTTATAAGTACACATTTTTTTTCATTGTATTTTTTTCGATCTACCTTGACCGAACCCCAACAAAAGACATCTAATAATAATATTTCTCTATTTAAAATTGAAGTGAGATTACTTCAGGAAATAAAGTGGCTGTTTATATAGTTTTTTTTAGATAAGAATGATTGTTTACAAAATGGAGTACAAGGTTAAAAGGTTTGAAAATTACAAAATACTGTATCTAATTCTTTCCATGCATCTGTCTGCATTTCTCTTTTATTATGCGGTTAGGAGCTATATATGTCTTCGTACATATTACATACTTATGTTTGTTAGTTTTTCGTTTATATTTATGTGTGTGTATGTATAGTAAAATAGGTGTTTATACACATACATATTACCATTTTTTTAGTTTGTTCTATGTAGGATCAGAAATTTCAAAAAGTCACTTTTAAATGTGTATTGTTTACTAAGCTCGTTTAAGAGTGAAATCGGACGAATAGAAGTGGGGGGTTACCTAAAAAGTCAGGTTTGAGTACAAAAAGATTTCGTCTAGCGATCGTAATGCTTCAGGAGTTGCACAGTGGATTGGAAATATTGGAGTAGGGATTTACCTGAAATATAAAGTTTGATTGCAAAAAGTTTTTTCAGTAAAGCGGGCGCAATTAATGAAACTAAGGACAGATATGGTTATCTTTAAAAAAAATTTTAACAGGAAATTTGAAAAATTATATTTTGAAATAATACTGTACTTTTTCATGTTATGACCAAGAAGCTTCAAAAAGTTTGGTAATTTGGTATATCCCTCGTAAACATAGAAGGACAAGCTGAGTTCGTTGTACAGCAAAATCGGACAAATAGGAGTGAGGGATAAACTAAAATGTCAACTACATGTTATTATATAATTGCGGAAGTTTTTTCGATTTAACAGGTGTGATGTTTATTTTAGAACAATGAAACTGAATTCAAATGTGTTTATTAATAAATATATATTCAATATATGTAATGGATTACATGAGATGGAAAGTTGACAATAAAAATGTTGATTAACTGGGATACTGAGGAATTTCCTTAGTTTACGCGTGGCTCTTTTCATTCTTCAGGTCAATTACAAATGTCTCAAGCGAGAATAAGACTGTTAGGTTTGGACTTTATAATATTTTATTGCAGATTCGTTTTCTACATATTTTGAATCTTGAGCAGCCAAATTTGTTTAAAATTTTTTTAAATTTTTATTATTTTTGAAATGAATAAAAAATTAAATCCATCCATCCGATTCCCCTTCTTAGATGATTTAGTAGAAAGAAAGTCATTTCTAATTGATGCTTAAGTATTATTAAAACATTTTTTATCAATAACGCGCATTAGACGGTCTACGCCGGAACCAAAGAAGTTAGATGTTCCATTGAATCAGTGTTTCTTCGGGGGGGGGGGGGGGGGAATACCTTAGTCAGGTCCGAACAATGCGAGTCGGGTGGTTTTCAATTTTCTATCAAAGGGTCCAGACCTCACCCCCACCCCTCCCACACACAAACACTTCGAGGGGCTACACACAATTTGCCGGGACTAGAACGATTCCACTACCCCTACAGTGCCTTCTGTATTGTCTCCCCCTTTGCCAAATTCCACATCCAACAAGCTCTCTCATTTTAACCTCCTACCTACCTAACCTTTCTTCTTTCTCTTTTTTCTTTCAAGATTTTATTAACTTATCCCCAATTGTCCCATAAAAATACACTAAGAAAATGTCAAAAATTGCGATTTAGATAGAGACATACTGAAAATGAAAGAACTTGTGTAGTTTAAGAGTAGTGATTTGATACAAGCTACAGTAATCTACATCTAGACGAGAAAGGAACTAGTTGCCAAACGGTCTGCAAGAAACTACACATAATGAGATTCTGGATTCAAGGCGTTAGAATATCTGTCGTGATTAACTGGAACGAACTTAATACTGCTTTTTTACCTCCAGTGCAACCACTCAGGACCATTGAGTTGGGGATAATTGAGGTTCGCCACCACCCAAATCTAGACAAAGATTTGGTGTCAGACACACAGATAAATGTGCTGACATTTATTTCTAGATAAAATGCGTGCCCAAAAGAGGACTCTTTACGACTCTCAGGCTCTCAACGAACTGAATTATACATTAGATATCAATCAATATCAGACAAAATCTATTTATTTTTTGATGAAATAGATAATGTCTCTACTAAAGCTACTTAAGCCTGAATCTTTTCTCAAGTCTTTTGCCTCGTATAATATTATTTAACCCTCTATGGCATAACAAAAATAAACTATATATCTATATATATTTATTTATTTATTTATTTAAGCAACGGCATATAACCAACAAAACAAACATCATTACTATCGAGTGGACACTAGGCACTTTGACAAATTTATTTGCTCCATAAAAGGCGGAGATCGTAGTTGATAGGCTCCAGAGTAAGTGCATACTTTTGGAAGTGCAAGCACACAGCGCAATTTGACGTGAAGGAGTCGGTAAATAGTTTCGAAAGACAATTCCGCTTAATCAGGTTAGCATATTCATGAAGATGCAGGTTAAGTAAGACCCGCCCATTCACTTCCTCCCGCCTTGAAGAGCAATAAAGAGAGTTCCCTTTTGAATCTGAATAATGGTCCAACCGATGGGCCCCATTTTATTAATGTAGAGTTAAGCAAGCACCCTTCACGCTAAGAGGTCTGAAACGCCTTTGTAAACAGTTAAACTCCAACATGACTAAATTAATTAAACTCCTTTAATGGAGGGCATAAAGGAAATCATAAGTCAAAATGATCGTCCCTTCATTCGTAAAATGAAGTGTTTCTCTATATCGTGAAAATATAAATCTTGAGTCTTGGATCTACTTCTAAGACTTGTGCTACCAGCCTCTTTGCTGTTTTCTAACCTTGGCAGTTCAATGCACACCAATTCACAAGACGATGGATCCTTTACTCAAAAGAAAATATTAATTATACCTACCAACAATTCCCGTAGTGTTCCCACACACAGTGTAAGGAACGAATGTTGTTCTTAAATATCAATTTAAAGATTAGGTGACCCCTCGGAGGCATATATCTGATAAGTATGAAGAATGCTTGCAATGTGAAATGGACTGCTTTGTGTTGACGTAGGTGCTATAATGTTTCGCTGGCCCACCACCCAATAAGTTGATTGCATCAGGGTCACGTGTCACATCAGGAGAGGTAATGGATTGGTAGCGGCTCCAGACGAAGACCCCCGGACGACAGCCATGACTTACTGTTACTGGCAAGCAGAAATGGACCCCTAAGCATCTGGATGCAGAGGGCATCGGTCAGATAAACTGGATCATTACTTGCAATTACAATTGCTTAAATAAAATAAAATAAAATAGTTATTAACTCTATTAAGCTCAAATATATGATGTCTTGACATCTTCTTTGTAATATGGATCTGTATTCAAAATATGATCTAGTCAAGGACTACAAACAGGAAAGCCTCAATTAATTCATTGAATTTCAATGGCCTTGTCTTTTTACAGGATTCAGTTCAAAAGAGTTAGCAATTATTAACCAGTAATATTGATTCCTTTCATAGAGAATGAAAAGTTTTGTGGGGTCTAAAATCATTAAATTTTAACGTAATTTGAAGAAGAACCACATCGCATAAACCAACAAGTAACCTTGAACTACAATAAACAATGTATTTATACTCATATAAATTATTTCTCCTATTAAAAATTATAAGCGTTGGGCCATATTCATTCGAAATACTAAACTAAAATATATTCTTAATATGCTATTAAATAATTTTAAAAGTAGAAAGTGAATGCAAAGTGTATCAATGATTACAATATTAAAAACAAAACAAAAAAAAAGAACAAGTGTGGTGAATACTGAATATTACTTAAATGAAGCATATTACACACAAATATTTAACAACTTAAACCAATTTAATTTTATATTAGAACAGAACATTAAAACAATTTTAATTTAATAATAGAAATACGCACTTCACGTTTCTTTATTATTACTTAAAACTAGTTTTTTTTTAATAGTTATTCACATTTAAAAAGTTTTTAACTAGTTATTTACATTAAAAAAGTATATTTTTAAAATAGTTGGTGGTTAGCTGGGGGTCGAGTATTGCGCGTGAGAAATAATCAGGATTTCGGCCAGGATGAAAAAAATAAAATACTCTAAAATTCTTGATTAATTGTTTTATTTTATTATTTCCAACGTTTTGACATAACTTTTAAGTCATCGTCAGAGCAATATTGATGTATGGAGAGATCTCTGAAGGGAAGTTTATGGTCACATCTCAGAATCCGGAACTAAATTGGAATCCAGTGATCTCTTTTTTTTAAATTTAATCACTGCTAAGAAATATGTGATGAACTAAATTTTCTTAGAAAGAGGGTCACAAAATCCACAAAAAACATCAAAATGTTTGTTTGCAAAGCGAATGGAGAACGGAGTGCCATACTTCTGGAGGCAATGGATAGGAATTTATCAGATATGATGCCTCTAAGAAATGCGTTGTTCATGTTTGGTTGCGACTACTCTTCTTGTCATGAGAGTGAAAAACCTCAGCTGAATCGGGGAACCTGATACGACAGCGAAACGGAGAGGTATGCCATTGGTCACTGACTCCAGTAACAAGCAGAGAAGTCCATTTCAAGGAGTCGGGATAAATTTCCTCCCCATGAAGATTCCGAACGTGTATTTAAAAGATAACATAAGAAATGTGGAATTCTCTCGGGGTGTAAGAGATCCAGCGAGAGGACAGCCACTCATCCACCTTCTATGTAATTTATGTATTTATATAATAAGTAAAATTAATATTATACAATATTTTAGAATTTAATATAATGAATCATAAGAGGGGAATGAGAAAATAGACCTTGTGTTGCATGAGTACAAGAACAGTTGAGTTATTTTTACTTATAGAATTTCTTACACGAATAGCCACGAGAGAATTCTTGTTATCTTTTACATGCATGTTAGGAATCCACATGGGGAAGAAATTTATTTTGGTCTTAAATAGAAATAATCTTATAAGCGATCGAAAATTAATTAAATATTAAATACAATAAATAACTATATATAAATACTAAAAATGAGCCCTTCGTGATGGTAAATTTACAAGAAACTTTGGGATGATAAATTTGCAATGGCGAAAAGTTATTGTTTTTATTTTATTCCAAGAACCTACAAATGTACCCTAGGATCACAAATGTAGGGATTCTTGATATCATTCTTACCTTGAAGGCATAAATATAAAAAAGAAACTTCGTACATTTACTGTATAAATTTGAACAATATCTACTATCTGACTGTTTAAAAAAACAATAGAATGCATAAATATAAGCCACATACATTTGTTAAAGTTATATTTCTGCAAAAAAAAAAGAGAACATATAAAAATATATTAAATGGAAAAAAAAATAGGAAGGAAGGGAGTAAAAGATTATACAACTTTGCATATTGAACAGTGAGTAGCAAATTTCGCGAATTTCTTCAATCTGAAATTTCAGCAAAATTGAAAAATTACTTGACCTTCATGAACCTAAAGTAAACTTTGATTAAAATAAAAAAGAAATACATTTTTTTTCTTTCAGACTAACAGGAGTTTTACCCTAAGCCCGAAAGTAAAACAGTACTAATTACTTTCAATAAGTTTTAATCGTAAGTCATGTTGACAGATTTTTTTGGGGGAGGATTTCGACGCCGACCGCTCCTTCGCCCTCTGTTTATAAACGTTTTCGTTCCGGCCCTATAAATTGTCTCTGGTGGCGCCTCTTGACTCGGCGCGAGTAGAAAAAAAAAACGTGTCCTCTCCAAGTGTAAGATAGCGAGGGATGTAGATTATTTCTAATTAGAACTGTACTATGTTTCATCCCCTTATCTGCCCTGTTTTAGCTTTATCTTTCCTCTTCATTATTTTTATCAAACTTTCAGCTGTGGGTGGGTTTGCTTCACCAGGCTGGCGCCAAAAGGGAAAGACGACCCTACGAGATAAGAGACATAAATCCGAGCATCAGAATTTCAGGAGCGATTGGTCATGAAAGATGGCTCTGCACCTCATCTAGCGGTCTAAAGAAATTCGAGAATATCCATTATTACGTATTGGATTAGAATTAGGATCAGGTTATAGGGCGATCAACATCATGGTCATTACGCCCTGACTGTTGGGGTTTATCTAGGGTTGAATCTGTTATCCTTTCTTTTAAATGTTTTTATTACGTATTGTCATAGGTTCTGGGAATATTTTTTGGGACAGCTGGTTTTGACAGTACCTCTTATTTTTAATGGGATTTCAATCCTGTAAAGGTCATGATATACGCCTTAACTTCGATAGACTTAAAACCCGTGGTTTTGACCGTGTCAATTCAATCGTTGGCCACGCACTGAGTATTCTCAAGACAGACATACCATAAAAACAAAAGAAAATATGGTGTGAATAAAATTAATTTATAAGAGGAGAGACTTATTGAATGGGACATGATGCGTTCCATTTCTAAATGCATATATATATATATATATCCTGCACTATTTTTCACAGCTTGAACAATATCGTTCATCAATTTTTCTCGTCAAATACTTACATAAAAGAGCAAGATAGCAACTCTCAATTTTCTTTTAAATTCTAATTTTTAATATTTGCCGAAGATATTGAAGGAACTTGTGAAGATTCTCCAAACACCTGGAATCTGTGTGGAGGGAAGACTTAGATAAAATAGAATTGCACAACCCTCCCCCCCATAAATCACCTAAGAAAGGTGTTGTAGAGAGACGAGTGAGGAGGGGTGGATTATTATTAATGGAAAATCATAAAATGTGTAGGCTACCCACAAAAATATAGGTGCTCAGGTAAGCAGTAAATTCAATTGAAAAACCAGAAGTTAATTAGAATTACTTAAAAGTAGAAACCTTGACCGAACCCCAACTAAAATCATCTAAGAATAATATCTACGGTCAAAAAAATTCTCCTTTTGAATCAGAAGTTAAGTTTCCAAAAAAATGTAAAAAATTATTTATTTATTTATTAATGTTTATTTTACCATAGTAGTATAACAATATTACAACCCGATGTAAAGAGCAGTCTTCCTTTGAAGCTAACTAATCCTGTAATAAACGTGGTTTTTTAGACGAATAGAAATAAAGAAAGAAAAAAAAGAGATTATGTCCGTAATAATAAAATATGTACTAAATTAAGATTATTCGATGATTTATCTATAAGGATTGCTCATAAAGAATGTGAACTGATGTGTTGCATAATGGAAGACAAAAATGCGCAGGGTACATAGAGTATCTCATTTAATGAGTTTAAAAAGCTAAGCAGAGAACTTATGAGAATTTAGCAGAGAATTTAGAATTTGCTAAAGTTAGGTCAAGGTTGATCCAGAAAAATACAATTAAAAAGAAATGAATTTTTTTATTATCTGCCGACGTATCTTCGGGGCTGTTGGATCTACACAGTCAACACATAAATGAATTAGGCAACTGGGCCGAAGCAAGTAAACGCAGAAATGAAGAAGACAAAAGAATAACATGGTTTCAGTAACACGGGCTTGGGGATTTTTCTAAATTACATTTAGATAGTCTTATATATCGAAACAACTAGACTTCAAAAACTATACACAACAAGAGAAACAGCTCATAAATAAAGATATTTTAAGCGCAAATATCTTTATTGTCTGGCGCTCTCAAAGGACATTTGAGTTAGACAAATCGACAAATTACCTCTCACACCTTTACCAGATAATAGGATAAAATATTTTTCTGGTACATATTGAATTAATAATAAACAAATGATTGGTATAACCAATAATACTATGAGATAAATTTAAAAATAAATATATGTATGTTATTGATAACAGCAAATAAATAAGTAAAAACTAAGTTCAGAGAGACCACACTGACGGCATCAAAACAGTTCTACAGACTCATTAGTCAACGGCTCGTTTCTGTTTTTTTTAACTAGGCAGAGAGACATGACACCTCCTCTGAAGCTAACATCCAGTTAGCTGGATATCAGCTGTCAAGTGGCATATTTTTTTTTCTTAGGGTCGGCGAGGAGTCTGAGAATAAAGGTCTCAGACAAAAAAAGAAAAAAGGAGAAAAAATAAGAAAAAAGGATTTCAGAAAAAAAAAAAAAAAAAAAAAAAAAAAAAAGAAGAAGAAGAAGGAAAGCAAGAGGGTACATTAGCGACACTTTAAAAGAGCCATCTTCAATTTCAGTGAGGGCAAGCTAAGGAGTGGCTACAGAAGAATTGGGTTTGAGTGCGGTTGTCAGTTAGGGCAGACACGGCTGGAATTATTTTCCTGATCTTATTTCAGTAATCAATGTTACTAAATCTGCTTAGGGGAGCGACAAGAGCAAGAACCTGCCTTATTTGATCCATTAAATATAATAGATCAAGTACTCCGTTGGCACAGGGAGTATTTAAGACCTAACATCCCCTCTCGCTGATAATGGCTATTGCCACAAAATAAATTTTCTGGAGATAAATACCAAGGGGACGGTCTTAAGTATTTCAAACGATGTTGAAATATAGATAAATACATAGTCATAGCGCATTAGAGATTACTGTAAACTGCATATGAAGAAAATTAAGTTAATTTCACAACCATTAAGAACAAATACAACCTACGATTTCAAATGCCTTCTGGAACATTAAAATAATATAATAATGATATATAAACGGTTTTTCGGCTTTAAATGCATAACTTATTGAAGATAGAAAAGGTGAAGTCTCATAAACTGTGGTCTTTGAAGTCAATTCCCCAAAATATCAGTTATTAAATACTTTTAGTTTTTTGCACGACATTCGAGGGGTTCGAGTTCCACCCTGGACAAAATTTTATTGATAAATAAACTTATTTGGGTTAATTAGAATAGGCTAGCTACCTGAACATAGCCGCTACCTCCATGGCAGTATGAGACTAATAAACTAACATGGTTGGAGGTTCATCGACCGTCGAGTATTATTATGCTGGAGAAATTAGTCAGGATTTCGGCCAGTATCAGAAAAATAAAATACTCAAAAATGGTTGGGTAATTATTTTATTATTATTCATCATCAGGGGGATAGTGATGCTTGGAAATATCTCCGAGGGAGGTTTATGGACACATCTCAGAGTGCAGAGCTCAAAAACCCTTACACTCTGAAATGTGTAGAGCTCTCGACAAAGAGATATGATGTGATAACTCAGAGATCTTAGTTAACCTTAAAACTCCCTCCTGACATCACTATCCCACTGATGATGACTTACAAGTTAAGTCGAAACGTCGGCAAAATAAAATAATTAACCAACAATTTTGGAGTATTTTATTTTTCTGAACCTGGCTGAAACCCTGATTAATTTATCAAACTAATAAATTAAATTAAATATGTTTCTATTCTCAGAGAACCAAAATATATTACTGAATTCTTGTTTTACATTAAGTAAAAGTGTTATTAAGAAAATTTTGGTTTTATGTATGCCCCCTTCTTAACCAATCAATTTTATTGATTTAAAGAACACATTTTAATTATATTCTTAATGATTAGTGTAAAGTTACACTGCTTTGAAATTTTAAGCAAAAACCAAAACATTTTCTCCATTTAAGGGAAATTCCGGTTTGACCCCCTATTTATGAATACACAATTTTGATGCCAACCAAAATTATTTTAATGCTTTATCTGCGTAAATTTTCCTTCCGTTCAGAAGAAAATGTCGTACGAGTAATCTACTTTCATTGTGATAAATTTCATGTTCAGCCACAAAATAAATTTCAAGAGAAACCAGGAAATCCCCAGTTTATCAAATTTAATTTTTCCCACTGGCTTGAACTTCGCTTGTGAAAAAATATAACGCTCTATTCCGAAAACACATTTATTTTTAGTGCGTAAAGGGGGCGGAGTTGGAGACAGAGGGGCGGAAAGCAAAATTTTTTTTCTAAAATTAGCTCCGGCGCCAGGACTCCACCCTCCACTCCCAGAAGTCCGTCCAGGACGCCTAAAAGGATCTGAAATTTAATCGGCCTGAGTGGTCGCAGATCGAATGAGCACTGATTCATGCGAGAGTTCACTCTTACCTTCACTTTTACGTAGACCCCGTCTGGCTGGCTCTCCAATTTGGAGAGGGCACCCTCCCCCCCCCCTACACGGCCCGGAGATGAAATACGACTCCCGATCAATCCCTAATAGCCGAGATGGATGGAAGAAAGAAGTCACCTGCACCTACGTGCTTGGAGGCCAGGATCTGTCCTACACCAAGTCAATATCCACTGGCAACACTTTTCCAAATAACTTCTAACACTAATCTGAAGTATGTTAATTCCCTTGAAAATTCTTCTATCAGATAAAAAGTGATCAAACCAATAGCCAGTCAAGATAGAAATTTTACAAAAAGTGAATTCGATTTTTTTCTATTTATTTACATCCTTTATACTGCAGACATCCCTACTCATCCTAATACTCTTTTAGCCCTCTTTGCTGATGAGAAAGCAATCCTTTCCTCCCACCCTGATTCCAAAATCGCTTCTAACAATTTACAAAACCACCTTGATGCTATTCAGCAGTGGTGCAGTGAATGGAGAATCAAAATAAATGAGTCCAAATGCGTACAAGTAAATTTTAAATTAAGAAAAGATTCTCCTAATAATGTTACATACAATAACATACCTATACCTCTCTCTGATTCAGTCCGTTACCTAGGGTTCCCCCTTGACTCACGACTCAACTGGAATGAACATACTAAAATCAAACGACAAGAACTCAACAGACGCCACGGACTCTTATACAGCCTTATAAATAGGCGCTCACAGCTCACATTAGAAAATAAACTGACCATCTACAAGACCATTATACGACCAATCTGGACCTACGGTGCAGAACTGTGGGGTGCCGCTAAGCCTTCCAATATCCAACGAATACAATCCTTTCAGTCCAAAATTCTTAGAATAATTGCTAACGCTCCATATTATGTGTCCAACTCTACCCTTCATCACGACTTTAATATTCCTTTTGTCAAAGACCTTATCTCCACCCGCTTCAAACTCTTCCATAGTAAACTCCAATTTCATCCCAATCCATTTGCCCAATCCCTGTCGTCGGACTCCAATCCTCACAATCCTCCCCGGCGACTAAAACTGAGATGGCCTCGCGACCTCCTGGGCCTTAATGCCTAAACTTATTGGGAGTGGGGTCGATGGGCCCCTTCTCCCTGCACAGTGATGACCATTTATTTATTTATGGTTAATTTTATTTTTATTTCATTATATTTTTTTTTCTTCTATTTTATTTATATTACTTTTATACATGTACATTTATTTTAAGTAATCAAATTACAAGATGTTATATAACAGAGTGTAAGAAATAAAGATTTATTTAAAAAAAAAATTTATTTACAGATTATTTTAAATTAACATACATCAAAATTTAATATTGTAACTCCACATAAAAGGAACTTTATTAAAATAGTATGTACAGAAATTATCTCTAAGTTATAAGCTATATGTACCATAAGTGAATAATATATTAGGAAAAATTATAGCAATAAAAGAAAAACTTGTAATAAAAAATTTGAGTAGCCTACTGAGGTTAAGGTCTAGGTTCAATATTTATGAAGCTTAGTTTTTTTTGAACAATTAATGAGAGGGAACAGAATAAAAAAAATCTATGTTCAAAAGGAGAGTTTGTTGACCGTAGATATTATTCTAAGATGATTTTAGTTGGGGTTCGGTCAAAGTAGATCCAAAAAAACACAAATTTAAAAAATGTATTTTTTAATAAAGGATTATCTACCAACGTATCGGCTTACATTGTAAGCCATCTTCAGGGCTATCATGAATATGAGAGAGGACGTCCTGTCCCTAAGTTCACATTTCCATGACTGAAAGTTCCAGGACGTCCTCTCTCATCTTCATGATAGCCCTGAAGATGGCTTACAATGTAAGCCGAAACGTTGGCAGATAATCTTTTATGAAAAAATACATTTTTTTAATTTGTGTTTTTTTTTTTTGGATCTACCTTGACCGAACCCCAACTAAAATCACCTTAGAATAAAAAAATCTATCTGTCCCAGCCAGGAAATCTTCCTAATAAAATACCAAAGATAAAAACCACAACCAAATAAAATATTTACTTAGTTTTTTTTTTTGCAGCTTAATACGTTTATAACTGCAGTGATAAATATTTTACGTCTCTTACATATTTTATGTAACTTCTAAAAGCCTTCTAAAAAACTTCCGCAGATGTTTAAAAAAAGATAATAATACAATGGTTTGCTTAAAAGAAGGTCAAATTAAGTGAGCCATGGAAAATATATTTCATTTGACTAGAACGATCCAATACTAAAATTATTTTGCAATACATTTGAAGATAGTACCATATTTTTCTGCTTTTTAAGAGCATTCTACAAAATGTATGAGCTGCCCTAATGCTATCTAGATCTCCTCCATGATACAATTTATTATTACAGGAGAATTTGTACGGGAAAGTGTTTTATAATAAAAAATCAATAGGGTCAACAACTATGGCTCTCGTTGCACAATGGGCGATGAAACCAAGAGTGGCTAGACATGCATTAAAGATGAACGCCTCATACCAGAATTCCCTCTCTACTGGGCATCACGGATTAACAGTTTCCAAGTCCCTCCCTCCCCTCCCGGGTTGGAAAAAAAGGCAAAAGAATAAGAGGAGGAATGGCCTTAAAAAAAAAAAAAACTGGAAAAAGTTTCGCAAGTCTATCTGTGTGATGCGTGCAGGGGTGTCCTAGAGCGAACGGAACGGAGTGTCCGCCATGACCACGACTGACACAGACGTAAATATTCATGAAGCCATTAGCTATAGTGGTATGGTCGGTGGTATGGAACTCCGCTAATTCCATTACCCTCTCACGCGTTTTCAACTATGCAAGGAAAGATGATACGAATGCGAAAGGTTCAAATTTCATATGCGTGGAATTCTCTAGTTTTTTTTTTTTTTTTAAATAAAAGGAATTAATGGTGACCTGGAATGATATTGAAGTAAATATTTACACAGGTCCATTAGAAAATTGAACATGTTTCGCTTGAAGTGAGGTATAACCTAAATTTTTTTTCATTTTTCACATAAAAAATAAAATATTTTACGGGGGCAGAATAAAATAGAACTCAAAGAGTGCTTCTAAGAGGAAAACATTGAATAATCTTAAATATATTTGTTATTATTAGTTATGACACAATTTATAGAACATAATAAATGTAAAATTTGTTTAATCAAAGTTAATATTATATAAAACCTTTATTAAAATTCTTTCATTCTTTGTAAAAAAATAAGGTTAAAATTTGAAATGCACAAGAAAAAGTGAGTGTATAAAATAGATGTATTGTTTTGGGTGTAAGTTGTTATTGGAAGATTGAAAATTGAAAATTGGCAACTATTTCCTATATTTTTTTTAATCCAATGATTTCTAATTGACAATAGAAATTAATTATTATAATTAGTTTTTTTTTCTAAGCAGTATAAGAGCATAATGTATCATAAATACAGATTTAGTTTTAACTTTTGCTCATAGGTTTTTTCAAACTAATAATAATTATTTTAAAAATCCAAATCAAAAGGTATTTAAGAGTTTTTCTTTTAAGTAATGAATTTTTATATTCTTATAGGATAGCTACAGGACACAATAAACTTAAAGTATACATTTTTAAATTTTATAATTGTCTCGTAATAAATATAATTAACTAATTATAAAAAATATACTTAATCACTAAATGATCGATACATAATCAATAATTCATAAAATTACTTATACTTAATCACTTAATCATCAATTAAGCAGTCATGAACATGGGATCCACGCCCCCTTTCGCCTTCAGATAATTAAAAAATACACATTTTTGCAAATTGTCTTTTTTGGATCAACCTTTACCGAACCCTAACAAAAAAACATCTTCTAATAAACACTTAATAATTATTCAATTATAAAAGACCTCTACTGTTAACCAACGTTTGATTCTCAACCCAATTAAATTTTTTATAGCCTTATTCGTCATCATTTTTAGAGTACACTAATACCTAATCCAGAGTTTTAGTTGTAGTAATATTTCTAAGAATGATATTATTTGAAGTATAAGTTAAAGATAGTGTTTTACAAAAAAGTGCGTTTGAAACAAGGATTGAATAACGTAAGGGGGAGTGAATGGGTTACAACGTATAGTACTAATGGGATGAGAAAATATGAAATGCGATCCTATGTACAGGATAGAAGACAAAGCATTAAAGAATATTATTGAGCTAACGAAAAGAAAAACAAAGTTGAAATTTCTCTTCGTAGAGGAAACCTGACATTCCTAAAACCCAGTTTATTTCAAGTACTCAAAAATAGCTCTCAAGTGTTTTTGACCTCCAGTGAATCGGAGGAACAGATAATCAACTTACTCATATTAGCAAACAAAACATGCATACAGTCCATATACCATAGTGAAAATCAGGGAGCAGCATCACCCCTACAAGGAACCCCGCACAGAAATAATTTTGCGGTCAAGAGGGTAGGTAGACCACAGGGGAAAAGTAGTCCCTCATATGAGAGTTTACCCCCAACCTCACATACACAGAGTAGTGTTATATTTATGAGGTTGCTCTGTAGTACAAGACTCTTCGGGCGAACTAAATCATTAAATGATTAATATATGAGTCCCTCGTATTGATTTTCAAATTAATACTTATCTTTACATCAACTGCTTTAATAACTTCACCATTGTTCTCAAATAATGTCTACTCAGCGGAAGGTTTTCATTTACTCACAAGCTAACATTCCCCTTAATTCGCCTAAAGGAGGAACCATCGCGTAGGCAGAGCTTGAGAACTACATGCTCAGATATAGCAGGAGCTGCGTAATCTAAGCAGATTTCTTACGTTTTTTTAAAGATGGACATAAATAAGAGTAAACGAGGAAATTTGATATACAGCCGGGGAGATCAATGAGCCTACTCACTAAGCCTCGCTCTACACTGGTGCGGGAAGAGTGAATGGTGGAAGCGCTCAAACATCGTTGTTACAATCATAAATATATACCTATTAAAGCACTTTTCGTAAAAATGTAAAAGAACCTAAACGTTAAAAAGAAGAGGAGAGGAAAGTAAGGGATTCTGTCTTGGAAACTGAAGAATTAAAATTGTAAACAAAAGAGTTTTTCGTTTTCGCCAACGTTTTTTCCTATAATTCAGGCCTTCATGGAAGTCATGATTTAGTTACCGTAAAGGTAAAACTTAGGCCGAAATAATTACGAAAATAAAAAAGTTTACAAATCAGTTCTAAAGAACGAATCCCTGACTAACCCCTCTTATAAAGCTGGACAGTCAATTTTGACCTCTAAAGTTATAAAATTATATTTTTTCCATATTAACCTCTATAAACATTTTCGCAAATCAAATAACAATGAATATATTACCTCCCATTTTCCGATTAGATTTAAACAATCAATAAATTCCTTTAAGAATTTGCAAAGAAAAGTCTAAATACTGAATTATAAAAATAAGAAGGGCTACAAAACCCTTGAAATAACATTCCTAAATACTAATTTTTAGTGCAAGGGAACAGAATAGTTTCCAAACACTAGTGCGGGGAATTTAATAACTTATAACACTTGTCCCGGTAACATAAGTGGAAAATGCACCGTCCCGGATACCATAGCAGGAGATCCAGATTCGAGTCCTGGCTGGGACAGTTAGATTTTTTATTCTGTTACCTTGCATTAAAAATTAGTAAAATTTACGTGGGATTAAATACCACAAAAAAGTAATATTTATAGAATGAAGGATCTTTTAGAGGAACGCCAAGCTGCTGGAAATATTCAAGCACGAGATATTTGGGAAAATTCTACCTGGATATGAGACTTTTTGGTCGGCGGTGCCACATCCACGGCAATATCGGGCAACTGTAGATATCTTGATCTATGGAAATTCCAGAACTATAGATAGAATTCCTCTAAATATAATTACTTATGTCGGCTTGTACCTGGGATTCAAGCGTGGCATAAAGAATACAGTCTTTGTAGAGCGCTAGACCCGGGAGGGGTCCTATATCTTGCGTATAGCTGGGAAAATTCAGTTTCGATGTTTGCTCGAAATTTGATTTAAAGTAGAGTTATATAAGCGTTCCTTATGAATTTTATGTATTAAATGGAGGACATGCCTTGGATTGCACTTTTGAAGCGTCGTAATGTTCTCTAAGGCATCACACAATTCATGCACCACACCGTTAAGTGCATTGAGTCTGCCTCATGAGCATGGCTCAAGCACGTGCTTGATAGCAAAGTCGATTGAAGCTTACCGTACTTAATGTGTTGCAGCCTCGAGATGATATCAGCCTGGGACTTGACGAGGAAGAGCAAAACCGCGATCAGTGAGCGAGTCATGCTGTCGCCATGCTTCAACTACAAATCTGCAAACATTTATTCGGTGAGAACAGTGGCGTAATAAAATAAAATCAGGATAATATGTAACACATTTAGTAGATTCCCCATAAGGAAATCAAGCTATTCACGTTAATGACTGAATTAAAAATTATAACAGTTCTATATCAATCCAACAATCCTGGTGAAGCTAAAAATATAGTTCGATACAAAAAAAAAATTAAATAATAATAAAACACCAATTTTTAGTACAAGGGAACAGAATAAAAAATCTAACTGTCCCAGCCAGGAC
>KZ807833.1:201146-213521 GCA_000696205.2 Oncopeltus fasciatus
TATTAAGTCGAAGGTGAAATTTTTGCTTTAATTTTTAGAAATTACATTGCTCGAATAGCTATGAAGAATGTTTTATATTCTCATCAAAAAATTAGCAATCACAGTTCCATAAAGAAAGTAAAAAAGCCATAAACAAATTAAGTTTATATTAAAAATGTAGTAGAAAGTACCAAAGACTTTTAAGTGGGGAATGTTTTTCTGCCACGTACTGACTCGTATATATATATATATATATATATCTGCTCGTTTTGTGTAATCCGCAATCCAGGATAACAGGCAGCTTTAGGTTGATATCTTGTCCAAGTATGCGGGCCCTCTAAGGCCAGTCCCGCATCTGCACTCTCTCTTTTCGTCCTTATCTCCTGTTATCAGTCCCGAATGAAAAATCCCCCTCTCGGCAAGCCTGCGGACTTTTCCGCTGCATGATAACAGGCAGGGTGTAAATCACTCAAACGTTTTTCCGCTCCGGCACACGCTGGAACGACACAAACACAACACTATTCCACTTAGGCTCGGTCGATAAAGGAAATTCTGTCAACGACGACACTGATTATTATTTATTTATTGCATGTATATAGAATATTCTGCTTCAGAGATTTATACAAATGGTCGTAGAATTTGTATCCTCTACATATCAAACAACCACGCTCATCTCGATTAGGGTAGATGTAGGCCCTTAAGATAGAGCAGTGACCCTGAAATATCTGTATTACTGCCATTTGAACCATTACAATGTTTAATTGAAGTATAACTTACTGAATAATATGTCTTCAAAAAGCGAAAAGTATAAGTCTAATATAATATACACATAAATATAGTATTATATTATATTAGAATAAAAATATAATAAGTCTAATCTTAAGAGGGGAAAAATATCGATAGTGACACTACCTGGATTAGTAATAGCGTTAGACCCTCCAAGATAGCATTTACATTTTTAAATATATTTTTGGGAAACTTTTTTTATGAAAATCCTTCGTAACATAAATACAAGAAAATTAAATTTCAAACCTAATATGTATTATACATTTTCCCATTCAAGAAAATATCTGGAGTCTGGGTGTTATCTGGAGCACACCAGGAATCCTCTTTATCATCACATAAAGGATAACTGAAAGAAAAAACCAACTGCACGGTATGAGTATTGAACCTGGGATCTTGGGTTCAGCAGTTTAGTACCTATACCACTAAACTACCCCTGTAAACGTATAGAAGGTTATTCAATATCTATTACTCGCTCTCTGGTATTTTAAAAAGAAAAGAGACTCCTCAACATCCCCAGTTATATTCTTAAAATCATCATCTAAATGCGTTTTTCGTATAAATGTTACCGAACAAAAATATTATCACATACGTTTTTAACTTGAGAGTGGTGTCATTGGTCACCTTCTCTCCTCATGTGGTTGACATAGAATGTCATTTTTACTATTCATTGTAATAAAATTACAACAAAAAAAAATTATTTAAAACAAATTAATAAATAAATAAAAGTTAAAAAAACAAAATATTTTCAACTTACAATTTTTATAGTTTTTTTCGTTAATAATATAAGGTATAAATGACTTCCATGGGGTGAATATATTACAATTAAAAGACAAGAACTCAATCGGAGATATGGACTTCTATACAGACTCGTGAATAAGAACTCCACGATATCTTACGATAGAAAATAAACTGACGCTCTACAAAACCTTATTACGACCAATCTGGACTTACGGAATAAAATTTGGGGTGCCACCAAGCCTTCCAACACCCTATGAATCCATTCCTTTCAATCCAAACCATCAGAAAAATCGCAAATGCTCCCTATTACGTATCCAATTCCTCCCTTTACCACGATTTTTATATCCTTTTTGTTCAGGATCTCATTTCTTCCCGCTTCAGCCTTTTCCACTGTAAACTGCCATTCCATCCAAATCCACTGGCACAGACCTTCTTCCATAACCCTCCCCGTCTACTCAAACGAATATGACCTTTTGACCTCCGGGGGACCTAATCTGTAAGTAATTTGAGAGTGGTGTCGCCATTTGGTGGATGGTTTCACTGAAGAAGCCATCACACGATGTGCGATTGATTGACACCTAAAAACTCTAAGACACGGTTGAACCCGGAAGAAGTATTGTAAAGAAATGTTTTGTTCACATGGACAAGAACTCTAGAAGACACGACAAATCAACGCTTCGACTAAGTTGACAGGTGCAGAGAACTGCAGTAGGCCATTTTCCTAGCTACTTGAAATTGTAAATTGAAACTTACTCTTATCACGGCAACTTTTTATTTTTGGAGTGAATCTCGCCGACACTTTCTTCCATGACTCAAGCCCCCTTCCAAAAAAGGAAAAAAAGAACAGTGGAACAGAAGAAGCAAATACAAAGGAAAGATTTACTATTTTCGTGTTAATTAAAGTTCCCCTCGATTCCCAGATAAAGCCGAATGGAAGATCAAAGATAACTCGCCCTGGGATTGTGGATACAAAGCGACCCACCGAGGGATATCAAAGCAGAGGAATAGACATCATTTTCCGTGTGTACCATGTCTGTACCATTGCTTTGCACACAGAGCTGGCTCGCATGCAGAGGCGCTTCGCCTGCGTCCCACCTACCCGGGATCGGTGTCCTGCCTAAAAAGGAGCTGATTAGCCTTTGAAGATCGGCGGGGTAAGGGGCTGAATAAAAGGACTAGAGACATCGCTATCTGTCACGCCCCGCTAAAGGCTTTCGCATATATTAAGTCGAAGGTGAAATTTTTGCTTTAATTTTTAGAAATTACATTGCTCGAATAGCTATGAAGAATGTTTTATATTCTCATCAAAAAATTAGCAATCACAGTTCCATAAAGAAAGTAAAAAAGCCATAAACAAATTAAGTTTATATTAAAAATGTAGTAGAAAGTACCAAAGACTTTTAAGTGGGGAATGTTTTTCTGCCACGTACTGACTCGTTTATTCGTTTTTTTTACGATCAAATAATAACAAATTACTCCAGCATTGAGCTTTTTGTCTATATCTATATATTTTATACATAGTTTTCAACTTTCACACAAAATAAACTAAATTTCTTACAAATTTAGTTGAAATTCGAAAGAAATGTAAATATATTCGGAAAAGTAGACGAGCACATTAAGAGACCAAAAAGTACATGAAAATCTGTTGGGCTGATAAAGAGTTATTGTTTGAGTTTCAAAAATATTTTGACATATTCCATACGTCCTTTACCTTGCTATACGAAGTAAAATTATAGCAGGAAAAGCATGTTGCTGTCTTACGTAATTCGTCAAATCACAAGAGAAAATATTTGTCCAATGTAAGAATATTTCCTTCATGTTCTTCTGTATCAGAATAAAGATTCTTGCAGAATTTAAAATGCGCAAGTTATCTTTCATAATATGTCAATACACACACCCACACACGTTATATATATATAAATATGGTATATATNGCCTATCCTATCCCAGGACCAGTCTTGTCGAACCCTTGACCATTCTCAGCATTCACATGGTCGCCAAGTTCATATTACACCCACTCCTTCAGCGCCTATCCTATCCCAGGACCAGTCTTGTCGAACCCTTGACCATTCTCAGCATTCACATGGTCGCCAAGTTCATATTACACCCACTCCTTCAGCGCCTATCCTATCCCAGGACCAGTCTTGTCGAACCCTTGACCATTCTCAGCATTCACATGGTCGCCAAGTTCATATTACACCCACTCCTTCTGCGCCTATCCTATCCCAGGACCAGTCTTGTCGAACCCTTGACCATTCTCAGCATTCACATGGTCGCCAAGTTCATATTACACCCACTCCTTCAGCGCCTATCCCATCCCAGGACCAGTCTTGTCGAACCCTTGACCATTCTCAGCATTCACATGGTCGCCAAGTTCATATTCTTCCATATTACACACACTCCTTCAGCGCCTATCCTATCCCAGGAGGAAACAATCGGCCATCTTTCAGAGCCGTCCTAGACCTCCTAAAAATGACTTTCTATCATCTGTAAATACTTTGTCCGCTTATCAATCCATATAAAATACATGTAAATACAGTTGTGTCCAAAATGTACTCTTTACCATGATTCATCATTTTAAATTCCCTTCTTCAACCTCCTTCTTAAATCCCCAAAGCTAGGTAAACACACACTTGTGTCTTATGGACTTGGTCAGTTAAATAACTCTCTAGAGCAAAAGAAATAGACAACTTTCACTAAAAAAAAAAAATTTAATTCGATAAATTTAAACTGTGTTCATATTTATTCTCAGTATAGAAGAAAAGGATTCCTACAGAGAAGAAGATAATAGAAGTAGAAACAATAGAAATATAGGAGTTATTGGAAATCAAAAGACCAAAGAAATTCCTCAAGCTATTGACCTCATTATTTTCAAAGCAAAACCATTAAAACGAATCTAAAATGCTAATTATTATCACACTATGTCTATTTAAAACTCCCTGAAATACTGTGCACATCTTTCTCGATTTTCCTTTTGCTAGCAAGTTAATTTCCTTAATTTAGGAAAAGGACAACTCTAGCTTAAGATCCGCTTTTAACTCTTTAACTCCATTACGCAATTTCCTACTTAGCTTCATTTCACATTCTTCTTTTATTTTCTATAATTTCTTAGTCTCCAGCTTACACTTCTTTCCTTTAAACAATTTTTCGAGCAACTTTATCTTTACTCCATTTTCATAACTAGAGCTTTTTATTATTTTTATTAATCACAGAAAAACATATTTTCTTGCTTATTTCATTTTCTTTAGTATTGCACTTAATCCTAATCCATGCTTTCTTTCTCTTTCTGTGCCCCAGACATTTTCTGTCGTCGTAGGAATCGAATTCGTCAC
This sequence comes from Oncopeltus fasciatus, assembly GCA_000696205.2. Taxonomy (NCBI): domain Eukaryota; kingdom Metazoa; phylum Arthropoda; class Insecta; order Hemiptera; family Lygaeidae; genus Oncopeltus; species Oncopeltus fasciatus. Next base: position 205,982 of record KZ807833.1, read on the forward strand.
CATACAACATCTGTGATTTTTTTTTCGCCACTGTACTCTTTTTCTGCAAGTTCTTCAGTAGTTCTCCCTTATCTTCTTAGTCTTTAGCCCTTCTGTTTTGAAACCTTTTACTTTTTCTTGTTGTCCTAGAATGTAAGGTCAAAGTGTTACTCGAACGGACAGGGATATATTATTTGCAATAACTAATAATTATTTTAATTAATTAATTTCCTATTTTCTCAAATGCCCATCCTGTTGTCTCGCCATGACAATACGAAAAGAACATCTTTCAAAGTGTATAGGTTTGGTTTGTATATTAATTGTATGTTTCAACATTTCTATATGATAATTATCAGCTCACTATCATATTTAATTAGACACCGAGCCACCCATTCCTTACATATTTTCAACATTAATTAACGAAGTACCGTAAGGCAAACAGATTTTTGTTTTTTGTTTCTCTATTCCTAGGTGTTTTGAAACAAAATTGTTACATTTTGAGGATGTAACAGGGTTACTAAATTTATTTCCAAAACAACTAATATTTCAAAGCTAAATATTTTTTTGAAAAAATTGCACTACATTTTTTTGTGAAAGCTTTAACTACGTTAAAAATGTTAGCCAACACGGTGCAATTTCTTCAAGATTGTTTTGGCATCATTCATTGGCTGAACGTCATGAGTGTATAGTATTCCCCACGCCGCGCCAGGATCGATGTGTGGGTATAATTATTCATTTTAACCTTCTATTCCACTACTATATGTGTATGTACATATACCTATATAATATATATTTATAATTTAATAATTTTAAAAAATACTATAATTTAAAGCAAACCCTGCATTTGTAATCCAATATCACTCATTTAACAGTAGTGCACAGAAGTACAGTACAAGTATAACTACATAAGTAAGAAGTTGTACTTATGTACAACAGTAGTTACTCTACATAAGTACAGTAAATATATATACGAATATATATATATATATATATATATATACTCTAGCATTAGTTAGTTGTATAATAGAAAAATTCGGTACAGCAGTCATCTTATTATATACATACGTTGTTATTATTTTTACGAAAAAAATATTTATAGCGTGATACGTAACAGTTTTACATATAATAAATGAGATAAAATTTAGAAATATCCTGACTTACTGGATATACCTACTACGTCTTAGATGTCACCATCAAAATCTCCAATAGTTTTTGATTCATGTTTCGAAAAAATGAAATCTCTCCATTTAGACTTATACAAGAAAATTTATTAGCAATAAAATTAAATTGGTAATAGCCTGTATAACCAAAGGCTACATTATCCTGTTGAAGAGAAAGAAGAAAATGGTGTCCAACGCCTTTATGGTGGGTGGGTTCCCTGCTCATTACAAACTAACTTAAGGAATCTTAAGACTAACGACTTAAGGGAACTTAAAATAAATAAAAAAAATCCTTAGAATAGCAATAAAAAAGAATGGTTGGATTTATGTTCGATCAAATTTTTATGCAACACATTTCAGTTAAGGATTTAAGAATATAACCAGTAATGTCGGGCTAAATATTTCTTCATCAGTCGGTCTAGAGCCAGCCTTAGCAACTGCATTTACCCTTTTCCAAGATTTTGCTATTTCCTTACTATAAAATATTCTGTTACGCTCAAACTGCGTAATCTAAGATTTCTCACGTTTCATTGTTGTTATAAGTAAGACTAAATGGCGAAATTAAAGTAAAAGTTGAAGAAAACAATGAGCATAATTCTATTACCACTAAGCTCATCTTTAGACTTTCCGGAAAGGGAGGGAGGGGGAAGATCTCATATCAAGGTTACCTTCGTAAAATTTATTTTTAATAAGCGTTTTTCGTGAAAATATTACAGGATATAAACTTTAAAAAATTAAATTTACCCACAGCATGTTTTTAAAACTTGTTCATAAAACAAATAACAACGAACATTCCACGATTTAAAATATGAATCACTGTTTAAGCTCTCTCATCCCCTAAATCTAATTTTCACCAAAATTTTTTTGCTAGGACTTGCAATCAAAAACTTATACACCAAAGTCGGATTCTATTTAAAAAAATAAAAGACTCCGCCCAGCACTAAAATTACATTCTTAAATATATTTCTTATAAGTTGGGGTCGGTCAAGTTAGATCCAAAAAATACAATTTATAAAATGTGTAGTTGATAATTATCATGGCATAGAATTAAAAATTACACATTATTTTAAATTGTATTTTTTTTTTTTTTTTTTTTTTTGGATCTACCTTGACTGAACCCTAACAAATAAAACATCTACTAAAAATCTCTACAGTCAATAAACTCTCCATTTTAAATATATAGTTTATTTGTATACTATGAAATATAAATGATATAAATAGACATTTTATATTTTTGGCAACGTAAATAATAACCAAGATATTAAGATTTTAAATGTTGGCCTATTCTACCCCTATCTCCCTAGACCAATTCTTGCTATTAAAGTAACTCATTAAGCAGAGTTTAATATTAAAAATTGAATTTGGTTTCATTAATTGAAAAGTTGTGGACGCTAGAAGACTTACCTACAAATATGTATAATATATGTATATATATATATATATTCTTTCTTTTTTTTCTAGCTTCTCTAATGTACGATGGGTGATGGCGAGTCATGATACCAATGCGAATAGCTTGATTTTCATGTGGGAAGCCTCCTCGTCCACATAAATTTAAATAAACCCATCTTCAGTTCATACTTTTCATCTCACAACTTTATTTTCCTCGAAAAGTATCAAAGCAAATTTTCTCTAGCTTTTAAAACCAGGAATGGGGAAGTTTACAAACTAACTTAAAAGCACTTACAAAAAGAAACCAGTCTCAAAAGGCTTCTTAAAGTCAGTACGAACTAATTTGCAACGCATAGCATTCATTATGGATAATTCTTTCCTCACAAACTAATTTTCAGGGTCAAAGTATATCGGAAAGTTTTTATAAGCTGAAAGCAGTTGTAATAAATAATATAGACATTTTAGAGTGCCAGCTGGTTGCGAAATATTATATACTTTGCGTCTACTATGCGTGGAAAATTTACAATTCATTAAAAAAATTTTTTATCATTACTTGAAAATCTTAGTCGTATGTATATTTAGATAAAATGTAACAATAATTCATATATTGATAGTTTAATTTATTTATTTGTAGCTCTAATACAATAGAGTATATTTATTTTTATTTAATTTTTAACCTTTAAGATTAACCTCACAAATTCAGTAAATTGCAAATAAATGTAAGAAATATATGCAACAGATCCCAGTAAGAAATTTTTTAACCACATTTTAAATTTCTAGAAATAGTATGTCAAACCACATATCACAATAGTTGTGCAAAAAAATATTTTCTCTGTTTAAGTGTTCCATAATCACTCAATAACAGTGGAATTTCTGACCTCTATTACCTTTCATACCCTATATACTTATTTAAAAAGGGCAGATAGATAGTAAGGGAGGTATTTGAGATTGAACTCAGAGGAATATCTCTACTAATCCCATCTTCTACAGCCCTTACGGTCTAAAGCCATTCAAAGCTAATACCATACCTTTCATAAACTTATCAGTTTTGAGGTGAATATAGCCATCCAGACTTATCCTTCTTTAAATTTTGCCTCCTCGAGAATACTAAAGAAATACACGCATCCCTTGTAATCACTGTTTGACAATCATCTGCTTTATTCAAAATCCCTACACCTAGTAGGGCCAGGCTCCACCAGAATAATGGTCTACCGGAACCACGGGATATGTGCTCAATGTATGCCCTGCTGTCGGATTAATTTCCCAGCACATTTCTGACAGAATGAGATCGTTGACCAAATATTACAACAGGAATCAAACGAAGCAAACAATATACCGAAATTACATATCTCATTGTTAATAAGAAAACGAGCTGGTTGAATCTACGATGATGACCGCTAGCCGCAAGCCGGGTGTGACTAAACTGGTCGGCCGATTTCGTGGCCTGCAAGCGAACAGGTAGTTACCCTTTGATTTATTACCCCTAACGATCCCTAATTATCTAAACCCCAAAATACACACACTCCCACATAAAGAATTACACTATATTCCTCTATATTTTTGACGAAAATTACTAACTATTCTTCACATTAAGCATCCAGATAGCATATATTAGCAAATGCTTTTTTTTACGGGGAAATCAAGCTATCCACGTCAGTACTATGAAGAAACGTTTGAAAATTTCGACAGACGATATATATACGAATATATATATATATATATATATATCTGCTCGTTTTGTGTAATCCGCAATCCAGGATAACAGGCAGCTTTAGGTTGATATCTTGTCCAAGTATGCGGGCCCTCTAAGGCCAGTCCCGCATCTGCACTCTCTCTTTTCGTCCTTATCTCCTGTTATCAGTCCCGAATGAAAAATCCCCCTCTCGGCAAGCCTGCGGACTTTTCCGCTGCATGATAACAGGCAGGGTGTAAATCACTCAAACGTTTTTCCGCTCCGGCACACGCTGGAACGACACAAACACAACACTATTCCACTTAGGCTCGGTCGATAAAGGAAATTCTGTCAACGACGACACTGATTATTATTTATTTATTGCATGTATATAGAATATTCTGCTTCAGAGATTTATACAAATGGTCGTAGAATTTGTATCCTCTACATATCAAACAACCACGCTCATCTCGATTAGGGTAGATGTAGGCCCTTAAGATAGAGCAGTGACCCTGAAATATCTGTATTACTGCCATTTGAACCATTACAATGTTTAATTGAAGTATAACTTACTGAATAATATGTCTTCAAAAAGCGAAAAGTATAAGTCTAATATAATATACACATAAATATAAAAAATTAGTAANCTATCTTTTTGAAGAAGTGAGTCCTGGGTTCGGTTGACTGGCCGAGTAGGAAGGATCGGATATATATATATATCGTTCGTAATTTATTAATAGTTAATCTATCTATATTCGGTATTTATGCTTCTATTCGCAAAGCATGGATTCGTTTAAGGCTGAAATCGGGAAATATTCATCATTAAGACAAATCTGAGAATATTTGAATAGCTTCCTACTTTCTATAGATAATTTTAAACACAGGGAAAAAGAGTTAAAAAAAAAAAAAATATCAACAAAAGGGTTGATTTTTCCTTATATATTTTAAGTAACTATTGCCCCGGAATCGCAAGCTACACTATAGATATTGTACTGAATTTTGATATAATGTCGGACAAAGGAAGTCCTATCTTATTAAATTTATATCAGAGAGTCAGGGAGGATCTATCCAATTACAGTCATAGGACCCTCCTTCCCATTCAGGTTATTCAGGGCATAAAAATATATACTAACAGACCCTCCCTGAAAACCACCCTACGGTCCTCTGGCTCTTCAGATTTTTTCACCTGCCCTATTCTTGTTCAATGAATAGTTCAGTTTATGTTTTGTAAGTAAAACCCCAGAAATAATAAACAATAGCATGTTAATTACAATCAAGGGCTTCTAAATTTAAATCACCAATAATACTACCTTTTAAAAATCTGATAAATCTAATTTTAAAAAGTTTTCTGAATTTTACTATAATCTATACATTTTCCATCGCATCTATAGTATATTATTGACTTTTCTACCTTTCATTATCTTAACGATCCCTTACCTCACTTACTTTCAGCTCTTCAGGTTTGGCGAAAACCAATGTGCTTAAGTAATTGTCAAACCGGTGAGGGTTTGCAAGATGTATTTATATAATTATTAATTGCTTCAATTTGTTTAAGTAGTTCGGTTGGGAATTGCAGTTCTTTAAATTCCCCGTCATGGTACCAAAGTGAATAGTTTGATTATCCTCGCGGGAAATCTGCTAAAGCAGGAAGAAATATATAACTGCCCGCCTACCTTTACCCAGGCAGAGAAGACGAAATCATTCATGAACCACGAGTGTGGTCGGAAGCCCCTACATTCTATCCAAAAGCAAGTGTACCTCCTTGTAATTTCAAATGAGGGTATGGATCTGGAACAGGGTCCGCTCGATCTTCGGAATGTGACTGGCTGACCGACTTCAGACATTCACTTCCAGCATGTGTGAAGCTTGTTGGACTTCGTAGTAGCTCCGTCTACAGGACGCCTCAAACGCACCAAATCACATACCGACACACACACACACACACACAACGAGTGAACATATAAATGCGCACACGGCGCACGAACGGTCACACACATACTTGAGTTTGAATACACATACACATAAGCGAGTATGCACACTCTCTCTCTCTCTCTCTCTCTCTCTCTCTCTCTTTCTCTCTCTCTCTCCCCTCCCCCCCTCACTCTCCATTCATCTATCCATCTAATTATCCTATGGCTCTCAATTGTCTACATCTCTAAATTTCCATTCTAAGAACGTATTAACATAATTATAACAAATTACATTTAAAACGAAAAGATAATTTCAGAATTATATTATAAAGCATTCTAAGATGTATTTTTAAAAAAATAAAAAAATGACGACCCCTGGAAAAGAAAAAAAAATATAAATAAATATTCAAAAAAGTTAATTTATTGCTTCAAGAAAAACTATACTCCAAGTAAATCATATTTACATACATATTGAAACTATACATTTTTATTTCTTATTAAATTATTTTTTCAGTGTTTTGTTCAGTTTTTAATTTGATAGCGCAAAATTATGCCTTCATTGAAAATGCTGGGTAGTATCAAATTCTCTTGTAATTTCATTTTGGTGCAACTTTTTCCATTATGCAAATAAAATCATAGTCAGCAAAAGTGGTCTCGTTATTATTATATTTATTTACTCATGAGGGTTTAAAAGGTAATTTCTAGATAGCATATACTAATCCACTAATAGCGGAAATGAGGACACTTAAGAGAGTGAAGAATTGTTCAAAACCCGCTATTTATTTTTATTATTTCTGCTTACAACATTTAGCTTTTGTAAGCGCTTTTTGTCAGACGAAAATGTGAAATAATCACCCATCTAATATGGAATCCTAACACAAGTTTATCGGAGTTGGCACGTGTTGTGCTCGCATTGTCGCGTGAACATCTGCTCTGCTGTGCACACATCTGTCAGGTGCCAACACCCCAACCCCCTAATATCCCCCATTATTACATTTTTTTTTTTTTTAATAATAACGAGAAACCTTTGGAATATACAGCTCTTTGAGAATACAATTGATTTAAATCTATTGATTTGTAATTAATGGGAGGATTCCATTATAATATCATGACTTTAATTAGTTCAAAAAATTCATACTCTAGTTTGCTTACGCATTATCAAATGCATTTCGCTATTTATTATTAAACGTTCAGTTATCACGTCGGTTATGAGCATTTACTAACTCTAATAACTGTAGATAAGTAACAGAAATAGTAAATCTATCAGAATAAAGATATGTTAGAAAAAGTAAAAAGTAGGAACAAATGGATTTAAGTGATATACCTTGTATTATGTAATTAATATAAGGAATTACGTTAGTTAAATTAACGAATTGTTCTAGAAGATAACCTTAGTTAACAGATACGCAAACATTATAATATATATATAT
>KZ807833.1:213563-242504 GCA_000696205.2 Oncopeltus fasciatus
TATATAAATATATTTTACAGATAACATGATAAACAACCTAATTGCTTTAAAATCATCTATTCCTAATTGCTTTAGTTCAATTTCTAGTATTTGTACAAATTTCAATTAATTAAATTGCACAAGTTAATAGGCCTTTATTTTATTATCAGTAACAGTATACAATCTATTTAGAGGTTAATTGTATAATAAATAGCTACTTGGTTTATGTGAGGGGAGTTGTGGCTCAAGGGTTCCGTGTAGGACACATACTCAGGTAGAGCCACGCCAAAGGGCAGGGTTTTATGTGGAAACGGCAGTTACCTGCGGATAATCTGCATCCTAAAATCCTAGGTTGGAGACTCACTTATTCGGTAAAAAATGTTTTGATTTATTAATTGATTTTATTTTGACAATTTTATCTCTATTGGACTGAAAAGCATATCAGATAGAACTTAAAAGAAGCTGATAGTTATTCTAGCAAATAGTTTAATAAAAATTAAAAAAAAAAACAAAAAAAACAGCAATATAACTTTCATATTATGTTAATTTCGGTCGGATATTAGTAAACCGTTTACATCAAAATGGTTGGGATTCGGTCGATGAATTTTATATTAAACATATATGTGACTAAATTAGTTTTTATTTTTGCCAACATTTAGCTTTACAGTGTAAGTTAACCTATGACTGACAATTTAAATGTTCTGTTCGTAAATAAAAAAACGAATAAATTAAACATATTTAGTCGTGAATAAATAAGTTTAAGTCTATTATAAGTGGATATTTACCCCTCCCCCCCTCCATACACACACAAATACCCCCCCACTTTTTTTTCCTTATCCGAACACCACTTAACAACTTTTCAGTCGTGTGTTAGCTCCTCACGCGGTGCATTCGGTTATTTCTCCCTTTATTATCCCTTGTGCAAAGCGATGACGAGCAGCTGAAAAGAATAAACTGATGAGAGATACCTATTGAAAAGGAAGATATGAGAGCTATCTTTTTGAAGAAGTGAGTCCTGGGTTCGGTTGACTGGCCGAGTAGGAAGGATCGGATGGCTAAGCAACAAGTATATGTACGGTTGATTGTTCTGAAGAAATTTATCGCCTCTTAATTAAGTACTTTAACTATTTAGTGGTCGTTTGCGTAATGCAAAGACTGACTCTAAAAATGGGTGAATCACAATATACCATTTTCAATCTACATTGCGCCCAATATCTGAAAACCCCTCAGAGCTATTCTAAAACACTTCAAGAGTATTATCTCATAAATAAAAAAAGAAATACACAGTGTATAGCATTGAAGGGCATTACACCTATTATTAAAGAGTATAAAATATTCCAGATCTGAAAACGTCTTCATAAAAAAACTTGTATGAAAAAAAAAAGTATGTACATTTATTAATATATTGTTAATATTTTCGTATAATTTTTTTTCTTTCTGCCAACTCATAATTATTGATGTACTCTTATTATAATAAATATTCATTTATGTTAATATAAAAGGAGTAAAGGAAAAACTACTTTCGATTAAATTAACTATTTGGTATTTTTTTAATGGCTAATACAAGTAGAATAGAGATTTCATTATAGTTATTTTACAGTGCGCCCAAGATCTGTAGGTCTCTCAGAGCTATTCTAAAAGTCTTTATCAAAAACTATACATTTTGTATAAAGTATTCCAGATCTGAGAATCCAGAGCGCATTAACCTGCCCGGTATTGCAAAGTTTCTGTTAAATTGTTTTAGGACAGCTCTGAGAGACCTTCAGATATTGGGTTGCACTATAATAGGAGCTCTATAAAAAATTAAAACGGATAGGATAATTACAAGAAAGCCGCATGGGCAGACTGGCTAAATTCATTACACAAATCATTCGACACGATGTGGTTAGGCTTCATAAGAAGAAGGGCATTACTCATGTAGAGCATAGCTATATAACTCGGGTGCCTAAATACTCCCTTCACATATCGCCAGAGGTACGATGACTGATGGGTGGACAGGAACCAAACACCCCTCTGGGGGATTTTAAAATTCCAAACGGGAGCCAGCATTGGGGAAGGAAGGATCAGGGGGAGGGGCTAAAATGATTATTAATCCGATGCTAATTGTGGCTATAAATTGGGGTGTGCCGTGCTGGAGGGCGGGGTCGTTTGGGAAGTCCTGGTGGCCAATGGAAGGGAGGAGCCCCTCTTCCTGGAGTCCTGGAGCTGGGGATATGTGAGTCATGAGTTTCTGGAGTGGACATCTGTTATTCCATGATCAAGTTTGGACACCTTGTGGAAGTACCACAGATTACAGCTGCCACGTGATTAATGTTAATATACATACAAAAACTAACTAAGTAAGAAATAAAGAGATGTATACAAAAATGGCCGTTTTTCAACTAGAAATTTGTATTATTATATCTTTGATGTAAAATATAATTAATATTTAAGGTATAGATTATTGGTATGTACCGACATTAACTATCTGTTAGCCAATTGCACGATCCCACGCTGATACCATTTTTAGGATTGGCTGACAAAGAACATTTGGACCGCAATTTAAACTTACAAAAATGGAAGAATAATAGATCGAAACATGTAATAACCCAATGATGCGATGTTTGGTTTATATGGTGGATAATGCAGGAGTTCGAACCCATGAAGTTCTTCAAACTTCTCTTTAGCTCGCCGAAAGTTTGAGGGCGAGGATTATCTCGTTGGAATAAAACATTATTTTTGGTAGGAAAAATAACTTTGAGTTAACTACAATCTTTCCAGTCGTCTGCAGTATGGTTCAGAATTCATAAAGCCCTTAACCGATTGGTGAAGAGTTAGTTCGTGAAGACCAGTCTACAGCTCTTCTTCACCTTCCCCATGGAAAGTAGATGGCGACTAATAGTATCTATCCGCACCCCACACTCTCTGGCAAGATCGCGATTACTTGAGGACGGATTTGACTCAACAGCTTCCTGCAGAACCTCATCAATATCCTTCAATAGTCGCCCGAAGCCCTTCTTGCCTGGCAGTGCACTGGTAAAGCACTCCTTTCCTTTCATATTTAATAATTTCGCGAGTTGCTACAGCGCCTGTTAAATTATTTTTCTAGTAGTGCCTAAAAATTACGAGAATTTCTTAGGACACAGAGTTATGTTTCTTCTTTGAAACAAAATACTAAGTTAAAGCTTTTTTTTTTTTTTTTTTAAGGAGTCAAAAGGGATTTAAAAAGCTTAGAGAATGCTCTGAAATGATTTGTTTCGGATTAATGACAATTGTTTCTCATTAAAAACCAATATTTTAAATAGTTGAACTTTATTATAGTCACATATATTGGAAACCGACTGCCTGCTCACATTTATTATTAGAAATTCTTAATTATTTAGATATGTAAGCACGGTACAAAAATATCTCGCTTCTCTGAGTTCTGATAATACTTTAAACATGGATATAATGATATTAATAATGAGAAAATATATTTTCACGAAGCTCACGAGCCTACTTTCTCAAAGTTATTTAAAGATTTCAGTGAAAACATTAAAAACTTTAAAAAGCCCCCCAAAAAAACAATAATTAATATTCACCACATAAACTTAAATTTTTTATCTTACTGGAGAACTCATAAGCTTCCATAACACTTAAGCGGTAGGCATACGAATGCTAGTCTAACACCCTTCCAGTACAATACCCTTCCATTTCGTAATGGGGCGGCATTAGTCAGCCTCGTTCCAGCAGCAATACTTCAGATTGAAATCTAAATTAAATCTTTGGAGCAATCTGTTTAGACCTTCTAACCTAAGTGATTGCAAAAATAAAACGATGACGTCCTGTGGTGTATCTCACTCGGAGTGAAGTACTAGCTTTTTTTTTTTTTTTTTCTCTTTCCCCCACTTCACTCGAGCAGCCTAACTATTTACGACCCATAAAGTCCACTCTCAGCCTCGATCGGAACGCCATGAAATCCGCTGGTAGGGCAAAGTAGCGATTGCAATTCTGAAATAAAATAGGAAAAGCTATTTAAAAGAGTGGAAAAAAAAAAATGAAAAAAAAGAGACATTTCAACAATACTTTCGTTTTTTATCAGTATACAATTTAAAATAGGCAAAGTTTTTTTTTTTTTCATTCCTGTCTTCTGGTTTACGCTTTTATTTAATTTATTTTTTAATATCAGGCATGAAGCAATTTAAGCAGGGAACCAAGAAATCGTTTTGCGATCCCATCAGTTAAAAAAGTATTCTTGTGCAATCACAATTTACTGGAACAAACTTTCTCAGTTTGCTTTGCGACAGACACACATTTGAATAACGAAACAATATAAACAATACCCCAAAAACTATTTCGCTAAAGATAAGAATAAAGATAGTGTGTGTGTGTGTGTGTGTGTGTGTGTGTGTGTGTGTGTGTGTGTGTGTGTCACTGAGAAAAATGTTAGCCCCTAGTTACTTTCAGTGTTTTTCACCAAATTCTAGAGGAGGCAACAGTGCTCGTCTGTTTTACACACTCAAAACAATAATATGGGAAGGAAAAACCTTTTTTTTTTCGGGCTTAACGGATAGATTACTAAGGGGTCTTGAAACAGATGATGTTACTTATCATTTCTTATGTATACTAGTGTGTACTACCCAAGATAAGCAGGGGGCAGGTAGAAGGATCACAGAGCATTGGAGAGGAACTACGCAAATTCTGTTTGATGAAACAAACTGAACATTGAAATGTTACACATATACACTTGACTGGACTGTGTGAATTAGTGTTCTTCATTGACTGTATTCTCACACAGAAAGCATACCAATACTTGTAATGACTTTAAATCTAGTGCATAATGCTGGATTAACATTTTCTGGAGTAAACAGTATTACTTAAAGTCCCCCAGACTTTTTCAGCACAAGAGGATTTAGAGTTTAAGAGATATGCCTATTCTTGACCCACGACACATTAGAAAAGGTATGTGGCCTGCAAACCGTTTTGTCCACCTGATTTTTTCCTATTAAAGAATAGTACCCAACTAGAGTAGGGTATTCCCAAGGTATTCCAAAGGGATCTTCTTGGATACCACAGGTAAACTTAAGGAATAAATTACAAAATTATGAACCTTAGAAAATATGGTACCTTTGGCTAATAGAACTGGACTGTCTCCACCCATCCACCATATTGCAGTATGTGTGTATGAGGGTTGTTCAACATGGGTGTTGTTAATTACGTTCATATACATACAATGTCAGTTTCAGTGAAATGATAAAAAGTGAAGGAAAAAAAGCGAATTAAAAAAAAAAAAATACGCTCCTGGGAACTACAAAATTAAAGCCAAGAGCCCTTCTCGGTTTCAACAAAGCAGTAATTAATGTTGAAGTTGAAAGCTCTCGTATTTATTAGGACTGCAACAAGAGTTGTTCGGCTTTCCGCCAATTTTTGCTGCTGATATAACAAGGTAATTAAATTGAAGGGGGAAAACATCCCTTCTAGTTCAAAAGGCAATTCTCTTGGTTAGATTTCTCAAGATTTTGTTCGAGTGCTTTTGGATGGAACCTAAAAAAAAACAATAAAAAAAAACTGGGCGGGTTAAAATTTCTAACTAAGCTACTTGCCTCATCCCAAACTATATTTTTAATGAGGTCCTTCTACAAAAACTTCGGTCTCAATTTGTTTCCCTCTAGTTGTTTCAATAAAACTTACAATTAGAAGTATAATTATAAGTTGCGAGATTGCTGGATGCCCCTTGAGAATTGAACAATAAGGAAAGATCTTCTCCTTGTTAAATATTTATTGGAAACTCATTTCGACAGAAACTGATGCCTTTAGTAGGAAAATTAAAGTTATTAATTATTTTTATTTCAGCCGTGCAAAAGGCCATTAATGTTCAAGGGAGAAACACATGTTACGGATGTGTTTGTACGCCAAACTCGAAATACAAGAGGTGTAAAGTTACCATACCGCTCTGGCCGCTTGATGTATTCCCATTCAATAAAGACTGGGTGCTCAATTAGAGCTGGATGATCCCTAGGGAGCACATCAAGAATCCTATTGGTCATTACAAGCAGAATCGCAGAAAGGCAAAACCATCTTTGCACTTCTGCACTGAACCAGGGACCTGTGGCTCTGGAGTACAGTGTCAGTACCACTATTATGGTGTACTACTGCAGCAGGGCTTACCGACAGTGAGCATTATTTAACATAAAACTAATAAAACAATAATGAATTTATAGGTAGAGAATTTATTGGTGTTCGGTCAAGATTGATCTACAAAAATACAATTTTAAAAAATGTATTAATCATTATTTGTGTACAGTTTTCATTAAGCTGTGATTCGGTACTTCGTTTCAAGGACAAAATGAGTGTAAACGAGAAGCTGATAGATGTATAGGCTGGTTTGAGAGCAACCGATAATATATAATACAACAGAGGCTTCAATAATTCTAGAATTGATCTTATCACTGTTTAAAGACATTCCCCATATTTGGGGCTTTGCATGTCAGCCTATCGACAGCATTCTCTACAGCTGTACAAGTAATGTCTTACTCCGTACCACTGGAATCCCATTCATCCCTGAGCAAGGAGCGCACTGCATGCATCTGGCCTGTCAACCCTCTCAAGGCTGGGAGGCACACCCCCACTCAGGTCTAGCCCGGACAGGTATGCTCAGGTCAAGTCTGCAAGTCGAAGGTGGTGGACCATCGCGGCGCCTCACATAAAGCCTACTTTGAACACTCTCCCCTACCGCTCTCCCTTTTTCAAAGGCCTTCCTCTTCCGCTTCACAAACCCACCCCTTATCATGCAACCCCCACTGAAAACTATCGGCGGAGAATAGGCAGTAAAGCAACGACGTACTAATGCAAATGAAACATTTTCAACATTCTGAGAAACCATTAGCTCTCCTTCAAAATAAACCTGTCAAACATTTCTCCTAGTTCCAAAAAGTTACTTATCCGCAGTAATACCCAACCTTTTTTCTTTTTATTGCCCCTTTTGTAGCAGGCAACTCTCCCTTTGTACTTATCGCCTCTTACCTCCCACCCATCCACCACCCACGGTTTCCATCTCAAAAAAATGTTTTCAATAATTTCAAAACCTTTCTTATCAGTATATGAAAATGTGATTTTAAGGACACGACGTCCCCTCTCGCCTTCATGATAGGTAGCTGTGGTTAATTATTTTTTTATTTTTTTAGTATTTGGTTTTTTGTATTTTATATTTTTCTACATAGTTTACTGCATTCATACTTATGATATCACATTACATTTATTCATGATTATTCTATATTATAATATTGTATATCATTTATTTATTTTTTTTTTTTTTATTCTTATGACATTGTATTTCAACAACCCTGAAGATGGCTTACAATGTAAGGCGAAACGTTGGCAGATAATTAAAAATAAACACATTTTTTTTTAAATTTGTACTTTTTTGGATCTACCTTAACCGTCAAGGTATCTACCGACCCGGTCAAGGGTGGTTTCTCTTCCCCGAAAAAAAAATCTAATTTTAATAATTATTAATTTATTTTGCAAATTTTTTTTAGTGTTGTATTTTGTTTTTAATGTTGTGACCTTTATGAATTAAAAAAATAAATATATCACTGCCGTTTTAAATTTAGGTCTTTGTTTTAATTTGACATTTGTGGTAATATTGTACATTTATGTTTTTATAACTTAACATATTTATATTAACATAAGTGCAATAAATTAAGTAAAAGAACCATATATTTAGTGAATAGCCGTATTTTTTTTTTTAATAGAAAATGAGTCTGTAGAAAATTATATAAGCAAAAAATCTTATCTCTGAAATTTGTATTACTTATATAGCTAATTAAAATTTCTGAACAAGAGGTCAACTAATTATTTTAAAAAGAAGTATAGTTATCTTAATGTTTTTAAAAAACAAAGAAAACAACAGGCCACACAATTGAATCATTCATGGTTACTAAAAAAAAAAAAAAAATGGAAAAAAATGGTAGCGTAACTCTCTTGCAAATTTTGTGATATTTACATTGTTTTATTAATCCAGTATAGAGAATAGGAAAATTATGAAAAACAGTCCTAGAAAAACCATGCTAAATTCAATCATGGGCTAGCAGTGAGCTATAAAATTCGCTTAATTATGCGTATTTATTCAATTATTTTACATTTAAACTTTGTCTATTACAAATAAATGGCTGAAAAGTGAAAAACACTTATTCCCAACACCATTAAAATTCCCATCGTTTTCAACAATCCCCTTTTATTCGCTCCGCTTGTGATAATTGGTACAACATCAATACAGCCATATATAAATAAAATAAATAGATCTTAAAAGAACCAAATGATTAAAAATAAATTAATTAAATTTTGTGGTGGAGGTAAAACAAATGTATTACGTTTAACTGTATTCAAGTCGATTAAAAAATATAATTTTATAATAACATTATAACTCCATCAAAGGAGATGTTTTCCATATACATGTCACATTAATAAAAATACTGCTAAAAGTAATTATCAATGGAAAATAAGAGTTAAAAAGGACAATAAATCAATCAATACGAAATTTTAGAAAAATGTATGATTCTTGTTATTTAAAAATGCTTTGTAAGTACATACGTGTTTGATAATGTAGAAAAGTTACTTTTTGCCGAGCTTTCGCACATCATGTTATTGCTTCTTCAGGGCTAAATGTAGAATGAGCCATTCGCCCTCTTTTTACTTAGAGCCCCGAAGAAGCAATAACATGATGTGCGAAAGCTTGGCAAAAACTAACTTTTCTACTAGTAGGTGTTTTTTTTTGTTGGGGTTCGGTCAAGGTAGATAGATAGGTACTACCTTGACCGAACCCCAACAAAAAAATCACCTACTAATTTTCTCTGCGGTCCAGAACTCTCCATTTGTAACTTTTCTACATTTCTGGAGACCGTGGATGCCTTCTTGTAAGAGTTTTCACCTACCCCTCATATAAAGAGATATATCTGTAAAATAATTACACAGTATAAATGTAGTAATACATTTCTTATCCTCTAGTAGTAGTAGATCATAATGGAGGGCAATCAACTTCTAGGTTATTACGCCCTATAAATACCCTTTAATATGTTTACTATAAATTCTTATCCTCTACTAATCCTTGCATTATTGCGGAAAATATTATTAATACGGTCAAAATCACTTGAAGAGAGCAGATACCTCAGAAGAATATGCGCAAGGGAAGAATTCTACAAATATAATAATAATATATATATATTTTTAAAAATCCTGTATGATTAAAGAAACAATGTAGCTGTGCTGCAGAGATTAGTGGGGGTGTACAAATTCAGCAGAGCAAACAGGGGATGTTAGCATATAAAAGAACGAACCGCCGGGGAAAACCACCCCTCGCGAACGTAAACAAGAAGCAGGCCGGGGATTTTCATTACAATGCGCTGGGGTTTTGCATAAAGTGCCGGCCTTCAAATGAGAATTACACTTACAGAAGAGTGTAATGTGGAGGTTTGAGGGCCTCATTAGTCACCAAGAATGTCATATGTGTTCCCGTCACTATACATATGTTTGTTCCTTCGACAACATCGAATGGGTGATTTGCAAGGTGATTACTGTCATTTTTCGGTATTAATTCTCCTAAAATCGTCTTCAGCTTTACTTCATTTCGCGGAAATTCAACTAAAAGTCAATTAGACTTAACTTAATAAGCCTTTTGGGGTTCAAAAAGAACGTGTATTTATTTATTTATCAGGTTACTTTAAATAAAATTATCCTACATAATTAAATTGAATCTTAATTTAATTTTTTTATATTATTATAATAATGTGTCAATTTATNCACACACACACACACACACACACACACACACACACACACACACACACACACACACACACACACACACACACACACACACACACACACACACACACACACACACACACACACACACACACACACACACACACACACACACACACACACACACACACACACACACACACACACACACACACACACACACACACACACACACACACACACACACACACACACACACACACACACACACACACACACACACACACACACACACACACACACACACACATACACACACACACACACACACACACACACACACACACACACATATATATATATATATATATATATATATATAAATATATATATATATATATATATATTCACTTCCTTGTGAGGAAATCAAGCTATTCCCCGACCAAACTTTTGAATAAATGTTAAAAAACATTTTAATTTTTGGCCACCCTCAAGTCTCTTCTCCCCCTTGATCGATTTCTTAATTTAGAATTTAAACTAAATTTAGTCGTAAGGTAGTTTTAAATTTAGCAAAAAAGAAGTTTGAAAGAGCAACGTTA
The DNA here is from genome assembly GCA_000696205.2 of Oncopeltus fasciatus. Taxonomy (NCBI): domain Eukaryota; kingdom Metazoa; phylum Arthropoda; class Insecta; order Hemiptera; family Lygaeidae; genus Oncopeltus; species Oncopeltus fasciatus. The sequence continues at coordinate 223,862 of KZ807833.1, forward strand.
GAACAATACTGTTCTTATTGACCGTAACTTCTGGCATAAAATTAATTAATTAATTAATTAAAAAATAAAATGTCAAAAAAAATTTTTAATAATATATTGTCCAAGGGATATCTCAATTTTTTTTTTTCCTCGTGGTATTTATCATCTAGCTTCCATTCGTATTTTAGACGCACGATTAAGAAGCAATATGAAAATCTAACAGCAGATAAATAAAAACGACCAACAGCCAACAATCTATATGATATGATCTTTAATATATTGGTCATAAGAAAGGGGTAGTTTGAGGGCTGGGCGGCGAGGAGAAGGCGGGAGATGTGGATAGGAGCTCCTCGCCAGTCCTGCCCTCCTGGTAGCCTAGGCGGTTTACCCGCCACTACGGCGAGCCGTTCAAACTTGGCTCCCCGCCCTCTCCCCTCCACTCCAACAGCAAGCAGCAAGCCTCTCAGCGGCCTCCGTCAAGGACAGCAGCTGATCTATCAGCTGACCCAGCCTCTCCTTCTTCCCCCACCCCGCCTCTCAGCTGACCCCCACCCCTTCCCAAATATTTGAACTTGTTCTTCGGCTCCCTGTTATTGCCTCAGTCATTTCACTGTTGTAATTGAAATATCGAGTTTTAGTGGACATTCAGTCATTGTACTTGTCAAACTATACAAATACAAAGATGTTTTTTCTTCTTTTTTATGTTTTATTGTAGTATTCACTATATAAATCTAATAGTATTATATTATTGCTATATTAAAATTGTTTATTTCTTTCAATTTTAATTGTTAATTTACTTTTTAAGTTATATAATTTATATTTCTGCTTTTAAAATGGTTTTGTATCTATATTTGTGTATGTATGCGTATTCGAATATAACTTATTGCACACCAAGTACTATATAACGTAATGTAAACAAGCACTAAAAAACGGAAAACATTTAAAAGAACGGATAACAGATTTAACCCTAGATAAACCCCAACAGCCAGGGCGTAATAACCATGATGTTGATCACCCTATAACCTGATCCTAAACCTAATCCAAAATATGTAATTTTTTTTAATTATCTAAGAAAAAAACTAAAAATAATTAACTATTTTCTGATACACTTCATTTAATCTTTTAATGTGTTTATTTTCTCTTGCACTCCACATTACTGACGAGTAAATATATGATGAGATGAAATTTTAAACAGGCAAATAAAAATATTCTATAGTGAATTGGTGGAAAACAGGAAAAATGGAATGGCGAAGTAAATGCTATAACCCTGATGCAAATGGGAAAAGGAAAGCGCTAGTAGAGGTTTTTCAATTTCTAAACATATACACTATGAATATATAATCATATTTGTTTAGATATTACTATTGGTTTTTCAAAGTTGGATAAGATTTAAATAACTACGTTAAAACTCATTCTATTTTTTTATTTTTTTTTTTTGTTTTTTCCATACCTAGTGAGCAGCCATCCCTGTCTACAAAAATTGTTTTTGAAATTTCACCTGCTTAATATTAAAATTCATAAAATAAAATGTTCATGACTTCTCTATCATGATTATATGATAGACATAAATCACTATATTTCATATTGAATGAGTTTCATTATCATAAATTGACAAGAAATTAGCAAAAAATAATAGCTAAGAATATAAAACTTTATTATTATTTAAAGAAAAAAAAAAATGCATTTGTCAATCTCGAAAAAATTCCTTATTCGTTATGGCATGGCGACAGTTTTTCTTGCAGATGCGGTTTATCCAGGGAAGATTTTAACTGATTTTTAGCTAATTTCTTTCAGACTTTTTCAACAGACTGTAGATGTATTAAAACGTAGAAAAGGGAATATTTATATATATATANTTTATTTCCTTATACAATTAATGAAAGGGAATAGAATAAAAAAATCTATCTGTCCCAGCCAGGTATATATATCTGTTTTCATACACTAAAGTATGCATGTTTTGAAAATATGTTCTACACAATTTAACTATTTCAGTTTAAATCCCTAAACAACATATTTTAAGTTGAAACTAGAATACGTTTATTAAAATTTTATTTTTATGCATCGGAGTTCTTTTGTCTATTATGTCATCCTCAAGTGAAAAAAATTAAGGGGTGGCAAGTACCATCAACTAACTTGTAGCTGATATATGTATTTACCACAGAAATGAACTTTTAATAAAAATTGAGATCCTTGTAATATGTAAATGAATGTAATTTATTGTAATTTTAAAGCAGAAAAATTAAAAAAGTTGTAATTTCATGGTGACCATTGTACATGTCAGAAACTTCTCCCAAGAGGTCTCCTAGCCTCCTGGGAGAGTGAATTAATTAGTCACGACCGAAGGGAGGCGGGCGAAATGCAGTCACTTTTTGTCTTTAAAAAAATGATTTAAATTATATTAAAAGGATCACAATTATTTATGAAAGTCCTCTGATATGGTACCGCCAGGATAGGTCATCAAAAGAATGATTGATTTCAGCCCGCTCAGTTGTGGCAAATAAATACGCTCACCTGGGGAACAAGGAGACAACTGGGAATAAATAATATTTTTTTTCCAAATAATATTTCTTATGAACTCCAACACAGTAGTACTTTCCCCTTCACTACTTTATAAGATTGGTTGTGACCATTTAATAAATATATAGGTAACTAATTTGTCTCACTCTATTAGTGAAAATTATTTAAAATTTTTTTTGATCGCTATGAAATTTAAATCTTCGCCAAAACTTCCAGAGCAGCACACCCAAGACAAAGCTCAACGTCCTCCACGTTTACAGGCCGAAACCCTTACCCCTCCTGAAGCCCTCTTCACAGGAGACAGGGAGGAATAGGCTCAGTAACCACTCTAACCTCCCCTAGATCTAAGTCTACGAAGAACTCTTCATGAAATGCAGGCCTTCAGAACCTGGGAACACGCTCTCCACTACTCTCCTCTGCCGTGTAAGGACACACACACACACAAACCTAAACTTTAGTCCATCGAAAACTTTTAAGATTTTGGTAATGCCCTAATGAAGTATATCCTTTTCTTGAACTAATTAGCATTCCTTAAAGTAACCTTGAGCGGCAGGTTTAAGGAAAAGATTGCGCGCACATTACTTTTTAGTGGCATAGCCTTCAGAAATACCAGTTTTTTATTTATTTATTTATTTTTTACTTATTTTCTTCGCGCTGTTTTGGTTTCTTAGGTCTTGTAGTAGGAAAAAATGTGGAATATTTTTAATTTTCATTCTTTGGCTATTACGATACCAATTTTATAAGCAATTCCGCCAATTCTACTGAGGTTACTCTAAAAATAATATTATGCACACACACACACACACACACACACACACACACACACACACACACACACACACACACACACACACACACACACACACACACACACACACACACACACACACACACACACACACACACACACACACACACACACACACACACACACACACACACACACACACACACACACACACACACACACACACACACACACACACACACACACACACACACACACACACACACACACACACACACACACACACACACACACACACACACACACACACACACACACACACACACACACACACACACACACACACACACACACACACACACACACACACACACACACACACACACACACACACACACACACACACACACACACACACACACACACACACACACACACACACACACACACACACACACACACACACACACACACACACACACACACACACACACACACACACACACACACACACACACACACACACACACACACACACACACACACACACACACACACACACACACACACACACACACACACACACACACACACACANTATATATATAATGTTGCCCTATAGAGTTGACAATTTTAGAATAAATCAATTGAACATGCATAGGAGTCCATATGGAACCATATTTATAGTGTCTCCAACGTAGGGCCGGTAGAGAATTAGTGAAATTTTTAGTAGGACCTATCATGGAGCGACTGTGAATTATTGTATTTCCTTGAGTCAAATATACTAAAAATAAATTGTGAACCAACATAAAATAAATTAGCCATAGTTACTTAACACGTACAGATTTATTCCTGTGAAATCATATTTAACTCCCCTTTGGGAGCATGCAAAGGTGAGAGCGTTCGAGGAATTATCGATGCCACAGTGAAAGTCCCCAAGATATGGGAAGTCCAGCTCATCGTCCCCAGAGTGTCCGATGACGTGGATTCCTGAGATAACTTTCCACAGTCCACCTCGGGAGGTGATCCGTCAAACAAATAAATAAACAGTTAATGAGAGGGAATAGAATAAAAAAATCTATCTTTCCCAGCCAGGAATCGAACCTGGATCTCCTGCTATCCAGGCCGGTGCATTTACCAGTTATGCTACCAGGAAGCGCTAGATATCTCATTAAATTCCCTCTACACTATCAAGAGCCTAACCCACGAGAAAGGCGAGAACTTCGTCTTGTACTCGAAGGAGCTGTCATTGTCAAGCTATTTGTCGACTCTCGTCATTTACTTTATTAAATTTGTCTTTATAAATATTTTATTTGGTTGTGGTATTTTATCCCACGTAAATTTTAAACAATTAATGAGAGGGAAAAGAATAAAAAATCTATCTGTCCCAGCCAGGAATCGAACCTGGATCAGGGACAGATAGATTTTTTTATTCTATTCCCTCTCATTAATTGTTTAAAATTTACGTGGGATAAAATACCACAACCAAATAAAATAATTATAAAAAATAAATAAATAAACATTTTCACTGAAAGTGTACTTTCTAATGTAAATCTCAACATACGTAAATACGTGCCTTTAGACTTATGCATTTTTGTATTCCTATGCTGTTTAGGCAAAATGCTGAACGGATCGAGGTGTGGTGTTTTATGTCCTGCTCTCTTCGAACAGTGCAAGTTGTTTAGACAAACATTTTTCAAAGTCTAACTACTTCATGGTAACTTTTTTTTAAACTTTTATTTATTTATTACATTCTGTTAAATAAAAGCTTTTTGTAATTTGATTACAATGAAAATAAAAATGACATTCAATGTCAATCACATGAGGTGTCCTAATGACACCACTCTCAATCATGGTAACTAAAGTAGTTCCATTAAAAAAGTAGAGCCTGAAAAAGTCTTCATATACAATAACATAGGACTTCCTAAGATCGAAAAGACAGTCAAGTTATTTTTAGTAAGAAGGCAGATGGAGTACGACAATGTTTATACACTTTAGAAAGTTTCACTGACACAAAAAATCTGAAGTGGTCCCCTTGACATTAAACAAATCTGTATACTCAGCATAATGATATTTGGACAAAAAAATGTTGACAACAAAAATCCTCTTTCTGGGATAAATTTATCTCAATTTTTGTGATATTAACAATAGCATATATATATATATATATATATATTTTTATAATNTAATTAAATTGCATTTGAAGCTATGTTTTGTATGTATGTATATATATATATATATATATATACATACATACAAAACATAGCTTCAAATGCAATTTAATTATTTTATCAAGTTATGTCATAACAGTCAAAATTTCTTAATTAAGTGTTATAAGGAATATAAGCGTATTCCATTATTTATGAATTCAATCTTTTAAGAGCGGAACACCAGGGTAGCTCATGGGGTCCGTTCGGGTCTCGCAATCCTGGTGCTGCGTGTTCAAATCCCGCTTTAAGCAAGCTTTTATCTATAAATAAAAGCTTGTTCTGAGCTATAGATGTCTAGAATGGGATGGGTAACCTGTAGATAGCATCTCCATCCATGACCTTAAATGGTTGAAAGTGAGGCTAACACTTAATAAAAAATCTTTTAAGATTAATTCTTGCTCTCCCTACCTTTTTCACTCAGAAGTAACTCTCTTTATTAAATAAAAGAAATGCAAAGGAGATAGCAAAAAAATTTTACGACCTCAGCTGGGATTCGAACCCGGGTCTCCGACTATCCGGGTAGGCGCGCTAGACCCCTACACCACCGAGGCACTGGCTCCCTTGCTATTTCTCGTGGTTAATTTGAGCATGGGATTACACTCCATAATTAATTCATTATTTAAAAAGAAATATTTTTATTAAAATTAGATGTTTTTTTTNCATATCTGCCAACGTTTTGGCTTACATTGTAAGCCATCTTCAGGGCTGTTAAAATACAATATCATAAGAATAAAAAAAAAATAATATAAAATAAATAAATTTAAAAAAAATTAAAGGATTTACGTTATTATTACATAGAACAAAATATCTTCATTAAAGTAAAGATAGGTTGAATGTTGACATTTTTTTAAATTTTATAATTTATTGAGGAATCTCTGTGTTTGAAAAATAGGAATCGTTGCTCGAAATTACAATTTAATTTAATTTTTCTGCTGGATTGCCTAGAACTATTAGCTTCTTTAAAATACTTTTTTTTTTTTTTTTTTAAAGAAAGAAAAAGTCTCCAAAGACAGAATATATATAAAATCAGAGCCAGGGGAGAAAAAGTACGAAGCATCTTGGAAGTTAAACTTAGCGGAAGAAAGGAGATACCCCCCTAAGGCGAGAGGGTAGAGTAGGTTCTTACCGGCAAAAAGGATGTTAATGAGTGTAAAGATAAGCTACTGTCAGCCGGACAATGGGTAGCCGGTATAACTCACTCGGCTACCTGCACGCTGATTAACTGCCGGGGCGATAAATACGGCTGTCTCATCGCTCTGCCTCCTACCCACTTGGTCATGATCCCCCCCCCCCACTTGGTCATGATCCTCCCCCCACCACCCCAACACCACAGTCAAAATGGGATCGACACGCGACTCAGTCACGACAGGCCTGACATAACAAAGTGACATTTGGCAATTGAGTAGGGGACTTATTTTTCCAGTACTTGTACAGCCATTGTAATAAGGACGTTAGGGTGAGAAGTAGGCAAGAAGGAATCAACTTCATGAGGAAAAAGAGGAAGTCCCGCAGGATCAGCCTAAACTAAGAGGATATCCCGTGATTCATTAAGTAACCAAGTATATCTTACAAGATGGAGAGATGTATTAACTCGCCGGAAGAGGAAGAGTGTGGGAAGTAGTCCTCCATCCTCGTAAAAATGTTGAAAGAATAAATACTAATTTTAGTTGTGGTATTTAATCCCACGTTAATTTTATACAAGAAAAGCAAGTAGAATGAAAAAATGTAACTGCCTCAGCCGTGTTTGATTCACGCGTGAGGCAGTAAAATGTTTTTATTCTATTCCTTTGCATTTCCTGTTAAAAGAATACATTTAAAAAAAATAGACTTTGTACTCAATTAGAATCAAAGTTATTATAAACATTATAAATTTTGATATACTTCTTAAACCCCTCACCCTGAAATGATTCCAATACAAAATGTATTCAAAAATTTGCAATAAAGGTTCTGAATACCAAATTTCGCTGCTATATTTTTAAACTAAGAGGACCCACCGAATACTCGAAATTATTTTCTTCAATTTCTTTCATAATATGCGTTAAAAAAAAAAAAAGTTTTGCAAGATATATGCTATTAAAAAATGTTACATTTCACACCTATTTTGTTCCATACTTTTTTCCGAAACTCTAATAATTGGGAAGAATCGTTTCTCCCAACGATTGACGTTTTGAAAGAAATATATATTCAGGTTCTCTAATATAATATTTTTACGAGTATTTTGGAGATCTGAATGGTACCAATATGAAAAGCTTGATTTCTCTACTGAAAATTTAAATTGTAATAATAAAAAAAAAAAAGTAAAAAAAAGATGTTAGCTACGCTAATGTTTATTACTGGTTTATATTTTCGTATGTTGAGTCGATAAACATAATTCATAGAATATTATGTAGTAGAATATAGTCAACTTAGCAGATTTCTCATTAAGGAGGGAGAATAGATAAGAATAAATTATTAATATGATATTACAAGGCGTTGGAGGAGAAGGCATTGGAGAATAATAAAAGGTCTAAGTCTTACTCCAGACTGTTCGGGAGAGAAGAATGCGAAAGAAACAGTCATATTTGTATTCTTTAACCACCATTTTTCCTAAGAATGCTAAAGAAAATTAATTTTTAACTTATTATGTTCAAGACATTTTTGCCACAATACAAATAATAACTATTCTTTTCCTTGATTATTCTTCTTTTTTTTTTTCACTCAACAAATTCTCATTTACCTTATTTCAGCTAAAAAGGAATCAATTCCAGAGTTTTCAATAGAATTTGGTATACAAATTTTACATTTCATTTTAAAACATACCCCTTAATACATGTTTTTGCAAACACGATGTATAAAATGTTATAAAATTACATTTTACCTGTATCCCCTCGACTAATATAACCCATTAACAAACTACTTTAGGTTTATTTATTTTTTAAATTTCGGAACCTTAAGCGCCAACACACACACACACACACACAAATCCACTGTGCAACTCCTTAAGCATTACGATCGCTAGATGAAATCTTTTTGTACTCACACCTGACTTTTAGGTAACCCCCCACTTCTATTCGTCCGATTTCACTCTGTAACAAGCTTAGTAATTGAACAATATACATTTAAAAGTGACATTCTGAAATTTCTGATCCTACATAGAACAAACTAAAAATATGGTAATATGTATGTTCATAAACACATATTTTACTATAGACGCACACACAACACAACACAACACACACACACACACACGCGCGCACCTACGCACGCTCGTACACACACACACACACATTATACAAATTTGAACTCACCATATTTTCATCTTGACCTATTTCGGATCGGTGAAGATTTGATGTATTCCTATTTCCTCGATCGGAATATAAATTTTTCAAAATTCGCATCATATGATTAACTTAAATTACGGAATTTCCTAAGGAGAAAGCAGCTAAAAGTAAGAGGGTAAGATAGGCTCTAATGAATGAGCAAAGCTATTAAGTGTACTTGCTTTAGACGGAGGTTGCATTGACTGTGTGAGGTGTAAAGCCGCAATTAGTTGCTCTTTAATCAGCGATTAAGAGTGCATTAAGCAGGCGGGGGTAGCTCTCTCGGCGCCGAGTAATCCTCCCAGAGAGCCGGAGGCCAGGGGGAGGCCAAAGGAACCCTGCCCGATGGTTGATCCCCTTTGAGCGAAGCCGCAGCAAGGCGGAGAGAGCCGACATCGTCCGAAAGGCAATTACTGTAAGCGTTTGGGGTTTTCAAAGCCGCCCCCTTCCTTCTCCACCCAACCCCCCAAACCCTCTTCGGATAGTCTAGCTTAGAGTTAATGGCTAACACTTCTAAGCAAGCCCAAAGTCAAAGGAAGATTCATGGAACTTGACCACTTCTATGAGCATATAAATTGCAAGATTTCTGTTCTCCAGCTGTGCGACCTACTCGGCTAGGCGTGTTTCTCGATTGCCTCATTTGCCCTCTTACATGATCTGAATTTCTGGCCATGTAGAAATAACTAAGTCAAATTAGTATTCGAACCACTAATAATATCATAAGTTCGAAATGAGGTACTTATCTGCCAACCCGGAAAGGCTTGTGGACCGATGTTGGCTGCTGGCATCGGACAGATGTTAGAATTAGAATGATTAAACTAATTATTTTCATTAATGTATTTTCTCTTTTCAGTTTCAGAAGATTACTCTTAGGGGAATAAAGCTACTCACATTAGTATTATGACACGATGTCTATAAATATAGAAAGTATATATAGAAAATGAAACACTCGCGGCTGCTATATGTAATGATCAAGAACAGGTGGGATGGAGATTGCAGTGCACACACAAAAAGAAAATATCACAAGGAGCAAAATTTTCGGGGATCACTCGCCCAACGTCGTGAAGGAATATTTAAATAAATAAATAAATAAATATATATGAACTCGTAATACAATTCGAACTTTCCTTAAAACGGAAGGAATAAATTTTTCATAAATAAATCAAAGTTTGCTTTTGATCAAAAGATCCAAGTGCTAAATTTCGCTTCTATATATTAAAAATAAGCGGTCCCACTCAATGCTCGATAATACTTTTTTTAATATATTCTTCAATATGCGTAAAAAATTGTTTTGCAATATATAATCCATTATTTAATTAAAAAATGTTACATTTTACACCTACTTGCATCTACACATTTTTTCCGTAACTCTAATAACAAGGAAGATGGAAGACCCTTCCTCCCAGAGATCGATTTAAGTGCAAGGAAAGTACGAGTTGTGCTTAGGAAAGCAATATATTAGCAGAAAGCAGAAGAAAATATTTTTAAATAATAATAGATATTGACTATTTATTGACTCAAAGAAAAAAGAATACCAAGAGGTTACATACATGAGATGTACAGGTTATTAAACATTGCCTCGACATTACATAAAACCCTTTTATTTTTGCAAAATTGCACCACCAATTTTGATTTCAGTGAATACCAAATGAATGTGGCTATGGAGTTTATAGTCATAATAGACTTTTTGAAATTTTTTGACATTTTATCCGATCCTATCAATACTACTAGACTAAATCAAACGATAGTCACTAAAATTTAAGTGCGAAAATATATGCATGCACAGATAAGTTTGTGTGCGGGCCTGTCTATGGTAAGTTCTACAGTCTACAGTTTTCAGATATTCTTAACGAAAGTTGTATAATTGCTCTTAAATGTAAATAAAATAGTTTAGTTCGATTTGGATGGATATGTATGAGGAATATTCCAAGTACGAGAAAAAAATAAATAAAAACTTTTTTTCTAATGATATAAATACAAAACGAATATGAAAATTAGATTAGAATTAGAAATTAGATGTGAACCTCAAATTTAAATTGAAGGGTGTAGGCGCCACAACTCATTGTTTTTCATAATTTAATTTGGAACTCAGTATTCAAAGACTAAATTCTTTTTGAAAAAAACGAACCAATAGGAGTGAGAGACAACCAGAAACGTCAAATACCTGTATTAAACTTTGTTCCGATACACGGGCAACATATTTATTTCTATGTAATAAATCTGAATACAGATAAATAAAATAAATATTTCAGGAGTTAAAACGCGAAATAAAAATAAGGGGGGGGGGGAGGGGAGATTTATTTGATCTATATACGATCTAGAATCAGCAAATAGTTGTTTTTTCTAAAACAATTCTGCATTGATTAAGTGCTTATATGTAAAAAAAACGTCTGAGTTCGTCATTCGGACCAATAACAATGGGAATAACAATTTTTTTTAAAGTTAACATAAAAATGTTCGATAACTGGGGAGTTGCGGGATTCATTTAGTTTTAGCAGTTCTCATGTTTTCCCAGTGCGAACTCGTCAAATCTCTTCCAATCAAATTGTATTCACTCACGAGTCGGATGATGTCCAAATCTCGGATGAACACGAACGCTTGTAGTCCACACGAACGCTTTCTCATTCCCTCCGGTAAAATGTGCTGAGCGGATGCCAGGAAGAGACTCAAGGAACCACAGCCAGGGCTGGGGGGTAAGGCTTGCGGAAAAAGGGATTTCGAGTGTTGTTAATTTGGGAGGGAAGAATTACCATTCCCTCTCTCTCTCACAACACTTTATCCCCCCACCCCCTCTGAAATGGCCCTTTTTTCAAGGGATTAGGATAATTCTTACAACCGAGCCAATCTGTGGAATTTAAAAGAATTTAAAGACTGAAAAAAATACAGAGAAGGCTCTACATAACATTCCACTGAGTGAAGACTAAAATTACTATTATTGTTAATAAGTATTTAAGAATTGTTGTTATTAAATTATGAAGAGGTAAACAAATACTTTTCACTGATGTTTTAAGTTCAAATGGTGAGCTTTTGACCCTGGAGATTATTAGTAGAGAATTAGTTGGGTTTCAGTAAAGGTTGATTTTAAAAAAATAAAATAAATTAAAAAATACAATTTTTAAAATGTAAATTAACTACCGACGTTACGGCTTACATTGTAAGCAATCCTCAGGGCTCTTAAGAAACTGAAAATAGAACAAGAAAATACAATCTTTTAAGGAAACGTGAGAAAAACAAAAAGGTTGTGATTCACATTATTATTACATAAAATTGACGTTATTAAAAATAATGTGATATGAAATGAAAATTAATATGCTTTGGAAATGTAAATTGATATGCGTTGGAAAATAATAACAATATGGGCATAAAAATGACCTGTTATGAAGGCGAGAGGGTACAACACGTCAAGTGGAACAAATTTGCATGACTGGGAAGTAAGGATTGGAAATTTGTTAAATTTCTTTTAATGAAAGTCATATTTAAATCAACGGTCACCACGGTCCGACCAAGACCAACCTTAGTAATATTATTTCTGAAACAAATCATAAATTCATTTTGGAGGATTTATAACACAATGACTAATAAGAACACAAAAAATGTTATGGAAGAAGAATTGGGGTAGAATGCAGAGACAAAGCAATTAACTATATTTAAATTGAAGAAGTATTACATGAAAACCGTAATAAAAAAACATAATAAAATAAATTAATAAGAAAATAAAGTAAACAAATTTATTGTAGAGTGACATTGTTAGTGATTATATAATAGTTTAAAATAATTTTTCATTGAATCATAAAGTATATAGGTAAATAATATAAAGGGTTATTGTAACTACCAATGAATATAGAACTATCACACCTTCTGTAATTCTAGTGACAGAGAACACATATATTCGGCCAAGAAGATGGACAATGTCCGAAAGCGCTCGCCAACAGAAGATGGTTTGCAGAAACCAATGAAGACGGATTACGGAAGGTATGANATTCTAAAATGAGAATTTTTTTGACCGTAGATATTATTCTGAGATGATTTTAGTTGGGGTCAAGATAGATCCAAAAAATACAAATTTAAAAAATGTATTTGGATTATCTGCCAACGTTTCGGCTTACATTGTAAGCAAGCCATCTTCAGGGCTATCATGAAGATGAGAGAAGACGTCCTGTCCCTAAGTTCACATTTCCATGACTCAAAGAAGTTTTCCATTTCTGAAGATGGCTTGCAATGTAAGCCGAAACGTTGGCAGATAATCCTTTATTAAAAAATACATTATTTAGATTTCTGTTTTTTGGATCTACCTTGACCGAACCCCAACTAAAATCATCTCAGGGTATTTACTTCAGTTTGATTAAATAAACTATATTGCCAAGTAATGTCACTTAGAGGCAACATAAAAACTATTGTTCCCACAGAGTAATTTCGTTTAAAGTTTTTCTTAATGAAGAAATTTATTTTGTACTTATTCAAGAGAACAACTAATATAAATAAAAGGAGTAAACATGAACTGAGGTAGCAGGCTAGCCGAGGGATTCGTTCAGGTCACTCCCTCAATCCTTGCAAAGCGGGTTGCGAATCCCACCTATAGCCGTGCGTATTTAGAATAGGTTGGCTCCTATCTAGAATAGAGTGTGAGAGGGAGGGCAGACAAATTGATGTAAGCACCGCGAAAGTGCCTGAGACATCAGGTGTAGGTGCTGAGACTGAGCACACAAATAACTACGACTTAGAAGCTGAGATGAGGTTTAAGAGGAGGGGGGACGAAGAGCAGTGCGGAAGATGAAGGAATATACTCCCTCCGGCCGGAGAACAATCGTCTCGGAACCACTCTCTCTGAAGATGATGGAGCCTTTGCAACTGGGAAACTGAACACACACACACAAACGCGGACAATATCACCGATTTACACAGGCCAGTGGAATAAGGCTTCATATCCCCTGAGTCCTCGAGCCTCCCCTGGCACCCCCCTCATCAAGTTGATTGAGTTCCAATCAGGCGTGATATGAAAACAATATAGGCCTTTAAGAAATCCTTTGAGGGGCACTCGCTCGGAGAGGATCCTTCTTGGGACAGAGCTAATAATTCTAATTAAATTTCATTTTGAACCAGGGGCAATAAAAGAGGAATGCCTCATCAATATGTTATCAATAACAGTAATATAAATCATTACAGTTATTATTACAAAAAAAAATATATAATATGTAGAACAATGTATCAGAATAAATAATAACTGTATTCTTAAATACGATTAAATATCTAAGTGAAAATATTTTCTAAATACATATTTAATAAGTTTAAATGGAGAGTTCAAAAGGAGAGTTTGTTGACCGTAGATATTATTCTAAGATGATTTTGGTTGGGGTTCGGTCAAAGTAGATCCAAAAAACACAAATCTAAAAAATGTATTTTTTTAAAAGATTATCTGCCAATGTTTCGGCTTACATTGCAATCCATCTTCAGAAATGGAATGCTTCTTTGAGTCATGGAAATGTAAACTTAGGGACAGGACGTCCTTTCTCATCTTCATGATAGCCCTGAAGATGGCTTACAATGTAAGCCGAAACGTTAGCAGATAATCCTTTAATAAAAAATACATTTTTTAAATTTGTTTTTGGATCTACCTAGACCGAACCCCAACTAAAATCATCTTAGAATAATATCTACGGTCAACAAACTCTCCTTTAAAAAAAAATACAATCTAAAAAGAAATGTGTTTATCATTATCTACTACGTTTCGGCCTTTCCATTTCAGGCCTATTATGAGGGTATCAGGGGAGAGGGGACTTGTCACTTGGATTACATGATAGCCTTGAAGATGGCTTACAATGTAAGCCGAAACTACGGAAGATAATAAAAAATACATTTTTTTTTATCAACCTTGATCGAACCCCATCAAATTCTCTACTCATATTTAATATGATTTGTCATAACTTAACTGTGACTTACCTCACTGTAAGTATTTATACTTTTTTAGAATATTTATCATCTATAATAAAAGTAGTAAATTTATTAAAAGTAAGTCGACAGTATACTAAATTACAAATTTAGCCTTTAGAAATTTTGCATACTGAATTCATACGAAATTCTTGTTTAAATTGATGTTTATCAACTATTGGAAGAACTTTCGGAGAGTGCATACGGGGAAACTATAAAAAATTGCCATAAAGAGGATATAATGAAATTAACATAACCTTTAATAACATTTAAATAGATTTAATATAAAATGTTTTATGTTAAACCTCTATGAATGACAAAAATTATCATAAGCTGTCGTGTCCTCCATCCCTTATATTTCCACTGAGGAACGCATAGAAAAGAAACTCAGGCGGCAAGATGTTTAGCTTGAGGTTCCGGGTAGGTTTCACAGACCTGAGGGCTCTGGTGATCTAGGGCGGCAACCGATAGCATTGTAGATAGAATAACGCATATACTCACTAATTATCCGAGTATAGGGTATTCGTCAGACCTTGCCCTGCAGGAAGTTATGGATTTATGATGTCTACACCTAGACCAACATTTCAGTCTACTTTCAGTGGGAAACGCAGTCAACTGGCCATCATAGGGGTTTTATTTTGTTTGTGATTCTTGGTGTTTAATAAAGATAACAGTAGGAGTATAATCAATTTGAGGAGGGTGGGTTTACCGTCCAACTACACTAGGAAGAATTGGTCGGAGATTCGATCTTGGAATTTGAATAAATAAGAAAAAACTAATTAGTAAGCAAAAGAGTTCATATTGCTGCAAATAAATTTCAGGTTTCTTCACGCAATGGAAGTGATAGAAGGAAAGAGTCTAATAACTAATCAGTTTACCCCTACACTGAAGACCAATATGAGTAGTGGAGGGGGAGATAAATTCGATTACGATATATTTACATAAATCAGTCTATATAAAAATATTTATAAAATTAAAATATTTATAGATATAAAAAAATTATATGGTTCTTAGACTACATTACGAATATAACATTGATATGAAAAAATATAGACTATAGATATTTAAGCACGAAAAAAGCTCGGCGCTTCCCCCACTCACCAAAACTTACCAGAACCACCCCTTTTGCCCTCAGATGACTTTTTCAGTTGTAAGAACAAGAAAGTAATTTACACATAAGTAAGTCCATCTTTAACGATACATGTAATATCTGCTTAGATCACGCACCTCTTGCAATACAAGCTTAAGTTTTTTTTTATTTAAGAAAATAAAAAGGGGTGGATTAATTTGCACCGTTCTTCAAAATAGAGTTGTATAAATTTAACCTTTTTTTTTTTTTTTTTTTTTTTTTTTTGCAACAATTGAAATGTTAATTGCATCACTTTGAAACGCTCTTAGACTCCCAACCCCGAAAAAAAGAGAAATATTTGTTTAAAATAGAAGAGCTCACTTAATGAGCAGCACTTTCTGGATTAATTAAAAGCCCGCTGACTGAGTGTAAATTACTATAACTTTTTCTTTCTCCAGCCCTTATTCAGTAGTACTTTGATAGCTCCACATGCCTACATCCGAGGGCAAGTCGGCCTACACTAATTTACCTTAATTCCCCCCTTCCCCTCCCCCCCCCTGCCAAAGAAAATGGAAGAAAAAGAAAATTTAGTTATTCCCCCTCTCCCTATTGTGCGCCTTAAAACCCGCGAAATTAGACCCTTATAAAAGGCTGCTAAATTTAATTACAACGCATAAAGGTGAAACCACGGACGATGGTAAGTGCTCACAAGAGTGTAAAGTAATTCCTCTCGTTTTTTTATTATTCTTCAAGTGTACTCCCTCAGAAATTCAGCAACGAAGAATTGTACTGACTGAAACTGGCAAGCAAAGAGACGCGGGGCTCAGGCAGAATTGCTTGTGGAAAAAATAATTATAGAATTCGAATTTAATATCGCCAATTAAATAATTCTAAATAAGTCCCCTGTTTTTTTTTTGTTTTTTTTTGTTTTTTTTGACAGAATATTTATTTATGAAATAAAATTGTGCCATGCAGCATATAACGCTTAAAATATAAGTTAATAATTCGTTAGTGATAGTTAAGCATGCATTTTAATAATAATATGACGTATTTTTGTTATAAAATAGCCAATTATTTTCAAAGTTAGTCAGTATTCTCACACTCTCTCCATCACTCTTGTGTTTTTTCAGCGAGCACGTAAGTGTGTGAGTGCAATAACTGGAGGAATAAAGGAATAAACTAATTCCATTGAAGCTGAAAGGGAATTCATTTTTTTTTAAACAATGGTCATTAATCCATTTTCATACCGATACTCATAATATGTCACACCGGAGGGCCTGGGAGAAGTCTGGACGACTAGGAGGCTAACTTCGCAGATTTCCTTTACTTTTAATTAACTATTTTATATATATATATATATATATATATATATATATATATATTAAAACCTTCCATCATTTGTGTGTATTTTAACAAAGGCTTATAAATCAAGAGAAGAGATAACAAACTATTCTATATCTCATTACTAACATATCTGTATCTCATTTTAAATAGATGGTACTCACTAAACAGTTACTAAAAAANATATATATTACATAATAAATTACGTAGGGCTTATGCAGTGTATCTGTGTAATTATCTTGAAATGGTCCACTTTGTTTACGCCCGATTTGATTTCTTCTGGACGGTTGAAAACTAAAAGTCTATCGAAAAGAAACACTTCGTAGCTTTCTGATTTATAACATATGTTTCATAATAGGTTATATAGTTAAGTTTTCGCAGAACTGTAGCTTAAAGCACCAAAGAGTGAACAAATTTCGCAATCATGGAATGCTGGATAAATAAAATAATTATAAGAAGCTTTTAATATTTAACATAAGTTGTTCATAATGTTAACATAAAATAAGTTTTATGATAACGATAAGAAAAACAAGAACCAATATTATGTAATCTATTAATGTTGTGAAGAGAGGTTATGATTTGATCTAAGGAATTGAAGAATTAAAACTGATTTGTAAACCATAAAGATTTTTTTTTTTTTTTTTTTTTTTGCTGTGTTAGCCTCCTTTGCAACCACTTAGGGTCATTGAAGGGAGGGGCTATCTACAGGTTGCCACCCCATTCTAAACATCCATGGCCCAGGACAAGCTTCTATTTATAAATAAAAGATTGACCAGGGCGGGATTTGAACCCGCAGCATCAGGATTGCGAGACCCGAACGGATCCCCTGAGCTAGCCTGACGCCCCCATAAAGATTTTTATTTTCGCCAAAATTTTGGCTTAAATTTCAGGCCTTCATCGAGGCATATAGGGTGATGGGGAGAGAGAGAGAGAGTCTCCTGCTCTACAGCAACTTAATCATGACTAGTAGTCATGAATTAATAATAGTTCCACGCAAACTTAACTTGGGACCAGATTGAATATCTAATTCAAGCCTGATCATTAATACTTAGAAGCACTGTTGGGAAGAACAAATTGTTCATTTATACATGAAAATGGTAGAAAAAAGTCAAATTGATATTGTCCATTTTGTCCTGATTGAAAGGAGATGTAGATTCGTCGGAGAGCCGGGAATTTCGGTAATTGCTGGAATTAATTTTCCAGTCAAGTGGCACCGTTTGAGGAATTCCCCAATTACCCCAAAACTAATAGATCGGAGTCTTTGCTGTCCCCAGCTCTCTAATCACTCCCCGGGAGGAATGTGTACCGGCGCCAAAGATATGCAAATCCAAGCCAGACGCCGTTCATGGAACTCCCCTTACTGATAACGACTTCCTTCGCGCCGTGATGAGTGCACTTTCAGGGGGATATAGATTTCAAGGGGGACTAGGAATAGCCGCTCCGTGAACTAAATATAGTGACATTTTTGTGGCAAATACTTGCCAAAAACAAGTACTGATTAAGTTAGTGTAAATGATAATTCAATAAATGCTTCATTATTTATAAAGTTATATAT
>KZ807833.1:254895-274741 GCA_000696205.2 Oncopeltus fasciatus
ATAACTTTCAAGGTAAAATTAAAAATTTACTTTTTTTTTTCTTTTTTTTTTCTCTAGGCGTTTCATCAACCGCCATGGTCATTAACGCAAATCATTTCGAAATGTTTCAATATTTTTTTTATAAATCAAAATTAATAATAGTTAATTTATTCTTAAATATTTCTTTTAATTTAAAAAATGTGTGTGAGTATATACAAACACATTTAGTTATAGTTAGATAAATAGCATTTAGATATTATTGTATATATAGCTAAACTTAAGAAGTTTGAATCAATATTTTATTTCATTTTCATTAATTTCTAGAAGGTGTATGAGATTCCCAGTAGTATTGCATACTGTGGGTCTGATAGCTAAAGCATTATGTGAGGATGTGTTCGATGGTGAGGGTAACTCCACAAGGTCTCACAGATCGGAGGTTCCTTCCGTGAGTCGGGTTTGGCTGAGCCGATACATACTATAGCTATTATATGTATGTATTGGTATATGTATATACCAATTATATTATAGTTTTGACCCTATGAAAAAAAAAGTGCAAGAAGGTATATAAGTTGTAAGATTCAAATTTTATCAGGCATGCTACTATTTCCTGTTCTTCCTTATGCTAACAACAAGGACAAGTATTCTCCCTAAGTCAGTAATGAAGGTTTATTGGATAGAGCTTGGCGGGCACTATCACAGGAAAATTGAATAAAAAAAAAATATTAACATGCTCCCCGTTTTAAAAACAGAATCCCCGATGTAAGGAAAATAAGAGGTTTTTTCATCCTTCTCCCCTTTTTCTCTCAAGGGCTCTTTTGGTATCAGGGAGGTAGCTATCGCCAGTAGACAAATTGATTCCCCTCCCCCTATTCTATGATTCAAGAAGCACTCAGGGAAGATCTGCGCCTCTCCAGGCATCTCCGGGGACTGATAAGGCGGCCTAAGCTCCTTAGCGCCCTCCCTTATCGGTAGGGGTCATCTCTTATCGGGCTCGGACCCCCTCCGACAACACAACATAGGCCACGGTAATTAGTGACGTCATCTCAGGGGAACGTTTCAATCAGCTGATAGCAGAGCCCTCGCGCCAAAGGAAAGGGTGACCCATTACTAATGGCTGTCTCAATCTAATGGATTTAAAAGACACGCTCATTGATGATGAGATTCTTATCTCTATGTTTACTTACATCTGAACAACATAATTTAGCAGAAAAGCTTTATAGGGAAATATAATAGAATAAAAATTATTCTTGTAGTTTCACTTGTATTATATATTTCATAATTAACGACATATAATAAAGTATTGTTAAGCTCTAAATTCTTAAATAATAAAATAAAATAAAAGGGATTAAGCAACAAAAAGTCCGCCATAAAAGAGCGGCGTTATCTGAGAAAATTTTCCATATTTAATTAAATATTGATACAAATAAGAGACATAAGAAAATTATATTTAAAAGATGAAGAGAATAATACATGACCATTAGGCTTTGCTCTAGAGTGGTTGGGGTAGTAGAGTGGGAAAGCGCTAACCAACCCCAGTTCAACACTTTTTCAACCCCCAAGTTCAAACGTAAATTTAGAAGACATTAGTTAATCGCCCAGGTTGTTAATTACAGATAATTTTTAGTGCAAGGGAACAGATCTGTTCCCTTGCACTAAAAATTATCTAAATTTACGTGGGATTAAAGACCACAAAATAAATAATATTTATAGTTGTTAATTACGTTTTTATATTGATATTAATAATTCCATTAGGTACACAAAAATGCCTATCATAAATTCCTCAATGCCTCTCATAAATTCCTCAAATATCCTTCCCAATCATCAGTTTGGCTTCCGTTCCCAGCATTCTACCGTCCAGCAGGTGTTTCGCGTTGTAGACTTCATTTCCTCTTCCCTTGAGCGAAAAGAATTCTGTCCTGGTGCATTCTTGGACGTCACTCAAGCATTTGACCGAGTATGGCATTCTGGACTATTATATAAGCTCAAGTCCATATTCCCANAATATCATAAGAATACAAGTAAAAATAAAAATAAAAGATTTACAATATTATAATACAGAATTGACATAATTAAATGTAATGTGATTTCAAAATTATGAATGTAGTAAACTATGTAAAAGGATTAAGAAACTACTAAAAAATTAATTAACCATACCTACCTGTCTCATGAAGACCAGAGGGGACGTCCTGTCCCTAAGTTCACATTTTCATGACTGAGAGGAACGGTTTTGAAAAACTTTTTTGAGGACACCGAGGATGGTGGAAAAGTGGGGGGTAAGAGGCGGTAAGTACAACTTTTTATTTTTAATTGTATTCTTATAGCATTGTATTTTAACAGCCCTGAAGATGGCTTACAATGTAAGCTAAAATATTGGCAGATTATATTCTATATTTTCAAAATTAATATTAACGAAATTATTGCGATTTTTAAACTAGTCTCTCTCTAGCTCTCTAAACCCCCTGTCCCTCCACCTCCACTGATTTCAAACATTTATGAATTCGTTCGTTCTATTTTTCTCAGCCTGTCTAGAGTAAACTTTAGTCGTCATTCCTTTTATGCTCAATTTTTTTTCTCTCTGGCTTGTAAATTAAATTTTCTCAAATACTCTTTATTATTTCCATTTTTAATCATTCTTGGTAAATTTGTTTCGACTACACGGATTTTTAAATTTTTTCCCTCCTGTGGTTAAATTCCATTTCATAGGTGTTGTTTAGTCGAAACATATTTCCCAAGAATCATTAAAAATAGAAATAATGAAGAGTAAGCGAGAAAATTTAATTTACTAGCCGGAGAGAAAAAAATATGAGTGTAAAAGAAATGACTACTGAAGTTAACTCTTGACAAGCCGGGAAAATATAATAGAAGCATTTTATATTTTATAAACTTCTTTGCAACTTAAGTAATATCAAAAATATTACTATTACAAATTTTTGTCCTCTTTCTGACCCTCTAAAAAACCCCTCCCACCCATATCTCTCATTTGATTTCAGCCAAAACTAAAGTCTTGTAATGGGAAGCTTAAATACTGACTGGTATCTTTGTATTTGAAATTATTGGAAATTTTAACTTCTAGAACAAATAAATATCTATGAGATGTCATGTTTAATAGGTCATGGTCCCCGCTAGCTGGGGATCCCAATGGATAAATATATAATGTTGAACAGACCATATTTTTAGTGTCTCCAGAGCAGGATCGGTGAAGATTCGTTTACATTTTTTTTTTTAAATTAGCTTCATGGTATTAATGTGAATAGTTTAATTTCTCTGCAGGAAATCTGTCAAAATAACTTAACTAACTTAAAGACTTTTTAAGAACATTAGAGTGTGGTAAGAGTGATAATGATAGTTTACCCTCTTGTTTTATAGAGTTGAAGCATTTACTTTGAGAGGTTCTACTCACCGAACCGCTCAGCGGGGAGGTGTTTATATTTGGGATACAAAACTAAAATTTATCTTTATTTATAAAGTGATGACGTAGCTGAGAGAATTACAAAATGGGAGAGTAGGTAAAAGAGAGAAAGAGCGGGAAATGGCGAACAAACGGCAGAAAAGGGAGTGTGAAGGAGCACTAAGTGAGATTGAAATCTGTTTCCTTGAAGAACTCTCTTTCGACGCCAGGGGCTCCTCCGAAGTGTGACTATTGTGTGTTTGGCACACAATCCTGGGGGACCATTGTCCTCAAGCTACAATCGGGAAAGGTGGACACTGCCGATTAATTATACGCCCACCTTCGCCGCTCCTTTCTTCTCTCTTATTGGAGCATACGAAACACACGAGCTATCCGGCCAGAGCCGTTCGACCACATCTTTAATCAATCAGCAAATGGGATCCGGCGGTATATGCGCCACTTATTTGGTAGAGTCAACACAGTCAACCATACAAATGTGTATGTGCCTGAGTTTCTGCATGTGCCTGCAAGTGTGCACGTGTGACGGTGTTACATGTTACTCTTAGCTTATAAAAATTCTTCACTAATTTTTTTGATTATTTTTTTTATACTTTATTTTTTACATTCTGTTAAATAAAAACATTTTGTAATTTGAATACAATGAAAAGTAAAAATGACATTCAATGACAATCACTTGAGGAGAGAAGGTGACCAATGACACCACTCCCAAATGAATACTCAAAAGGAGAGTTTGTTGACCGTAGATATTATTCTAAGATGATTCAGTAACTGAAGTCATGGAAATGTGAACTTAGGGACAGGACGTCCTCTCTCATCTTCATGATAGCCCTGAAGATGGCTTACAATGTAAGCCGAAACGTTGGCAGATAATCCTTTATTAAAAAATACATTTTTTTAATTTGAGTTTTTTGGATCTACCTTGACCGAACCCCAACTAAACATCTCCAAATTAATACTGCACTATCTAAATTTAATTGGGTTCTCTTTTTATAGGAAATCACGTGGCGATGTCCATTTAAGCTGCCGTGTAGATCATCGGGATGGGTTTGGGAGGATAGTTCATTGGCTAAGGGATTAGGATGTTGGATGAGGGAGGAATGGGATTAAGTGAAACGGATGGGAATTATGTCTTTGACGAGGTCGATTTTGAGGTCATTAGGAAGGGTAGAGTTGGATACATAGAATGGAGCATTAACAATGGTTCTGAGGACTTTGGGCTGGAAGGATTGGATGCGTTGGAATTCCACTAATGAAAATATAGTTCTCTAATTTTCGAACAATAATAATCATGCTTAAGGTTAGGCAATGTTCTAAAGAACTACATCCTTACTTCAATAAATTGAACTGACTATTATTATTTGTGTATTATTATTTTTTATTGTACATCATCAGGGCTAATGATGAACAAACAAATCTGTATGTGAGATATGGGCTGCACGACATTGATCACAAATTGTTTTTGTTAGTTGTTAGATTGTTAGTTGTTTTCTTATTGTCCAGGACCATCTTAGCCCTCTTCAATATAATATAATGAATAATTGATTTGTTAAAATATTTATTAATTTATAGACACTCTTTTCACTTGAACAAATACGTAATATTAATTTAATAGGCCACTACATAAATTCAATAGGATCAGTATGCAGCATGAGATTCTTCACCATTTTGTGGAACGTAATAGAAACAGCGGAGAACGTTTAGAAAAAAGAAAAAAAAATATATATGTAATAATAATGTAAAAATATGTAATAAGAATTCATCCCTTTTTATTAAAAACCTGTCTGTATCTAAAAGTAAAACAATGTTATAAGTGGGATAATAACTTCATGGGTAAACCGGAATAAACTAAAAAAGATGGCGGAATCGGGACGTCAAACCGGACTTAGTTTATTAAGTTAATCAAACTAAATTGATTGAATTCAATCATCGAAAGCAGGGAAACGATATATCGCATCATAAATTACTCATTCTATGGTTCTGAAATGAGAAGCTAAATCAAAGAAACAAAACAAAAAAAAGTCAAGTGAAGTAGCTTTTCATGAAGGAGGAGAGTAAACATAATATATTCCCCAAGTTTCATTTAATTTGGATATAATTGTGAAAAGAATGAATTACTATTATTGATAAAAATCGGAATACTGCAAGAAGAAGTCAAAGTAGGGTGGGAAAATATATCATTGGTTTTCTTCTCAGCTTTAAGAAATTACTCATAATAATTTAAAATTAATCGAGCAAAATGATATTTTAGGAATTGAGGGAGCTTTTAATTGAGCCTAAAATTTATAATCGTACTATATTTCTTGTTTAGAAAAACTTCATAGGAGATAATAGATCTGAATGCTCTTTTCTAAAGAGATTTAGTTCCATGACATTTTATTTTACAAAAAAAGCTAGTTCAAGAGGGAATTTACTAAAACAACTATGATTTAGGAATGTAACTCGGATGAATGAGCGCTTCCTCAACTCTTTTTCTTCACAGCTAACCTGAAGCAAGGCTTAGTTGTCATGCATCTTAGGCTCAATGTTCTCCCCGGCTTATAAATGAAATTTCGTCAAATACTCTAATTTAAGAAAGGTGGGACATCTGCCTAGATTACGAACCACCTGCATGACAGACTTTTTATTATCACTTATGCACTAAGAAGAAACCGTTCCTTGAACTTTCTTTTAGTTCACCGAACGCAATTTAATTCCATTAAAAAAAAAAAAAGTCTTCATACGTGAGGGGTCTTACGATCAGAAGGGGAGATAACTCCTGTGCCCTTTGCCACGATCTCTGGAGCCAAAACTTGGAGGGCATTAGGGATCTTCATAAATATAAATTTTGAATTCGATTATTTTGGGGGGGGGCGAGGGTGGAGGGAGGGTCTAAGAAGAGGGATTTCTAAGGCTGGCTCTGAAGGGCCGAAAGATTGAAGGCCCCGATCCCCTTAATGCGACAGGAAGAAGGCCCGATATTTCCCAGCGCCAATGGCATTCGATATCTCTTGAGGCATCTCCTCCTTGAGCATATATCTACCAGTCGTTTTTCTATGATTTGTTTTCTTTTTCTCCCAATGAAGAACATATTAAAACAGTAGATTAAGCTTGGGAGCTGGAGAAAATGAAATATCACCATCTCGCCACATTACTTCCATGTTCCTATGTCACAGTAATGGAAGTATGATAGTACCTCATTGTCTGAGCATGATGCCAAATGAAAACCGTAGAAAAATGTTCGGAGATACTTAATTCATTTGAGCAAGATGTACCCCAAAGGATCGTTCTGTCGTTTTAAAATCCTACTAATGCCCTGATATTCATACAATTTCAGATTTTTTTTTTTAAATTCTTAAATTCTTTAATGTAGTAGTAAAATACATAGGTTCTACTTAATGAAAAAATAATGAGTTTTGCGATTATATAAGATATAAGACTTGCATGAAAACTGACTGTAGTACAATTATGCCAAACAGGAAACAAAATTGTTTTTTGAGG
Source organism: Oncopeltus fasciatus (assembly GCA_000696205.2). Lineage (NCBI taxonomy): Eukaryota > Metazoa > Arthropoda > Insecta > Hemiptera > Lygaeidae > Oncopeltus > Oncopeltus fasciatus. The sequence continues at coordinate 261,761 of KZ807833.1, forward strand.
TACCAAACAATTTATTCATTTTAAAACAAGAAAGTTAGTGCCATCTCCACTCCGGTGGATTTGTATTTTAGCATAGGTAGCATTACACTTAATGGTTACACGTCATCATGATTATTCAATGGATAGAGTTATAATCGATTAAATCATTATTAAGTGATAGCCTCCCTTTCAACCATTTTGGGACATGGAGGAAGGGGCTATCTACAGGTTCTACTGGATCTACAGGAAATGATTGGGAATATCCTGTTACATTATTACCATCATCAAATCGTCATGCTATCAGTTTCCAACCGTAAGGAAGCCATAATTCATTATGGAAAAAAAATAACCTATAATAGTCTAAATTATGAAAGTTCTATTAGTTTCAGTAGTGGCAATGCTGATCTCAAATGACAAAATTCTACGTCCCGATTTTTTTTTCCCAGCTGAAAGTATAAGTATTTTCTTTTAATGTTAGAAAACGAGGAACTTTAGTTTATTAGTTAGGTTAGTGTAAATTTCTCACTGTTCTGGCTTCAAATAGGTAAACTGATTTAAGTACTTTTCCAGGGCACTGAATATAAATAAAATAATAGACAAGTATTACATTTGTTTTTCACACTTCGATTCGTTAAGATGGCCTCTTCATATTTGTTATGTAAGAGCGAGACTGGGAATAATAAAAACTATTCTTTGCCTAATATCTTGTTCTCACTGGAAATCATTGCAAGCAGTATTTACAGTTTAAACACTGACGACAAGCCGTTCACCGTAAGCGATTTATAACGAACAAAGTTTAAAGTTACCCAAGAAGAGACAGAGTTGTTGACTGTCTCATTTTTAGGGGTAATTCATAATACGGTTATGTCGCGTAAAAATTAATTTACCAGGGAGAAGTTCTTCATTCATTGGCGAATATTCATAGAAGGCCCCTCCATAAGTGAGTGATGAGAATGGTCGATCTCCCACAAGTCTGCAAGTCCGAGGGGAGGCCCTTGGAGGCATTTAAACGCTTCACCCCAGCATTCGCCTAGAGTCGGATGGCGTCGGAGAACTTTTTATCATGAACACTTATCACCGAAGCGAGGGGATCCGAAGAGGGGATAGACGGGCCCCCTCCGTCCTCGGGCATCGTCGTAAAAACCTGCATTAAAACTTTAATGGCTAATTCGGATTTCAATGGCCGGCAACAGAGGGAGACCGGAAGATAAAGGAGGTATGACGATCATAAAGAGAGTTGACGGCCGGGAAGTGAGAAGAGCCAGGGGATGAAGAACGGGCTGAAAGGCATTTTACACCACTGCAGTTGGTTCTCCTAGGAAATGATAAAGTTCTTTCAACGCTTACAGCAACAGAGAATTCCTCTAAGAAATACGGGGCATTCAGAATATACACATAATCTTATAAAGTGAAGAATAGTTACAGGAAAATTGAGTAAGCTCTACTAAAATACAATATAAGATATTTTTTTCATTTCAAGTTTAATTTATATCAAATCATTAACATCAATCAAACCAAATTTTGTTATGCAGATATATAAATATGATTGTAAAACTTTTGAATGACACTTTAGGAAACAGCTTACTTTTCTTGAATAATCTTTAAAAAATCTTTATGAAACATTCTCATACTCGTAGGTAGACGCTATTGTTAAAAAATTGAAAATGTAAAAAAAAAAAAAAAATTGCAAGAAGATGTCATTAATAAAGTGACCGTTGTTATAATTTTCTTTAACAGGTCTAAAATGTTTTCACCATGCAATTAAAGCTATCTCTGTGGTGATTATTATTTTTATTAAATATATTAATATTTAGGATCGGTAATGATTGAAGAATTTTTCAAAATTCAGAGAACAATTCCGACTTGAATGGCATGATTTCCTAGAGTTATAACTGTTAAAATGACCCCAAAAATGAAATGAAATTTATACAATAAATGAAAGAGAATAGAATAAAAAAAATCTTACTACATCAGCCGGGACTCGAACCCAGATCACCTGCTTTCTGGGCATTGCATGCTACCTTTACACAATCGACGCTAGCCAGATAATTCACCCTAATCCCCGCACCTACTGGGAGTCGAAACGTCCGAGTAAGACGAATATATTCTCCCAGTAGAATGCGAGGAGTAGAGTGAATTATCTGGCTAGCCTCGGTGGTGTAAAGATAGGATGCTGTCCCGGAAAGCAGGAGATCCGGGTTCGAGTCCCGGCTGAGGTAAAAAGATTTTTTTAAATTCTATTCCCTTGCATTTATAGTATAAAATTAATATGCGCATTCACACAATATGCGCCAAAATATTAATTTTATAGAGGGATTTTTAAATCATCACAAGGATTTTATCCGTAAAACTACCTCCCGTTGTTACAGGAAACGTTCTGTACTTAGACAAATTCTTCGTGTAGTAGAAGGATCAGAAAAAGGAGTTACTGTGTGGTTATGGTACAAGAAAGATATCCTTCTCTTTGTATGTCCCATCAAATTGGCAGAGGGGAAACGGACCTGAGGGGCACGACCTGAAATTATTTACGAGACTGTTTTCATAGTTCACGAAGGAAACTTTCACGAGCCACGACATTTTCAAGAATTCAGCGAGAGAGAGAGTGTACACCCATTCCTCTAATGCAATGTCTTCTGGCTTTTCCTCCGCGGCCATGAGCTTTAATCACTCACAAAATGTTGATTGCCAAGATTAAATATTAGAATTTCCCGTAATTTCAATAGTTCAATTGTATATTTCCTTATTCTGGACTCTTTTTGTTACATTCGTTTTAAGTATATCTTGAACTATTATCCTGTACCATTTACTGCTGGAGTCTAAAGTAATATCCATAATAGCCAAATATTAGCTTTTGTATTTAATTTAGCACTAACTGCAGTCGTAAATAATAGAGATTTTGAAGGTATTTTAAATTTATTCGAATTTTACTTGTCACAGTTTAGTAACTCATTAGACAAACTATCTACCTCAAATTTAGTCCCTTTAAAAAGCGTTAAAACTTATATCAGCAAATCGTCATGCTATCAGTTTCCAACCGTAAGGAAGTTATGATCTTATAATTTTATATTATAATTTATTATTATTATTAAAATGTAGATCAAACATTGCAGTGAATTATTGGAATTTAATTTCAGACTATTCAATTTCAGATACAATGCCGCCCCTAGTTTTTTTCTTTTGAATAATTAAGTCTTTACCAGCCCTGTATTGTACAAGCAATGCGATATTATAGTTAAATTGTCATTAACTACATAGATATTATATTTTTGTCCAATTAAAATATCTCATTTCATGCGGGTGCTCTTACTAACCATGTGCAAGGGGGATGATTCTTAATAATATTACGCTTCAAACCGTTTTATCATGCTTTAATCTAGGCCTAACTGTCAGGAATTGTCACAAATTATGTTAAAATTATTTATTTATTTTCTTGTTTCTCAGAAAAACCAATGATTTGTTTTTTGTTTTTTTTTTTACTTGAGGTAAATGACATCATAAACATCTGTTATCTGCGTACTGGCAAGATAGCAACTCAATTTTCTGACTTTTATATGTTACTCTGGAAAAAAAAAAGAAGATGAATACTACAGATTATATATATATTCTTTTTTTTATTTTAAAGAGTAAGTAACGAGTACAAAGTCCGACACCCAGGAGCTGCAAAATCTAGATTTCCTATAATTCATTAAACATAGACATAATTAAGATTAACTGATGAATATTATCTTAAAAGCTGGGGATGAAGATACTAAGCTTAGTCTGGTCGAAAAAGAAGGAAGCGCTCAGCCATCGCAGTTATATTCATAAATATTTTCTTTAAAAGGCCTTTTTAGAATATAAACTTTAATCCATTTAATTATTTTGCACCTCTTATGATTGATCAATTTTTATGAACTTAAATAACAACTAAATATTATGATTATAATTTTATTCTCCATCTAAAATCCTCTCTCACTCACCCGATTTCAACCACAAATGAATTCATTCAAAAGTTTGAAAAACTTTAATACCGAATTCGTTTCTGTATTTATAACATAAGGGATTTCCCCTGACACTCAATATTACATTCAAAAGGAGAGTTTGTTGACCGTAGATATTATTCTAAGATGATTTTAGTTGGGGTTCGGTCAAGGTAGATCCAAAAAACACAAATTTTAAAAAAATGTATTTTTTAATAAAGGATTATCTGCCAACGAAACGTGGAGAGAGGACGTCCTGTCCCTAAGTTCACATTTCCATGACTGACGTCCTCTCTCATCTTCATGATAGCCCTGAAGATGGCTTACGATGTAAGCCGAAACGTTGGCAGATAATCCTTTATAAAAAAATACATTTTTTTTAAATTTGTGTTTTTTGGATCTACCTTGACCGAACCCCAATTAAAATCATCTTAGATCAATATTACATTGTTAAACATTTTCATAAATTCATTTTTTAACACAAAGGCAAACGAAGACAAATTTGACGACTTTTCAGTTTTGTCCCCAATCGATTTAGTTAATAACGAACTCATCCAACGGTGACGAAAAAAAATATTTTCGAATTTTCATCCCTTTTTTTTTTTTTTTTTTTTTTTTTTTTTTTTTTTAAACTGCGATCGCTAGATTGAGTACAGACAAAAATGTATATATATACATATATATATAATTTTGAGCGGACTTTAATTTTAGGTCCTCCTAAGGGAGATTATATAAGTAAAGGTTATTTTTCTTACTGTGTTGATTAATAAAAATGTTCATTTTATCTACTGTAATCGATAGTACAATAATAAAGTACTCTCAATTGTCTCATTATTTATTTATTTACTTTTGGTGGTATTGATGGGCAAGATGACTTTTGAAGTAATATACATGATGGCCAATGTGGTTGAGTGCCACTAACCGAGTGAAGTTCCGCAATGCACGGTTGTCTCAAAGGAATGAGAAGGGGAGGAAGAAAGAGTGCAGAAGGCGGTTAATGCTGGCAAACACGTTCGTTATAGGACGAATGGGCAGTATAGCCGGAGGGCTGTTTGCCGAGCGCCCTCAAGAAGGAGGCCCGACTTCTCCCTCAGAACACACATCACCGAGGCGGTCTCGCCCGAACACAAATCCGCCCAAGGCCCTCGGTGTTTGTCCAACCTAATGGGCGGACTCTACAACCCCTCCCCACACTCATTCGGCAAACCCAAAAATCTCCTTACAACTCTAATTACCTGGAGACTTAAAGCAATACAACTATTCTTTGACAAAATAGCTAGTATTCATGATGTACGTAAACACCGATTTGCAATTCAAAGGAATACGACAAATATATATTAGAAAAAACTTAGTTCAACTATGTTCAAAAGGAGAGTTTGTTGACAGTAGATATAGGTAGTTCTCTACCTTGACCGAACCCCAACTAAAATCAACTAAGAATTAGTTCAACTATTTCTTTCACTCTCCTGGTTGTGGTGGAAGCTTAATGGTGACCCGGGAGCACCATGCAGTAAACAAAGGTGCGGGGATCCTCCCCTCAATTTGCGAGCTTGATAAATCACAGAGGCTGCGAGAGATTTGCAATGCCTAGGCATGTGACCATTGGGGTTCTTGAAATACTCCGGCTAAAATGGTACCACGGGGATGACCCCTAACCAAATCATCGTTGGGTGGAGCCTGGGAGTACTTGCGCCGTCCTGTCGTTAACACGCCTTGGTGGACGCGGTTTACAGGTCCAGAAGGCTTCTCCTGTAAAAGATAAAGGAAGCAGGGGACTGGAAGCAGGTAGTAGGTGGTTCTGCAATCCCAAATTGCGAGACATGGTTATGACCTTCGAGTTGGGAACGACTTCATACCAATTCCCATATATACATATGTTTTTCTTTGTTCAGACAAATTACATATGTGCCGTGCAAATGAACATAGTTTAACATTAGTATTAATATTAGTACGTACATCAGTATGCTATAATCTATGCTCAATATTGTCTATAAAGCCCAGATTATAACCAAATACCATTGTTTCGCATGATTAACAAGAATAAGGTAAGCAGTAAGAGTAGGGGGGAAAAGCCGGTTCTCGCACACGCAAATGAAGAAAATGGCGGACACCATGGTTTCCCGCCAAAACTTCAAAGCTCTAAGCCTACCTCTTTGGATCAGCGCTCGGGGTCTTACCTCTAGGCCTACCTAGAACCTATTCTTCGTTTCATTTTCTATATATACATTATATATATATACTTCTTTGGATCGCTGGTGACGAAAGAGCAGTGAATTTCCTTCCTCAACACCTGTGACGTCATAGAAGGACCTACCCCGCAGGGGCCCCCTACAGATTTTAGCGAATTTCCTTGCAACCATAACATAACCTTCCCGATCTAATTTCCTTGTAACCATAAAATAACCTACCCCAGAGAAATTCCTTGTTTCCATAACATAACCTTTCCCAGGCGAATTTTCTTGTAACCACAACATAACCTCTACCAGGCGAATTTCCTTGTAACCACAACATAACCCACCATTCAGAGAACTTCCTAGTTATCCCGACGTAACCTATGAGGGGCTAATCCCTTCCACTGTTATGTATTTAGGATTAAATACAGTATAATAAATTCTTGTAGGAATGAAAAATATCTTATGAGGCAGTAAATAGAGTATTTTTCTAAGTGAGAGCTAGGGCCCAGCTTTCCTATCAGACGAGAACGTACACATACTGGACATGATCCACAGGAACGATAAGGTCCTTTGCTTCGTGAAGATAATGGTAGAGGTAAAGGTAATCATCGTCAGAAGGGTATCTTGGATATAATTTAGCAGCTGAAGAGTATTAACACAACTCTGACAAAGAAAGAGGTTTGGGATGAAAAAGAACTACAGGAATCAAAGACAAAAGGTAAATCATCAAGAAATGAGTAAGCTATATGTTCATTCTATGATGATTTTATTCCAATGTTGAATAAGTTTTTCCACAAAAAATATACATGGATGAATATACAGAAAATTCTGTTCTGTAAAAGTGTATTATCCCAGTCAAGGAATCGCCATCTACACAAACTTAAGAGATAGTATTTATCAAAAACCATATTGCCTTTGTCATACTTAGAAATTTTTATAAGAATTGAAAGTTATTATCAAAACGAATATTAATTTGAAAGTTTAATATTAGTTAATTAGATAGAGTTAACTTATATTACTAACATATATTAATTAGAAAAGTTTAGGTAACCAAAATTAAATTAAAATTAAATGTAGGAAAACCAATCTGATATAAGAAGGTGAAATCTGAAAAAAAAATCCAGGATTATATACGTTTTGATTATTTTCTTCAATTGTCAGACAGAGAGAGAGAGTGGCGCCATCAAAACTCTTTCGTCGATATAATTCGATTGAGAATGAAGCAATCACACAAAATTAGCGATCCGGAGGACACCATCCCAAGGCGCTTATTCGATTCCGAAGGGGGGGGTTGTGGCTCGTATTTTCGAGTTAGCAAGTCGTTGTGTGTGGTAGCAAAGAGGATGTTCCCAAAGCGGACACAAACTTTTATTGTTACAGGTGTAACCGTCCGGATTAGCATATCCAGGCCCTCGATTCCGCTGGGAAAATTGTCACCCCCACACTCGCCACGGACCAACTTTTTTTTTTTTTTTTTTTGTTCTTTTTCTACGAGTTTTATCTTTTCCTCCCTTCTCTCCCCCCGCCCACCCTTTTTTTTCCCTCTTTTTCTTTTGAATGTTTCCTTACCACGTTTTGTCCGTCTCTAACGTATTATTAAGGATGGAGTCCCAGAAGCCACAAGGCAAGTAGCTCTGAGAATATTAATCTCATCCCCGATCTCAGGCTTTTTTATAAGAAAATATTTCGCAGGATCTACTAATCTCAAAATATTTCCACGCATCAGCAAATTTTTATTATCGAAATAAATCAGTAATACTACACACCCCAATAGGAATAGAAAATTGGCCAACAACTGAAAAAAACAAAACAAAACAAAAAAACAGCTAACAAAATATCATCTGTAATTCTATAAGACACTACTAATAGGATTTTAACGTCATAAAAACGTCTACCGTTCAACAGACAAAAGGTATGCCCCCAGCATGCCAAATTAGAGTACAATGAGTCAACAATCATCTAACTTACAATATAAAAACTTTATCTTTGTCTTGTAAACTAAATACATAAATAATTCCCAATCCTAACGGAATCCAACAATAATGAAATGCGACATGTACACTACAATTAAAACGTTCAACAATGTTTCCAACACCATAAATGGGAAGGATGGTCCATTCTGCTCCGTTTTTCTGGTTCACCAATGTACTCTATAGCCTGTTGGACGCCTTTATCGGTATCATACCGAGGCTTTGCGCATGTGCAATAACTTTCTGCCGTTGTATTCAACTATTTCACCGACATAAATTCCATTCTCAAAATCAAATTATGCTTGGTACAACTAGCGAGCCAGATACTGCTTCCTTAATATTTTTAACCAAACTATTTCAGTGCTTTGTCAGAAATAGATACTATTTTATGAGCTGAATATGGACTTAGTAATGGGAGTATTAGTGCAAAATTTAGTGGTAATTATCTTGAATTTTGCCAGTGTGTATTTTAACACAATTCTAGTAGTAGTGTGGAGGTATCTACACATCAAGTAATTTAAATTATAAAGTGCATAATAATTGGCTTACTCACTGAATTACACATTTATGTCCATTGTTTCTGACTGCTAAGTGAAAACATTTGAATAAAGTTCAAATAGAGAATTTCGACCAAGGAGATTATAAGTAGAGAATTTGATGGGGTTCAGTCAAGGTTGTTTTAATATTAATGTTAAGAATTTTAGATATTTTAACTGCAAAGTGGAGATTTATTAAAAACTTTAGAAAATAATATTTCAGCTAAAAAAAATATGTGATATTTTGGAAAAAGTGATAATTTGCGGAATTTAATTATAAATATTGGTAGGACTTTTTCTATCCTGCGTTTTGAACAAAAAAAAAATGAGTTGTTGGTTATTGGTGGAAAGAGCCTTGTGTAATCTGATGAGTTTATTGAGGATAATTTTGAGTGACTTGATTCCAAATTCGATTTTGAAATACGGAAAGAAGCCATCTACCTCCGATGATTAGTTGCCCTTCTGGCCAGTGGTGTCCACAATGCATGTTGGTGATGATGTGATAAGAGTTGGAACAATTTTGCGAAGTTGTTCAACTTTTACCTAAACCCAACAAATTCTCTACGAACTTTTGAATACAAATTTAAATTTAAATGGTCTCAAGGCATTAATATAAGCATATTTGAGAATTATCGAGAGACTTAAGACAGACAAATGAAGCTACCAATTTCTCAAGCATGAATGTACAGTACTGATGGTTGGGCCAGACATCCTTCATATGCAATGTTTACCAATTTGTATCAAGTGGAAAATTACACTTAAGGTTATGACTATAATTTTTTGATCGACGCAAATTAGAACGACATCTGAGTATGTTTATCTCAGCCTACTTTCACCTCTGTTACACTAAATATATTTTCACAAATGCATGCACATTTTTTTTCCTTATCCCAGTGCAATGAAATGTATTTATAGGGTAGTTCTAATGAAAGCTTCTAGCAGATTTCCCATAAACAAATTAGGTTAACTTCCAACCATGACGCGCCTTTTTTAAAGATTTGTATATGATCGAACCTTAAAGAAAATTATGCAAAAAATCATGCGCGAATTGAGAAAAATGTTTTATTTTATATTGGTAGAAAATCGGCTGAATGGACCATTTTAAAAGTAAATTAAATGCTAGTATAGTTTTGAGGCTTAAACCATAGAGGAAATAAATAAAATTCCTTCTGAAATATAATAAATATTCGAATCTATCTCCTAAGACAAAAACTCTTAGTAACTAAATAGATTTTGTTTAGATAAATGTGTAAGAAATGTTATGAACCAGTTGTTTTAACTCATATTACTTCGTTTACGTAGTTATATATGTTTTTTTTAAAATTATTACATTTTATTTGGAGGTTAGTAATGTTAAACATGTTTCAAGACTATTTATTATCATGGGCATTAATACAATTTGAGTGTTTGTAATATTTTTTAAATCAACAAGACCAAGTTATTTCAAAGGATAAGGTTTGTTTTTGGTTTTTTTTCTTCTTATAGTTCTTAATGATTATTAAGAAATTGTTAACAATAATTTAATTTCAATTGTCAAAATATTNTTGTTTTAACTCATATTACTTCGTTTACGTAGTTATATATGTTTTTTTTAAAATTATTACACAGTATTTATAAATAAAAAAACTATATTATTTTTGGGAGAGCTTACAAACGAAGAAAAGTTTTTATTTCGTTTAATTCTTACATTGGGTTCTATGTTGACTCAAAATACAACTGGGACGAACATATAGAACACAAAACTTAAACTGAGTCACTCCTATACATACTTATAAACAAGCTCTCTAAACATTATGTTAGACTTCACTGCGACCGATATGGACTTACAACTCTGGAGACTCAGCAAGCCTTCAAAAATCTAAAGAGTACAATCCTTTGAAAATGTACTATATTATGTCTACAATTCTACCCTTCATCGGGAGTACAAAATATTAAAAGTCCATCATCTCATCCCAACCTGCTTCTCACATTTACCCTCCTATTACCCCACAATCCATAAGCCCAATCCTCGTAATCGGGCACTAATCCTTAAAACCCTCCCCGTCCACTGAAAGAAAGATTTCCTTGCGTCCTCCTAGGCCCTAATGCCTAAATTTTCTGCTGGAGACATAAATAAATCCATTCCCCTAGCTTAGTGATCCTCGGTGATTTTCTTCTTCACTTCTTGAAAAGGAGGAGTATAAACTGTTTTATTTTATTCAGGTATATATTTCTTATGTTATCAAATTAAAAAAAAAATTAAACAGAATAGAATAAATGAAGTATTTTTAAATAAGCATCATAATAAAAAATAAGGCACTATATTATTAAGAAAATACATAGATAAATAAAGAAAACTAATTTGTATTCATCACATTGTATTTCTATCCTACGAGGATGACTAAAGAAGTCTAGTCCTTTTTCCAAAAATGACATTATGGAATAAACACCAATGCTATTTTATTCTAATAATTAAAAAAAAAATACTGAACCACTTTTTAATTTTAATGTTTCAATTAGAGATCTTGTCTGTTTAAAATAATATAGAAAAGCCTTACATATTTTCATGTTAAAAATTTACATTTAGTAACAGAGTATAACTAAGAAACCTATTAAAATCTCAACTAAAAATAGTACACCGGTGTAGAGTAAGAAAAATGACGCTGATTTATCGGTTGCTAAAGAGTAGGAGTCAATGAATTCGATTCGGGAGCCCTCTCAATCGCTAATCCAACATAAATTGAGGCGCAGGGCGTCCTAAATGAAGATATGGAGTCCCTAGCCCCCCCCCCCTTCCCCCACTTACACCCTTTGTGTCAGGATAGGCCAGATTAATGAATGGCAAGAGGAAGGAAGCTGAAGAGCTCAGTTTAACGACTTCCCGCGAGAGCGCGCCACCTAGGACACAATAGCCGCCACTCATCCAGGGGGCCCGCTTTGAGCCAACTTTACACCAACTCCCGTCGCAGTTCCCTGCTTCATGAATCCCAGGCCCCACTTGAAACGGCTCTAAGCGATCCCTACCCTCTCATATGGAATAATTGTCCTGCCATTATCAATATTCCACTTTTTTCTTTTATGATGAGCCCGCCAACTGGAAGGTCAATTTTTTTCCCCCTGATCCTATCATGTGTAATTTTTTTAATTTTTTTTTTTTTTTTAATTCTCCTGATCAATATGGAGTACCTATCAGCATCTACCGTTTAATAGATACACATTGTGCAAGGGTATACTTGAATGCGCAACTCCGGTGTGTGAATTCGACATGGATCCCGAAATATCAGCATAAATTATGGGCAATATCAGCACTTATTATGGGTGGTGGCATACGAAAACAGAGAGGGAAGATAAATGGAATAAATCAATAGAAGAGCTTACAAATTTACTGGACGATTAACGCAATTTATCTTTCACTTGGTCAAATCTGAATAGTAATGTTTCTTATAATAATAATATCGAACGATAGATTGTTAGAATATATCGATATTATGAACATGGAAACGATAAATCAGCAGTCAACACGATAACAAGACATTATAGTGCGTCAGCGATTGATCTATCAATTTAACGACTCGTAGTAGATAAGCATTCTGAATTTTCTCTACTCATCCATAAAGTGATCTTCTAAATAAGTTTCTATTTTCTACAAAAAAAGAATGTAATCAAAATAATTCATAGAAGACTTTTCACCTTAAAATCAAATTAAAAAAAAAATAATGTTCTTTATATTTATACGAATAACAATATGAGAATAAATCTCTTGGAAGAAGGATTAAACTAAAATCTTTCAAAATATTTCAAGCATACGGAATCAAGCTGGGGCCAATATAATATACTCTGGTCCACATTAATCGTGCATAAAAATATATTCCTATTTCCCTTAACAGAATGACAAAAAGGTAATCCAACTGTCCAAGTCCAAGCCTTGTGGCTCTCCAGGCACTTTGGAGTCTTAATATTATTTCTTAAATATGCTCCTTCATAAGTCATGTATTATATTGTTCGTAGTTACTTAATTGTACACATTATTAAAATTACACTGAATAACAAAGTTTTTGTTTCGGGGTTGAAATTATCTGATTTTAATGTATTTCCACGTGTTAAAACCGAAAATGACCATAAAAATTATATATTAGCTCTTGTTTTCAAGATATAGTATCATTCTATTATATATATATTGAGTTTTCAACAAATGAAATATTTCATCACCAACAGTTGGTACACATGTTTGTTTACATAACACCCCTCTCATCAGCTGTTCATAAGTAGTAAACATAACCTTTGCGAGTTTGTCAATTGTACGCACGTGGTTGCTATTGAAATTATCGTGTGAAGTTGATTTTTAAATTAATTTAAGTGCTGATCTGAAATGCCTCGAAAGTGT
>KZ807833.1:275946-297846 GCA_000696205.2 Oncopeltus fasciatus
AGTTATTTTATTTATTATTTATATAATTTAATTTAATATAAGTACAAATGTTGACTCTAATTTTAAATTTTTATTAATATAATGCTCATGAAATAAACTTTCTAACATAGATATAAAAGATAAACACGAAGAAATTAATGTAAGACCTAAAACGAACGTTTTTAAAATCTAATTGATGATCATTGGAAAATGTTAACCTTCATAAAAATAAATCTGCCTATCAAAGAAAAATTACTTATGGGCGGGTTAAAATAAAATCTTTAATCGTCCATAATGTAAGAGGTATACTTAGAGGGGGAGACATTTTATGACACTTATTACTGAAGCTAGTGATGGGCAGGGAAATTTAATAAAGGGGGAATAACGGATCTATTTGTGGGGATATTACTCAGGCCGTACCAATCTTAGCCCTACTGTCATGACGCTTCTCGTCCCGGCAGGCATAAATCAGGGGGCCTAATAGTCTGCCGGGGGGCAATATATCTTCACATTGCTTCAGTCAGTTCACTCATATCCATAAGTACGGAAGCGGGCTTTTGTGCACACGCGCACATGCGCAATGAGGGAGAGAGGGGGTGAGAGGGAGGAGAGAGAGAGAGAGAGAGAGAGAGAGAGAGAGAGAGAGAGAGGAACGCATAACGGGATATGAACGTTTAAAAAAGTCTTAATACAGAGAGAAAAATATACTGACACTAGAGTTGCTAACATAAAGTATATATGTATAATGGATATATAACGTATAGTAGTATAAAATATACTAACATACAGTTTGTTTTTCTAAAGAAAGCAAACAAAAGAAAAATCAAAAACATGACCAGCGACTTCATTTTACTCAATGCTAATAAACTGATTTCGTTCAAACATCGAGTTATATCTCAGGATCGCAAATTTCACATGAGCTCCCATAAACGTCCCAGATTCAATGCTCACAGAGCACAGTAGTAGTTTTTTTCTTTCTTTCCGTGCTTCTATTGATAATAGTCATCCATTTATGAAAAAATCTTACGTAAGTATTAATAAATCAAATACATATGTACAATACAATAATTGAAAAATACACATTTATTAAATTGTAGATCTACCTTGGCCGAACCCAAACAAAGAAATATCTAATATGTACAATGTATTTTCCTAATATATATATACTAATTTAAGAAAAAAATAATGAAATAAATACTAAATAAAGTTATCATTAAAAAATACCACTAACCTTTCAGATTATTAAAAAAATAAGGAAATATTAAACAAGGAGGGGTATAATTAGTAAAACAAAAATACTTTAATATTAGATGATTTTAGTTAGGGTTCGGTCAAGGTAGATCCAAAAAAATACAAATAAAAAAATTTTTTTTTAAAAAGATTATCTGCCAACGTTTTGGCATACATTGTAAGCCATCTTCAGGGCTATCATGAGGACGAGAGAGGACGTCCTGTCCCTAAGTTCACAATTCCATGACTACCTGGAAACGTTGGCAGATAATCTTTTAAAAAATAATTTTTTTTTAAATTTGTACTTTTTTGGATCTACCTTAACCGAACCCCAACTAAAATCATCTAATAATAATATCTACAGTCAAAAAAACTCTCCTTTTTAAAAATACTTTAATATTGCCCAAGTCTAAAGAAGATGTATCTTTCTTTTAATGATTTAAAATCAGTCAAGATTGTCATAAAAATACTAAGCAAATTTTCAAAAACTGACAGTGGCCAGTAAGCCTAGATGGAAGGTGTTATTTTAAACGAGTAAGCCCAGAAGAATTTTATTTTACTTCAGCGTACGGAAAAGAAGCTCTCCCCCGACGTGCAGAAAGTACAACCTTGATCTGAAGTAGGGGGTAGCTGAACTTTGCCGAGTTCTAAACTAAATCTCCAACCACCTTAAATTAGAGGGTGAGGGTCTTTAGCTGGCTTTAGAGGAGGGGTCTTCCCTGGATTCCAGCCGAATTTCAGTCCTGACAAAATAGAAAACTTAAAACATTGAAAAGGCCTTACTTATGCCCTGAGCAACAGGGCAATATCAGAACTAACAGGTACATAAATTAAAGGGAGTACGAACGTGGCTTACGAGAAAAATAGCTTAAAAAATATTAAGTACGAATAATTCCTAAATCTTTATACATAAAAAAAAGGACTGTTTTCCACTTTTCTTAACCCTTAAGGAAAATAATATGGTCAATTCCATACCAACTAAAATCAAATATATGCTATGCACATAAAACATAACATTGTGAATAGGTAAAACAGTTTTGAACGAATTAGAAACAAATCTTTCTATAAGCTTTAAAAATAGATTTTTTTTTTCTCCATTTAAAAGTTCAAAAATTACCTTAAAAAAGGAGAACATAATACGAGGAACCAATATTTGGTGTATTGTTCTGAGAAATATTCATGATTTTTTGTAAAAAAATGTAAACTTTACCATATTATAAAAATTACTTGAGTGGAAAGGCTAAAGAATAGACGATAAATATGCTAATCAAGTTAGAACTCAACAAAATGTTTATGTATATTAAATACTTATGTGTGAATGCATGGCGACAACATTTATTGTTTTTGCTAATATGTATTTGTGGCATCTTTGGATACAATGGAAATAGTCTGGAAACTGTATTTATATCTAAGAGCTTTGATGTCAATATCAACAGCAGGAGTATCAACAGTTTTTTTTTTATTATTTTTTTTTGTAGGCGTAGATCAGTTAATTAAAGCTAGAAAAGTAAGAACTATAACATGGTTGGAGGTTTGTTGGCCGTCGAGTATTAAGCTGGAAAAATTAGTCCTCCAAAATTGTTGGGTAATTATTTCATTATTACCGAAGTTTCGCTTTGACTTGTAAGTCATCATTAGGGCTATAGTCCTAATGTTGACTTAAAAGTCAAAACGAAACGGGGGCAATAATAAAATATTTACCCAACAAATTTGGAGTATTTTTATTTTTCTGACTATGGCTGAAACCCTGACAAATTTCTACAGCATAAGATCTATACTTTTAACATCAAAAGACCAAGAAAATAAGTATAATTTAATCGGTGGAAGCTGGTCTTTCCATTGGACTCAAAGAATGCGACGAATTTATAAAAGAAACTACGGAAGTAAAATTGTTTTTAAAAAAAATAGGGCATATGAAGCTAAAGTCTCCCCCTAATTTTATTTTAGGAATTTAAACTGTAACAAATCGTCCTCATAATTTAATAGTTTTTATTAGGGCTTCTCTTAGAGGTAGGCTTAAGTCAGGAAAAGGAGGCTAGGCGCCCTGATTTAAAGCTGTTCATTAACCGCAGACCACCGGCTCACTAATTCCACCAACTGCCAGGTCCAATATAGAATTATGGTTTCTTTAATGGCGCTCCTTCTCCAAGCGGGACACCTGTTTTATATAGGGCTGGCCGATAAAGTTCCTGAGGGCGGGCTCGTACTTCCCCGTGTGGACGGGGGAGAGGGGTGGTAAAGGGGTGATTTCTAGGCAGGGAAAAGAGGGTGTGGAAGTAGGGTAGGAAACCTATAACTCTATCGCAGTTATGGGTGTAAAATTGTGTTGTGTCATTAAAATTTTGGTTCATTTCAATAATGTGATATATAAATACAATTATTAATTATGAATCATAAAGATAAAAAAAAAGTCTATTTATAGCTTCCACTGTGGACCTCTCCTAACGATTACATTTTATTTCACATAATATAGACCCGTGGAAATATTTTGAGAGCCTAAAAGTAAGAATAAAACTTGACTAATCCATACTTCTGCTAAAAATCCATATTTTTCTATCGCGAGACTCTCCAAAGTAATCCTCTCTCTCTCTCTCTCTCTCTCTCTCTCTCTTCCTCTGTCTCTCTCTCTCTCTCTCTCTCTCCCACCCTACCCCCTCTCACTCACTCTCTCTCTCTCTCTCTCTCCCTCTCTCTCTCTCTCTCTCTTCCAACGAGTATAGAGAAATTAATATAAAACCAGGAAGGCTCGGGCCTGCCCCGCCCACTCCTCCCTTTTAATACAAAACTCCTTANTAATTTTTTTTTTAAATCATAGCTCCAAAGTAGCTAGGTTTTATTATTAAATTAATTATCTTATAATCTCCTTTTTTAAAAAAATAGGGTTTTATGGAGATTTATCTAAAATTCAAATTAAAATTGGTAGAATTTTACTTGCCCTAAGAAGGCTGCTAACCTGGTTGCCTTGCCCCATGTGTCTTTTTTGTAAATACACCATATGCCTTTCGTAAAAATCTCATAAAACATTGTTTTGCTTAAACAATTAATGAGAGGGAATAGAATAAAAAAATCTATCTGTCCCAGTCAGGAATCGAACCTGGATCTCCTGCTATCCGGGCCGGCGTGCTTACCATTTACGTGGGATAATAAACCACAACTAAATAAATATTTATTGTTTTGCTTTATCAACCCTTTCATAATACTAGTAATACAGATCATATTGAAAATTATTCATTTAAGTATCTCATCTCCTTATCTCTCTCGTGTCATTTCAGCCAAAATACTCAATTAGCCTTATTTCTTTCAAATAATTCAGTACACCGTTTTGCCCCTCTGATTTCTTCTCATTTGATGATGAATTGGTTAGGGGGTTTGTTGCTGCCTTGTAACACACCCGGAATTTTTTTTTAATTTCCCCCTTAAAATGTCATCATTATTAACATATAAAAATAGAACATACCCTAGTAAAATGGCTGTGCGAAAAATCAATATTTTCTGTTTAAGCCCTTCTCTAAACGGACAGGTACTTGTTAACAGATACAGATGGCAGGAGAGGCAATGCCGATAACCTGATGAGGAAATGAGATTTTCAAAAGAGTTTCTCATCCTCAGGACTAACTTGGATAAGAAACGCCATTCCTCCCCCCTCTACCCATTTGCAGTGCTAATTTGGACAACGACAACCATCAGCGCTGCGACTTTTGTATCTCAGCTGACTCTCTCCTTTTCTCTGACCTGGATCCCAAATAAATGTGACGAGGAGTTTTGTAGAGGATTTGTTGGGGTTCGGTCGAGGCTGATCTAAAATAAATACACCTTAAAAAGAAAAAGTGTATTTTTTAATTACCTACCGACGTTTCGGCTTACATTGTAAGCCAACTTCAGGGCTATCATGAAGGCGAGAGGGGACGTCGGGTCACCATATTCATGACTGAGGACCCAGGTGACACGTCCTGAACATGGTTTACAATGTAAGCCGAAACGTTGGCAGATAATACAAAACACACATTTTTAAAATTGATTTTTTTTGGATCAACCTTTAACGAACCCCGACAAATTCTCTACTAATACTCCCAACGGTCCAATTTTTTTATATTTCAGTTTGCTTAGCACTAAACATATTTGTTTAACCATTTGAATCAATTGTAGTCTTTGTTCACGTAGGCTTCGACGGTCGTCAGAAGTATTTACCGTTTCTTCTTCCGGGTTGGACCGTGTCAAATTGGTGTTTTTTGCCGAGCTTTCGCACAGAGAGAATGTTCTCTTTTCAGCCCTGAAGAAGCCATCACATGATGTGCGAAAGCTCGGCAAAAAACACCAATTTGACACGGTCCAACCCGGAAGAAGAAACGGTAAATAGTAGTCTTGTATTCCAGTACAAGTATCGCACAACAAAATATATCTGAAGTGGCTTATTTCGTTTAATGGAAAGATTCTCCTTTTAAATTAAATTTTTTCTTGCGATTTAGATACTTTTATTTTGGATGTTAATATTGTTTATTTTTAACACCTTGGCCAGTTTGAACACATTAAGGGTCTTTTAATAGATTTTCGTCCTGTATTTAAAACATCTGAATTTTAAATGGCCATTTTCTTGGGGGAAAATGAAGAAAATTTCTTATTAGTTCTTGGAATTATAGTTCTTAAAAAAAAAATCCTGGTAAAAATAAATAATATACAAAATCAGATGTCCTCTGTTCCCAAGTGTTAAGTTGGCGTACTATGTTGAACTACTAATCTCTATTATTACAGAGGTAATGGAGTTTTTTTTAAGCGTAGATATTATTATTAGATGCTTTTCTGTTGGAGTTCTGTCAAGGTAGATCCAAAAAATACAAATTAAAAAAAGTATATTTCTTAAATTATCTGCCAACGTTTCGGCTTACATTGTAAGCCATCTTCAGGACCATCGTGAAGGCAAAAGGGGACGTCGTGTCCCTAATATCACACCCAGTCATAAAAATGTGACCTTAGGACACGACTTCTCGCCTTCAAGATAGCCCTGAAGATGGCTTACAATGTAAGCCGAAACGTTGGCAGATAATCTTTTAAAAAAATACACTTTTTCTTTTTAATTTGTATTTTTTTTTTTTTGGATCTACCTTGACCAACCCCCCCTCCCCCCCCAAATGTAACATGTATTATAGGGTGCCAGGTTAGCCGCTTGGGTCACATCCCTGGCACAGTGGGTTCGACTTCCGGCCAAGAAAGGTTTTATAACGAGAAATAAAAGCCTGTTCTGAGTCCTAGGTTAGAATAGGTTGGTTTCCAATAGATATCCCCTAAGTCGATGATCGGGAGAATAATTACATTATATAACGCTTACACGAAAAATCCATAAATAGATTCATTCTCCATCCGTTCGTCCGAAAGCCAATATTAGAAAACTAACCCTTTCTCTTATTTGCGGGAGGGTTAAAGGTGCTTAAGGGTAGTAAATTGGTTACAAATTTAAAATTGCCTCGAGAGTCAAACGTTTACACCCACCTATGAACTTGGTTTTGGTGTTATTTTGACTAACTCATCGTACTCCATATCAATCTCTTTGTTTGTTTGTTTTCTTACCTGTTAAGAGTTGGTTTCTGTTTGAGAGGGCAGAGGTCTATGCAAATGTAATTATAATATGTATTTTTGTTCCATTCGTCTCATACGTTAGCTTTAATAACAATTCCAAAAATTGCTGAAATTATTCAAAATTACTGGACTAATTGCTAATTAAATATAGGTTTCGCTTGTCTCTACGAGTTATCTAATTAAATATCAACGAGTTTAGCGAACACGCTAAACGAGTTAAATTAAAATAACTGTAACTCCGAGAAAATTACATTAATTGATCTCGGACTGTCTAATCTATCAAAAATTTAGTTACAATTACATATTTCATTATTATATATTTCATCGTAACTCTATTAATTGTACCTCAAATAGATGATTTTCAAATTCATATAATTTCAATAATTTTTTTTAATCTGCAATTCTTATAATGAATTTGTTGTATATTACTTTGCAGACTTATTTATTGCATTTTTTTATTCTTGTATGTAGCTTGATACGTGAACAGATAGGTCGGAGTTAGGTTTAAAGAAATAAAAAAAATATCACTTCAACAGATTTAAATTTTAAAAAAAGGATTATTTTTTAGTAATTTAGCAAATTTAGTTTCTTAAAAGAATAGTGAATCGGCAAGGCTTAAAAAAAAAAATAAAGAGAAATAGTACAAATAATAATATGAGTTTGCGGAGGAATTTTAGTTAACTCACGGCAAATATTAAAATCCGAGATTTGCTTTAGTTTTAAAAAAGTTGTATTTGTACTGCAGATACTACTTTTCTAATATCCGCTGATTTAATTATTTAATAGAATTTTTGAATATCCGGGAGAAAAATTTATTTCTCTCTCTTCTCTTTCTTTTTCCTTCTAAACACTCAACTAATTCACAAAATTTGTTTAGTGGTACATGTCAGATTTGTATACTGACAAATATTCTAATATAACTGTAGCGTTCTGTATTTACACTAACAAATACAAATTTGCTTTGAACTCATTTATTTTATTCAATACTCCGATCTACATTCTTTCCCCAAATTATTTCTTTCTATCTTTTTTTTTTTTTTTTAATTTAAATCACAGTTTCATCCCTTCTATTACGGTTGTTTTTATCATAAAATACATCCTATATTTTCTTTTCTCCAAAATACGATCTTCTTTTCATGGTAGAAGCTTTCCAATGACGCTTTTTGGTCTTATTCTGGAGAATAGAAATTACGGATGGGGCGGGGGGGGGAGGTCAATTAGTAAAAACAATAATTCTTGTGGAAAATAAAAATATGGTGATAACTTGATACACTGTAATGTGTTCATTTAGGGCAAATTTACTAGTGATAAAGGTGTTTCCAAATTATGTTAGTAAAACTTAAAACTACTCCACAGTATATTAATGGATCCTTCTTCTCGGCTTTACCCCGTACACAAGTTGTTATTTGCTGAGCTTTCGTAGATTCTGCGATGGCTTCTTCTGGGCTGAATGGGACTGAGCCATTGCTCGCCTCATTCTCACAAAGCCCTGAAGAAGCCATCACAGAATCCACGAAAGCTCAGCAAATAACAACTTACCTACAATTTCTGGAGATTGTGTAAACCTCAGTTAACATGTTCCCTTATAGTTTATTTTATTGCACAATAATACATTTTATCCTTGATTTTCATACACATTTACTTATGTTCACTATAAGATATTAAAATAAAATCACTGTATTCAAAAAAGAGTAATGAAAATTATAAGAACAATAAGAAATTTAAAATCAATAATTTTCAGCTGGTTTAAAAAAAATAAAAAATTCAAACGCTTGAAAAACTAGTTAAGTTTAAAAAAAAAAAAGTAGAAATGTTGAAAGCAGGTAAGATTGCCTGTTTGAAGCAGATTCAAGTCCTGTGTAGGACTGAATCGAACTCTAAGAAGCTGCAACTGAAATATGGACTAGCTGTGTGGAAGGGTACAGTTCCCTTACAAACATACTCATCAATCATTGCACAGGGCGAATGGAGAAAAAGCACCATTAATTCTCAAAAGTTCCTTTTCCCTGCCCCATCGGGAGCATTCTCTTCCGCCGGCTAAATATATACCTTGGACTTTTTATTAGTCTCAAGCTTTTAGTGCAACTAAATCACCTCAAATCTAAATCACTTTTGTTCTAAATGTTTAAATGTTGGCTTTTTTATACATAAAAAACAACGATTTTAGTGTCTGACCAATACAATGTTGAAAATTATGAGTAATTTCTCTGAAATTGTTCAATGTGTCAGTTCATCTTAATAGCAATCTTAACGAATCCGTATCCTTGGTATATGAAACTTGGTAATGGCATTTTGGGAAGTACCAAAGATGTAAAGTCTTCAAGGAATACTAGATTGAAATGTGCTTGAAGGCGACGATGACGGTATATTCTTTAGATGATCAGATAGTTGGTGAGAATATGTTTATTATTTTGGGTAAGAAGTGACTTCAATTTGTGCATATGTACTTCTACGTACGTTAGAAGAAAACAGGATGAAATGGAGCCTTTTTAAAAAACTTGGTTTATATTTTTTAAATAGGATATGCGTTTTTCAATTTTTTTTTAAATTACAAATTATAAACGTAATAAAACTTATAACTTTATTTCACAATCAAATTAATATATATATATATATATATATATATATATATATATATATATATATATATATAATGTAATATACTCATAGTTCGCAAAGGTACGAACCTTACTGAGAATAATGACCGGAAGCATACCCACTAATGACACATCCTGAGTTCACAAAGGTTAGCGACTATATTATTGCAGCTTGTTCACGCAAAAGACAAAAAGTCGTAATTTAAAAAAAGACATAAATTCTTTCAATCAATATTTTCATTTGAACTTTTTATGTCTTATAATCTACCATACTTAAGAAAGGTTTTTTAAATTTAAATCTGTGTTTCTCTAAATTAAATTAATTCACAGGATTATAACGCTGATAAATTCTAACTTTAAAAATAATTTTTTTTTACTATTTATATTTATTTTATGTTTATGTGTATGTACTACTTAGTTTATATGTACTTAAATGTAAAAATCATTGATTTAAGTAACCGACTATACAATTTCATCAATAGCCAGTCCCGCAACAGACCATATAGGCCCAGGGGGAAAATACAGGCTATGGGTGCACCGATCAACACACTGCTTTATTCATCTGATTATTTTCCCATCCAATGAATAATGGCACCCAATTAGGGCTGGGTGTTCCCTAGCACACGTGCTATCCTCTATGTCATTACAAACAGAAGCACAGAGAAAAAAAACGGTGTACTATGAGCTTCGAATTTGGGACAATTGGCTTAGGAGTCCAGTACCTTAACCACCAAACCACTGTGCTCCCCACAATTTCATCAATGTTTTTAAGAAAAGATTATAACACTGTACTAGTGAACCATAGGATACAAGTCCAATCTTCATAGTGCTACTGGTTTGACCAAGAGGTTTCCTCGTATACTCAAGGAACACAGCCCCAATAGGGTAACATTTTTCATATAATGGAAAAAAAAAATCAGTTTGACAGCGCTCTGTAAAACTCCGTTGAGTTCAGACCGTACGTACCCCTCTATTGTGCTTGTGGATCGCTGATAAACACATTATAAGTAAATAAAAAACACTTGTCTTCCCCACAATGCTATACTTCTTTTTGAAACGTTTTCAACCCTAATGGACCATCCTCAGGAGCTCTTTTAAATAGTTGTGAATTTAAGCGTGGGATTACATACCATAATTAATTTAATATTTAAATAAAAATATCAAGTAGAACGAGAGTCTAATACATAGCTGACAATGTTATCTCCTTCAAGTATAAGACGGCATATTCGTCTTACTTGGGGGTTTTGACTCGGAGTAATGTGCGGGGAGAGATCAGCCTGCCCGGAAAGCAGGAGACCCGGGTTCGATTACCAGCTGAGGTAGTAGATTTTTTTTTCTGTCTCCCTTTGCATTTCTTAATAAATAATTTAACGTGTGATTACACACCACAATTAATTTAATATTCACATAAACTAAATTAAACTCAGGAGATTAAACATAATAATTTTATTTAAAATCCACATAAGATGATTCATAAAATTCAAACTAAATGAGGAGAAATCAATGGTGTCTGCACAATTAAGTTATTATGAAAGAAAGAATCAATCTACCCACTTAAAATGTGGGATATTAAGAGGCGAAGAGGGAGCATGTCTGAAGAGTGTTCAGTAATGCCTCCCCCCCACTCCTTTACCTCTTCCACAAGAATTAAGTGAATTACACACACAAAAAAAAAAGAAGATGGACGGCAGTGGAGTTCTCTCACTGATGAATCAGGGATCGGCAATCGCTTCCAGATCCTTACTAATGAAAAGAAGATTATCCATTAGTTTGAGGAGCCGAAGACAGCATCCTCTCTCCTCCCCCCACCCCGGGGTGGCTCTTCCATTCTATTCCGAAGAGCAGTCAAAAAGAGAGAAAATCGCTGACTTAAACCCAATTCCTTTTCCCTTTCTATCCGACCTTTCAAGGAGTGGAAAGGCCCTCTCCAGGGAGAATTGGGAGGTCGGATTCTGATAGGAATACAAAGGTTTCCTTACCTCCACCTCTGCCAAAATACAAGTGTGGGCAAAGAGAAATAGAGGCAATGCATTTTCAAATATATTATTTTAACATCCGACTAATAGTGATTTTCAACCAGTCGGTTTAGACAGCTTTAAATTAATAAAGAAAATATCTTTCAATCGTAATTTATTAATTTTCCGTCTTGTAATACACAAAGAAAATATAGGAAGTGAAGGGGAAATATTTAATGTTTCTACAGTTTAATAGTTTCCCGAAACAAAAGAAAAGTGGAGTGATTTAACACCCAAAGCTAAAAGAAGTAAGAATATATGTAATACATAATTATCACTAAATAATCATATCCTCTTTAGCTAGCCATTGTTGTCTCAAATGACAGAAACTCAGGAAAACATGTAAACTAATTCCCTGTTGGTTCAAAATTTTTTTCAATTGAAACTTTATTATTATTATTATTATTTTGCTCAAAAATTTACCTTCAGTACCTCGAAAAAATTTCATACATTGGTCAACCCCTGAAGAATCCAGGCACTCTACATGTAAAAGTATAGCTTAAAAAAAAAAAAATACATTTTGCATATACAGATGTTACGTTTGGCCACTGATACTATTACGGTAGACTATCGGCCAATTAAATAAAACCATCAACAAATGGTGTATTTAATAACTTGGCTTTCATACTTCTGCCCATATAAAAATTCAAAATTATAGTGCATAAGAATACATTTATATTCTTATTTTTGGTAATAAAATTATTTTATTTTATTTTAGACCATTTCTGAAATAAGGAGCACAAAAATTAATTTTTTATTCAGAACATTTATATAACGGTATATATATATATATATCTGTTTTTATAATTATATTAATTAATTCAAAAAATGTATATATTCAACTATTATATTGCAAGAGACTGTAGTAAGACCACCTTCCGTTGGTCGGATTAATTACTTTGCATATCTTAGAGTTAAGGAAGCCTCTAAAAAAAATTATCAGGCAAAGAAGGATGAGAACCTTGTAATAAATTGATTAGTGATAAAAAGCCTCACTTCGGCAGGAACTCGCTTTTTTTAAAAATTATTTTGATAAATGTGATTTTTTAATAAATAAATGTCTGTAATTGTTAGTAATGATATTTAGTGTTGAACGACTAGCATCATTCTCTCAACAGGAGGATATTTGTCTCGTAGGTTTGAAGAATGACTTCGAAGTCAGTGAAACACTAAATAGAAGTTTTCTTGACAATTCAACGAGAGCTCACGTAGGGTATTGGTTAGCCTTGCTGAACGGTTATTGTAAGGTGTTGGTAAAAATCCCGAAGAAACTTATCCGGAATAAGATTCTCACTTTTCTTGATTACTATATAGTAACCGACTATACAATTTCATCAATAGCCAGTCCCGCAACAGACCATATAGGCCCAGGGGGAAAATACAGGCTATGGGTGCACCGATCAACACACTGCTTTATTCATCTGATTATTTTCCCATCCAATGAATAATGGCACCCAATTAGGGCTGGGTGTTCCCTAGCACACGTGCTATCCTCTATGTCATTNAGAGACATATATATATATTGAGAGAGAGAGAGAGCCTAGGAATGTTAACCGCACTCATACCAGTGTTGAAATGCATTGAAACTTTGATGATCTGTCTGTGTTCTAGAATCTTCCGTTTTTTATTGTTTTGTTTTATCGTTTCTACTCTCGTTTGAGAAGTTAGAGGGCGAAAGTTCGGAAAGCCAATACCAATTAAAGAGAATCAGTGTTGAGGAAGCCGGAGTGGACCAGCCCTCTGTTGTTGTAAGCTGTTCCAACTGAAAACCAGGCCCCTTGGTGCCCTGTTAACTGAAGCAATCAGAGCACCCCAGGGCGATAGCGTCCCTTTTCCAAACTTCCACTCCCTACTGTAGTGCCGCGGGAGAGGAGCCGTTATCAAACCATGAATTGCACATATTTCTATTGGAACCCTAGAAGACTGTTCGGTGTGAAAGATACTCTCCAACTCACACCATGGTCAGGCGAGTGGCGCGCCAGCAAATCTTAAGGGACTTGCACTCCATACTCCACAAGACTGCGATGGATATCCCTTTAGACCTGCATTCTTTCTGACACGCCATTAACGATCAAGGGGTACGCCAATGAATGAGTTATCAGAATGTCGAGTATATTTATTTTATCTATGAAATTGAGTGAGAGGGTCAATTTGATTTAAAATATTATTTTGGCGGCGTACTGAACACTAACGCCTTCTCTCTAGTCTTAGAATTTGAACAAATCAGCATGAAGACTCAACAAAAACGTAATAGATCCCAACAATATAATGCAGATCTATTACTATTAGTTTTGGCACACTTAATATTCACAGTGGAGGAAAATTGAAAAAACCACTATGACAAAAATAATCAATAAGGCTTGGTACGTACTTGTCAATCTCTTCTTGGAAACGTTTTTCACTGAGATATTCCAAAACATTACCCGGTGAATCTCCAAATGAATTGTACCTATTAGGGCCTAGATGATGGGGTTTTCAATCCCGAAAGCTTGACAGAAAAGAGGAACTAAAAAGATCCAAATTTGGTATGCAGTCTACCCATTTAAAAAATAAAAATTATTTGAATGCTTATGATTATTATTTTGGTTATTTTTGTAAAAATTGTAGACATGTTTAAGAATTTTAGAGCAAGTTTTTAATTGATAGGTGGGTGAAAGTGTCTTCAGCTGCCATTTTCACATTCCCTCGCGAAATATCACTAATTATACAAAGTTAATTTTGTTTAGCATCCAATGCAAAGCGCAAGCAA
The DNA here is from genome assembly GCA_000696205.2 of Oncopeltus fasciatus. Classification (NCBI taxonomy): domain Eukaryota; kingdom Metazoa; phylum Arthropoda; class Insecta; order Hemiptera; family Lygaeidae; genus Oncopeltus; species Oncopeltus fasciatus. Next base: position 290,088 of record KZ807833.1, read on the forward strand.
ACAAGGTGGGATAAAGAAAGTTCACTGGAGCCAAAGGTATACATACATATAACTGAAGAGCCTCAGTGAGGTTATCTCCCTTACAAAGCATGTACCTCTACAACAAACAAATCAATAATCCCTTCAGGGTTTTATTTGCAGAATACATGCTACGGTTCTTCTGGGGAAGCTTCGCACTCTGCCTCACTCTCATCCTCTTTAGTTCTCAATCTGCTATCGTTTTCTGCCCAAGTCTAGTATGATACCGATTCGCTTTAGACGGGCGGGGAAGTGACTACTCAATGCCTAGATCGTGCCTTGACTGACCCCGAAAACTCTTACTCCTCCGGCTGAGGAAACCAGTCTTAAATGAGCTCGTGCTTACACTTCACAGTAAAATATACGACGGCTTTATTTAAGGTAGTGCTGTTATTAAAATATTAAGAGGTAATAATTCATTCTATTGGCCACGTCTAAAATGTTTAGCGAGCACGATTTACAAAAGAAAAGAGGACAGGATGAGAAATTTTAACACCTTATTGAGTGTTGTCTCTAATTAACTTTTTCTCCTCGAGAATAGATTGGCAAAAACATAACTCAATACCGAGAAAAATATAACAATATAACTCTCACGGACCGGTGATATCTATCACTGACACCTAGACTAGACGGAATAATTGTGGGTAGTTCTGAATTAACTCTTTATTAAAAAAAAATTATTCTGTACATTTTCTATACATTATAATTTTTGATGGGGTACAATTGTGGGTAGTGCGAGGAATTGCCAAAGAAAGATGAGCAATAGAATAAAAGAGAAAAAAGCATAAGCAGTGGAGCTTGCCCGTCTAGTGTGAACTGATGCATTGCTTTTACATTTTAGCCTTGCCCACCTAATGTGAATCGGCCTTTAGGATATCTTCATGACACTGTCCCAACCATATGCAAACGTATACTGGATTTGGTTAGTGATAATAGTCCTTAAAACCTCTCCCCCAACGTCAGAGATTCTTGCGGAAGAATTTCGATTAACCTAGGTTTTTTTCCAACCTTCCGGAGGCAATGGAATGACATGATCTTACGTTTACGGAGAGTACTCTAAGTAAAGAAAGTATTCTAAATGATGGTCTGTAATTTGTGAGCTGTCTAAATTTCTAAAACGCTAGTAATTCAGTAGATTTCTTTTTTGTTGGGTTTCGGTCAAGGTAGATCCAAAAAACATAATCTTAAAAAATGAGTATTTTTTAATTATCTTCAAACGTTTTGGCTTACATCATAAGCATCTTCAGGGTTATCATGAAGATGTTTAAAAATGTAAGCCGGAACGTTAGCAGATAATTAAACAATACACATTTTTAAAATTGTATTTTTTGGATCTACCTTGACCGAAGCCCAACAAAAAAAATCTACTAATAATCTCCACGGTGAAAAAACTCTCCATTTGAGCTAGTTTGAGTCAACGGGGAGGGTTTTAGGGGTTGGAGTAGGAAGAAGAGGTCTGTGGTAGTGGATTAGAACGGTATGGCAGTTTACTGTGGAAAAGGGTGAATCGGGATGAAATGACGTCTTGTACAAAAGGGATATTAGGATCGTGGGGAAGGGATGAATTGGATACGTAATAGGGAGCATTTGCAATTATTCTCAGGGTTTTGGATTGAAGGGATATTTGAGCTAGTAAAATCATTATTTTTATTCTTCTCTTAAGTACTAACGCAAGTTTATCGCCCCTGCCCACTCCCCTCTCCACAGTCTCAATCTTCCTCTCACAATGTCAGCACATTGAGTATGTGCAACACAAAGGCAGACCGTTGTTAACCCGCCACTATCCCATTACCAACATTATCTCGGATCCGTATCATACAGAGGGACCGCTCTCTTGTCTGCAATTCTTTACTCTCTTCTATTAGACGTTCTCTTTCTGACACTGATAACTCGGGCAGATCGTCGCTGCAGATAGGAAGAGGGGATACTTTGCTATCTATTGCGCTTAAGAATAGGAATTCCCTGCCTGGCAATGCATTGTTAACTTGATGGATTACCAATGAAAAACTATTAAGTTATAGAAAAAGATTCCCATTCCAATATTGTCTATATTTTTTATTCATGAATTCATGTCTATACATGAATTCATAAATAAGAAATTATATATATATATACACAATTTTACATAACTATTTAAATCAATACTTCTGATTTTCGGGCTTGCGAAGAATTGTGGTAATTTTTTATTGACAACCACATGACCAGCCATGCTAGAAAGCTGCAGGTAACCACTTTGATTCTGATGTGGGAGACAAAATTTTCCTATCCTGGTTTTAAAAGGGAGGTTTTTCGATTACTTGGCGCCACAAGTTTAGGCATAACGATTTCGTTCCCTCCGAATGACTCACGTACTCAAGGGTTTTATCCTTTTTTTTTTAAATAAAAAGCAATAGTCTTCCATCGGAATCAAACCGACATTCTCGGTCGTAGGCAACTTAATTATCAGCCAAAAGAAGTTAATAGTTATTTAATGACTAAAGAACCCAATCCTTTTAGAACTACAACAAAAGCCATAACTCTTCATTTTATATATAAAATCCAATTATGTACAAAGTAATTCATTAGTTTGCATCCGGATTTAAAATAAAATAAAATTTAGTAATGGAGTTCATATAATTGTTTCAATGGAAGGAGAGTGAACTATTTGCTAAGTTAATTAACTGGTTTAAGAATAAAATAAGTTATTATTAAAAGGATTCTCAATTGTTATAAAAAAAAATTCCATGATGTAAATCATGATATGGTTCGCCATGGAAGACTGTATTCCGTCCGCCTCCCGCCGATAATGAATTAATTCCCACACCTGAAAGGTCAGGAGACCTCTGGGGTGGTATTTCTAACACGGCGGGATTAGTCACAAAGTAGGTCACCAAGTCTGGATGGAGATAAGAAAACTCGGGTTCGAGTCCCACCATACCTATAATTTTTCTTTTTAAATGGAGAGTTTTTGACCCTGGATATTATTAGCAGAGATTTTTTTGGGGTTCGGGTAAAGTGGTTTTGTGTTATTTGTGACATTAGGAGTAAATGAGAGGATATGCGTTAATTTGTGAATATCTTCTAAGTTAATATCCTTATAAAAGGTGGACTTCAATTCATTTATTTTAATATTAATGTTTATTATTTTAAATATTTAACAAACCTTAAACAAATTCTCCAGTAATAACTTTTTCCTTTAAAATAATTTATCTTAGTTAAATTTTAAACCTTTATAATAATAATGAAATCGTAAACACTTTTTCCTTCAATATAAGCAAATACTAAGTCAAGTCAGGGAAGTTGTTATTACATTAATAATAACAAAATTGCATTTATACATAAAAGGTAATGTGTTACAGTTGAATTTCTACATTATATATGAGAAAAAGTATATAATTTAGTAAAAATTAAAAAAGTCTCGCCAGTAAAATACAGGGAGCTTTGAAAGAATATATACCGCCACATCAACTCTAATTTAGCAGTCTACTCTTTAAAGATTGCCTTCGAAAAGCCGATCCAAATGCAAATATAAACAAAATTAACATTTTTATTAAGGAAACTCCCTCTTTTTCAGGATTAGCATAACTAACAAGACTCCTTGAAGAAAGTAGGCTTGAGGCTCAACTTTTTAATTGGACTCACCTGTTAACATTTGCGCCAGAGCCTGTGTTCGAGCTCTCCTACAGGTGTCCTGCAGGATGTAGGAATTCCCACATTGCGCCAGGCTGCCGTAAGGGAATGAAGGAGACAAGTTTGAAAATGTGGAATAACAAATAATAAATACCACTCGGTAAGGGTTAGTTTATAGTATAAAAGTATTTATTCGCCAAATAAAAGAAATTACTTGATTTGGGAAACAAATAAGCTAAGTAATATTTATGCTAAGACAGAAAGATAAAAGATATACAAAATAAAAGTCAAAATTCAATCTAATCAGGAATTATTATTTTTTATTATTTTAAGAACTGTTTGAAAGGCATGAAGTAGTGAGACATAAATAAATAGACAGTCAAAGAGAGTACGAGTGAAATATGTATACTCTGGTTTATTTATTTTCTTGTTTTATTTATTTATAACATCCTGTTTGTAAAACACTAAAAAAAGAATTATAAAATAAAAATAAATTAAATGTCAATTCGCAGGGAGAAGGGGCAGATTGACCCCACTCCCAATAAATTTAGGCGTCAAGGCCAGCTTCGTTTTAGTCAACGGGGAGGATTGTAAGGATTGGAGTCCAAAGAAATGGATTAAGGTGGAATGGGAGCTCGCTATGGAAGAGTGCGATCGGGTGGGGATAAAGTCTTCAACATAAAGGTTAGATGGAGGGCGGAGTTGGATACGTAATAAGGAGCATTCGAAATTATTCTTAGGACTTTGGCTAGAATGGATCATATTCGCTGGATATTGGAATGCTTAGCGGCACCTAAGGGCCGTATGTCGAGATTTGTCGTTGTAATGTCTTGTAGAGAGTCTGTTTATTCTCTTTTGTGAGCAGTGAACGCCTGTTTATAAGTCTATATAGAAGTCCGTAGCGTTAAGTTCCTGTAATTTGATTTTAATATGTTTGCACATAATTTATCTAATTTATTATTTATTATTGATTAAAATTGAATATATTCTCTTTATAATCTTCTAACCATTGTAATCAAACGTAATTATTACCTGTGAGTTACAATAAAAATGCATGTAGACTTAGACAAGCAGAGAGCATTAACAAATATCCATGTCTCTTCTATTGCTACACAATTAAGATACATTCTTTGTCTAATAAAATTGCAAAATAAAAATATCTGGCATAAGCTGAATTTGGAAGAGCATTAGTTTTCTATTCAATATGCTGACGAACTCCTTCATTCAACTTTTATGCAGATCATGCATTTTTTAGCTCAGAAATATTCCAGGAATTCTTGATCATAAGAAAGGACATAAACCCTAAAGAAACTGGAAGGCTAATAATTTTCGGATAATTTCTGTAAATGATCATAGAAAGTTTGTACAATGGTTTATAACACATAATCTCAAACAAAAAGTAAACAATTACCCTAACTAAAAGCTTGACCGAACCCCAACTAAAATCATCTTCGAATAATATCTACAGTCAACAAACTCTTCTTTTTGTAAACAATTACCCTTCCTTACATTAGGTGCACATTTACCGAAAAACGCAGAAACACAAGTGAATGAATAAATTGAAGAAATGCACAAAAAGAGAGTGGTGCAGTGGCTTCCATGTGTCCTTTTCCACGTTTCCTCCCCCAGCGCTAACAAGCTTCAGCCGCCCGGGCTTTGTACCCCTGTTAGCGGTAGACGCCGTCGTTTGGGCTATTCATATCTGGTGTGAAGCAGAGGAAGGGTTAGAGGCAATAAATTGTGTAGGGCCGGAGTGGATGGCGGGGGGGGGGGGCAGATGAGGCAAGTGGGGATAATTGGTTACATAGACTTACGCCAGACAGGATACGGCCACTTCACACTCGGGCAGATAGAAACCAGCAGCCTACACCTATCATAAATGTGCTACACAATAAGGTATAATGTATCCAATTCCAATAATGTGTTTCCATGTTTCTACTATATCAGGGGAGATACGAATGTTTTCCCTGTGAAAGCTAAGGCCCTAGGGGGTTCATATTAGATTCTTGAAAAGTAAAGACAAATAAATCAGAAAACCTATTAGAAACCGATCATGTCGTATGTTTGTTCGTGAAATAAAACTCCAACCGTTAGTTCCAATGCATTGTAACATATTCCTTGAAATACATTGAAAATTATTCTTCCAGGTTGAACCGTGTCAAGTAGTTGATAGTTGCCGAGCTTTCGCACATCAGGTGATGGCTTATTCAGGGCTGAGTAGAGAATGAGAGCTGTTTTTTAAATCCAGGTGGTATATAAATAACATGCTTTATACCCAAACAGCTCTCATTCTCTACTCAGCTCTAAAGAAGCCATCACATGATGTGCGAAAGCTCGGCAACAATCAACAACTTGACATGGTCCAACCCGGAAGAAGAAACGGTAGATACATCTGACGACCGTCGAAGCCTACGTAAACATTAAATTGCTAATTCTCCGTTAAAGTAATATAATATGTATATTAATAATATACACTCTACATTCACGAGAATGCCTATATAAAAATATATAAACCGAAGGGAATTCAGTTCATTGTCTGAGATTTTATATTAAGGATACCTCAGAATCTGCGAACAATTTTCCCAAACCGTTTTTCATCCGTAGATCTCTGGAACAAACACAGAAATCAGGTCTAGATGAAAGAACGCATAAATAGACTGACAGTCAATGTACGCCAGAAACACACTTAATTGAAAAAAAAAACAAAAAAAACTCACCAATATTTACAAACAAAAGTATTGGACTAAATATTTCATGCTAAGAAGAAAATCAGGAAAGCGAAAATGAGTTAACCAACAGCATCCAAACATACAAGCCATACAAAAATGGTATACACGATGAGGCACTATACATAATGCCCGATATCTGCACGCGTTTATGGATCACCCTCTAACATAAAAAAACAAGAACGGATAATTTTACTCGATATATATATACAACNGCCAAAAGCCTAAGGTTCTGTTTTCACTGGGGGTTTTTAATTTTTTTTTTCGGTGCTTCTGTTTGTAATCAACGAAAATATTAAAACTAGGTTAAAATGGTAAACAATCGGAAATAGCGACAAAAGAGGCTAATTCCTTATAACATAGCGTTATATATAGGCATTGTATGATTACGTTTGTTCCGCTATCTATCGGTTTTATCAAGATAAAAATTGCAAGTAATACATGCTCATTGACATGATGAGCAATAGTAAAAATATTTACGTCAATGTTTTCCATTGTTCTTTAAAACAAAGCAATACAAAGAAAGTATTTATAAATAAGGGTATAAATAAAGTCCTCTTAACATAAAGGTATCAATAAAAAATGTATATGATCTTATTAGATACCTATTGGTTTAAAGTCAAAGTACAATAACTACTTACATATTCGGAGCTTCAGTTTTAAATTAAATACCAAATATTTGACAAACCTGAAAAACATAAAAAGAACGTTAGTCATATGATATTTATTTGACAGGAAAAAAAAGAAAAAAAAACATGGCACGATTATGAAGACAGTATGGCTGGGTTGAAAAAATGTATTCTTTAAAAAAATGGATAAAAATAAAAAAGTTTCCCGAAATCGCTGAAGCTTTTACTAGCTTGCTAGCCAACAAATTCCACACAAATTTTTCTAATCTAATAATTACCTAAAATCCACTAAGACTAATAAAATATAAAATTATGGTATATGCACACGATTTAGAAACTTATAAAATTTTTTTTTAATTAATAAATCTTTATTTATTACATTCTGTTATAAAAATCTTGTAATTTGATAACAGAGAATTTACAATAGTAAAATAAATAAAAATAACAATAAAATAAATGAATAAGTGAATAACACTGTGCAGGGAGAAGTGGCCCATCGACCCCACTCCTAATAGGTTTAGACATTAAGGCCCAGGAGGTCGCGAGGCCAACTCAGTTTAAGTCGCCTGGGAGGATTGTAAGGATTGGAGTCCGACGGTAGGGATCGGGCATATGGGTTAGGATGAAATTGGAGTTTACTATAAACTTACAAAATGTGACTTAACAGAATATTCCATTTGATTTAGTAACATTCCCTTGTGGTAATGTGATTTAATCTTAAATAGAACAAAAGTTAGTTCACCAAGTATATATTTTTTTAGGAATGTATTTGTATAT
>KZ807833.1:308321-321074 GCA_000696205.2 Oncopeltus fasciatus
TTAGAGTTTGGGGGTATGCTTTTGACATAAGGATAATTCTAAAACTACTATAGGACTGAGATTTTGTTTAGTCTTTATTTTTTTAAAGTCTCCTAATTTTTAAAAATGAATTAATGCTAAGATAATAGTTTAGAAATAACAATGACCAGAAAAATATGAGCGCAAACGATTACAGTATATTGCCCTTCCTTTAGAGAGCAGAGAGGAATAACCAAACTGGTTAAACGGTAGGCTCAAAGCAGCTAGATAGATTTTGAAATAATCTGACAAAAACTATGACTCAACGTGGCGCGCCGGAATTTTGTGTTTTGAAAGCCTGGCGCTAATGGTTCGAGTTCCTCCAAGGGTAGACTTTCATCTTGGCTTCCTTAAATACTGTTCAATACCCTTAAATATATTTAAATACCCTTAAATACTCTTTAATACCTTAAAATTCTCATATTATACCATTAAATACCCACAATTACCTAGTACGTTAAAATACAATTAAATATTCTTAAATATGATATATGTATTTAAATACCGTAAAACACCCCCCAAAAAAATGACCTTAATATCCTAAATACGGGCGAGATCATGGCGGAACTACACTTCATATCAAGAAATCCTATACCCATCATATACCCTCCACTCCCACAGAGTCCTTTCAATCAACAAGAGTGTCAATTTCTACAACCTCTTATCCTATCACACTTTCGGCAGTGTATTGTCCTCCAAATGAGGCACCAGAATTTTCCAAGTGTAATGGGATTTAAGGGTATTCAAGGATATTTAAGTGCATTTAAGAGTATTTAAGTGTATTAAAGGGTATTTCTTAAATACTCTCAAATACCATGATTAGTACCTTTTAATGCCCTGATTATCCAGTTGAAATACATTTAAAAGCCTTTAAATCCTATAAAAAAATACCCTTCAATGCCATTAAAAAAGTACAATTAAATACCCTAAATACCATAAAATAACTCTCAGTTCTTGGCTGTAAAATACGCACAGGGAGTCATGGGGTATTTTTATTAAACAAATAGTCTGTATAATAACAGAGGAATCAACCATTCCTTGCCTTATGTTACTGGCTCCGATTTGATATTTTCATAAGAGTCTTGTGAACTCATAATGAGTTTCAAATTCACCGGCTAACTAATCTTTCTACCATTGAGTAGAAAGTAGAGCGCAGTAAATTACGTCACAAGTAGGTTACTGTTTTCCTATGTGACGTCACAAAAACTCAGTGAGAGATGACCTTGACTTGATTGCGCAAATATGCTTTCTTCGTAAGATACATATATTCAAGTAAATGGAGGGCTTCAAGTATCAGGACTAAATTTTTCTTTTTCTTCCTTCAAGGTGTATCTTCTGCAAGAAGGAGTTCAAGAACACCAAAATACTCTCGAGACACTACACACAACACACAACCTACAGGAAGTACTTCTGCATTGTGTGCTGGAAAGGTTTCTACGACTCCTACGATCTAAGGAGACATCTCGAGCAGCATGAAGGTAAATAGAAACAAATGAAATTCAATGCATTATCTTAGTAAGATTTGTTCTGAAGTGTCCAAAACTTGTTTACTCGTATTTCAAGAACATAATGATTGGTAAACTAATATTTTCTAAGGGTTTACTACAAATTAATATACAATTCAAAAATGTTTACTAGTTTCATATAAAACTTCTGTGAATGAACATTGTAGGTTTCCTATGAATAGTAAATATATTCAAATAAAATGACATTACTTGAAAACAATCGATAATATTAGCATTTTTATTTTTATAAATAAAATTTTAATTTAACTCAAACCATTTAATGTTCAAAATATAACCAAAAATATGAATAAAAATCATAATTATTGAATTAATAATTCTCAATTTCCTTATTGGCAGAAAATTTGAACAAAATTGCCATAAAAACAATAGTTCGTCCTTCATGAAGCTCCGTTTGTAATAGGTTCCGAATCAAATTTTGAATTTCAGCAAAACTCTTTCATTTTACAGTCCAATTCAGTTTTTTTTTTTTTTTTTTTGTTTTTTACTGAGCCTTCCAGTTTAAAAGTTTTCAGCCGATGAATTACTATTCGCAGAAATTCAGAAACCACAGGGGACAACAAAGGTGCATTTCAAATGAAAAATTTTTTTTACTCGGGAGAAGAAAAATACTTTCTCATGACTTCTCATGATTTAGTTACCGTAGGGCAGGAGTCTCTCTCTCCCCCTCGCCCCATTCGTCCTGATGAAGGCCTAAAATTTAGGCCGAAACGAAGGCGGAAAAAAAAACTTTTTTCTTTATAAATCAGTTTTTAATTCTTCAGCTCCCAAGACCGAATCTCTGACTATTCTCTCCTCAAAAAATACTTTCCTCTACTTTGTTTAAATGCGGGGCGCCAGGTTAGCCAATGGGAATCGTACGGGTCTCGAAATCCTGAAGCTGCAGGTTCAAATCCCGCCCAGGTCAATCTTCTATTTATAAATAAAGGCTTCTCCTGAGCCATGATGAGGGTTAGAATGAAGTGGTAAACTGTAGATAGCCCCTCTCTCCATGACCCTAAGTGGTTAAAGGGAGGCTTACTCTATAAATAAAATATAGTACAAGTGCACCGAGTCAACACGTACTTTCTACTCCTAACATGAATCTAGAAAGACTTATACGTACATAATACATGATATAAAAGAAATATCTTGGTTCATATATGAATTTAATTCGAGGATTACTGAATATTTTATAACATATATGTTTTTCTGTTTATTTTCAGACATTAAAGTTTTTTATTGTGAGCTGTGTGAAACAATTTTTACGCAGAATATACTTAAAGAAACACACCACAAAAATATACATAGCAATATGTATCAAATGGAAACAAATTGCAGGACGTAAAAAGAAGAAATTTATTACGGTAAAGATTATAAAATAGTACAATTGTGTGATCGTTAGTAATTATAAAATATTTGTACATTTTTCCTGGGCATTAACTTAGTTATATGCTGTGGTTCAACAAATGTCTAGTGTGGTATTCATCTTTATACCTTATCTAATATGGTATTCATCTTTATCATTGGCTATAGTTAGTCGAAAGAATTATGGAAAGCTATGTGTTAAACTTATAAAGATTAAAATCCTCTTAACTAATCAATTTTTATTTATGACGGGATTAGAGTTTTATAATTAGTTATAAATATCCTTTTCAATTAATTATAATTCTATAATATATTCGAATTAAAAGTTTAGTCTTTTTAACGTAAATGATTTTTTTTAAAGTCTGCAATATTATTAGAGATAGGAATGTTTTAGTTTATATTATGTCATTATAATTCAGTATTTATATTTTTTCTTCTATTTTTGTTTAATTTATATCATAGAAATATTGTACAAATTGTGTTATAATTGTTAAATATTTCTTGGATCATTATTATTAATCTAATTATAAATACTAAATTTATTGATAACCCTGAATTGTACATTGAAGAGTTTTACGGCCTCAACAAAGTTTGTTAAAAGAAATTTTTGAAATTCCATATTCAAATTCCATCTTTGTAAATGAAATATGCATATAATTCCTTTTTGCCATTACTTTGTGTTTCAAAAATTTATCAGATTTCTCAGGCCTCTTGAATTATTGAAGATGGATAGTGGAAAGTGGAGAGGATTTACTTAACAAGCCGTGAAGAACAAATAAGAGAAAATTAATCTCGATTAAGAAAGGCTCTAGGCCTAAGTTGAGCACAAGGTGGTACATTCCAAACATTTTCATTTAAAAAAATTTCTCATTAAATATCACATATTACAACTCTTTTTTTTCGACTTTCATCCATTTATTACATTCTGTTAACATAATAACATTTTGTAATTGATTACAATAACCTAAAAAAAAAAAAAGAGGGGAAAAGGTGACCAATGACACCACTCTCAAATTATATTACGATATAAAAGTATTCTTAATATTTATTTTTAAACAACAATAATTTATACTTTTAGGGCCTGTTTCTAGCCCCAGAAGTATAGATTATCTATATGTGATAGTTTATACTTTATTTATAAGTGATCATTTGCATCTTATAAGAAAAGTGATATAACAATGTACAATAACAGTTTATAAACTGGTGAATATTTTTTGGGTAGCAGTCGCTCCTCAAGCGTTTATTACTATTAACTAAGTTGGGATTTGAAAACTTATAAGGGATATTATAATATTAATATTTACCTATTATTTAGGTAATCTCCCATATATTACTATAGGGGAGATTGCCTAATCTGTATATTTCAGAAATATAGAAAATTGTTTGTAAGCATCTATTTAAGTATAAGTCTTTGCTGGTAGAACATATGATGTTAAAAACCATTTTTAGTTTTTTTTTTTTAAAGAGCACGATTTTTCCAAGATTATTTTCCAACGTATTCACTTCTTCGCCCAATTTCAATTATTTGCGCACTCACATCAACAGAGGATAGCTTAATTTTTTTTTTTTTTTTTGGACACTAAGCGATAAGTCATAACACAAACACACACATACACACACATTTTTTTTTAATGACAGTAATCCTACCTTAAGGGAGTTTAATCTTTACATACCCTATATACACACCATATATATATATATATATTCTGGTAACATTTTGATTAGACCATATAGTTAGATATTTCCCGAGTAGGTTTATACGAAAGATATTAATTAATGAACAGTAAAATCTGCTATAAACGCTCATTTAGGCTGAAGTTGTTACGTGTGTTATCACAAACACGACGATAGCCAGACACAATAGGGGTTTGAGGTTCTTGTTAACAGAAAGTAAAAGAAACTAATAATAATAAAGCATTTACTATTTAGAAATACTATTGGGCAGAATGAAGACATTGATTGGGCCAGAGAGACAGTTGCTGTGTGGGAGAGGCTCATGGCACTACAAGTGCAGCATGTGTTGGGCGGCATTCGCTGCCGACAAGAAGGATCTATTACCCCTCCGCTGGCGGTCTTGTGCAATCGGGCCACTCGTATCGTCACTCGCCACTCGACTTGACGCCGACACCAGGGCTGTGGAGGGCTCGTGATAACCGCTTCCATCGCCCGCCAGACAACTACAATTGCAAGTCACCCTAGGACAGGCAAGGGGGATTTCTTATGTAAGCTACTACAGGGAAATAAGTGACTCATTCCAACTTGTCATTAGCCGGAAAGTAAAACGAGGAGAAACGCAAATTCGCCAAGGTCGGCTCTTCTAACGGAAAATAACAGAGTGAACTTTCATGGTATATTGTACAAGATTTTCCTAATAACAAGTATTTGTAAAATACCATAGAACATAAACGCAAGATAATTATATTAATAATTATAATATAAAAGATATTTACAATTATATTTAACAATTATTACTTAAAAGAAAGAAGAAAAAAAAGGAGCAGAAAGATTAGTCAGCAGGGTTTACCTTGAGGGGCTCAAATCCACCTATAGCAGAAATTTTATTTGTTTATACTTTTATTTACTATGTTGTGTCAGAAAATTTTTCATAACAAGATTATTAACGATTTTTGAATTTAGTCCTACAATATCTATAAATTCGACAACTTTTTTCAAGATTTCAGCCATTAACGATCAAAATTCTCCAAATTTTTTTTCTTTTTTTTTTAAATTTCGAACGGACCGACTATATGCCTTTCTTTTGGAAAATAAAGTCGCCGAAGGAAAATAAGAACATTTTAGAACTCTCTAAATGTTTCTTTTAGCGAAAAATATATCGAAATGAAGAAGTGTGTCTTAAAGGAACCACATGAAATATGGTACTTAATCAGTAGCTATTTATCAAAATTAATCTTCAAAAAGAAATTTAATAAGAAATTTGTTACCCTATCGGTCGACAAGCCAAAAAGGAATTACTTAATATGGTTTTAATTATTTGTATTTCCTAATCCCTTAAGATTTTTCTAATCAAGTTTTGACTGATAGAAAAATGACTACTCAAATTTTTCTGATTTTATGGCAATAATTATAGTTTATTCCACTTTTTTTTTAATCCAGTGTCGTTTCAGTTAAAACTTCAATCCAAATAAAACAATTTTTTAAATAATAAAAATTAAAAGATTTTTAATAATAACTGAAAATAGAAATTTAAATGTGAAAGAACGTAAGATTGAAATCTATGATATTCGATACACTTTTTTTTAACTCAAATAGTAACATGTGAGAATGGTCGGGGTTTCGGCCAGGAAGAAAAAATATACACCAAAATTTGGAGTAATATTTTTATTTATGCCAACTTACCTAGTAAGCCATCATCAGGGCAATGGTGTTGAGTGGAGAAATCTCCCCAGGGTGGTTGTTCACATTGTAAACTGCAGAAAACAACTGTCAGTTGTTTTCTGTAGTTTACAATGTGAACAACCACCCTGGGGAGATTTCTCCACTCAACACCATTGCCCTGATGATGGCTTACTAGGTAAGCCGAAACGTTGGCATAAATAAAAATATTACTCCAAATTTTGGTGTATATTTTTTCTTCCTGGCCGAAACCCCGACCATTCTCACATGATATTCGAGACGGCCAACTAACCATCAACCATGTCTACTCAACATAATCAACGGGGTGCTCTGGCCGAAACCCCGACCATTCTCACATGATATTCGAGACGGCCAACTAACCATCAACCATGTCTACTCAAATAGTAACGATTATTACGATTAAAATTTTGGGTCTATCTCTACTCCTCTCCTCTTTCCCTTATCCGATTTCAGTAAAACCCTGTAAGGGTTTTGCTAGGAAAATCCTACAAGCCGAATTTAGTTTCTACATTTTCAAAGTAAGAGGACTCACCCAAAACTGAAAAAAAAATATCCATAAATATTCTCCTTAATATGGTTATTTTATTTATTTTTTTTAGGGGGGAGCGGGATTTGTCAAAATTACATTTTACACCTATTGCAAACTAAAACTTTATTTTTTCCCGCTTATCATAACCTAAATATTAAGATTTAACTTTATAAATATGTATTTGGTTGTGGTTTATTATCCCACGTAAACTTTAAACAATTAATGGGAGGGAATAGAATAATAAAAAAAAATCCATCTGTCCCAGCCAAGACACGAACCTAGATCTCCTGCTTGCCAGGCCGGTATAATATCCATTGCACCACCAGGACGCGCTAGATAGCTCATTCAATTCCCTCTACAGTAGCGAGAGCCTAACCCACGAGAAAGACGAATACATCGTCTTAAACTCGAAGGTGCTGACATTGTCAAGCTATTTGTCGACTCTCGTCATTTACGTTTTTAATTTTTCTTTATAAATATTTATTTGGTTGTGGTTTATTATCCCACGTAAACTTTAAACAATTAATGAGAGGGAGTAATGAGGGAATTATTATAATCCGTGTCCTGGCTGGGACAGATAGAGTTTTTTACTCTATTCCCTCACATTAATTGATTAATATTTAGTTTTTGGTCTGAAATACACCCCTGCCTTGATAGGGCAAAGTGGATGAACACCGGCACCTGTGGTTATTTTGATCCGGCCCTATTTTCCCTTCTGTGCACTGAATGTTACTTGTACGGATCTGCCGGCATGCCCCTCTGAAGTCCGAGAGAGGGTATCGCTCTACATATAAGCGTGCCTTCGACAGTGTGGGCGATGTCCGGCTGACCGATAGCCCTGGGCAGCTGGACAATGGCTCCGGAGAGATGTTGGTGTTGGACAAACGTCGTTAGCGTCCAGGACTATAATTCGCCGGCCGCCTCTCGCAAACGATTGTTCGTCCGTTAGGTTTGAGCCAGACCACCGCCGGATAACTCACCCAGGGCGACTCCTCCCCGAACATAATGACGGTGTTCGACCCCCGGGGCCGACTGACGTCGCTAATGCCCTAAAGGATTTAGAGAGATAAGACATTTTTGTCCAGAGCTCTAGGGTGGAAAGTGGGTTAACTTCAGTCAATTTCACCAACAAATCAAACTGAATAATGCCATATGGCAGAAAATAAATGTTATTGTTGTTGTTTGTAGTTTAGAGGCGCTCAACGACTATGGTTATCAGCGCCTGTTATTTTTAATTTATTTTTATTTTATTTTATTTTTTATTTAAAAATAAATGTATTTAGATAGAAATAATATATACGCTTTTGTTTTTTTGGNAGTAAAAAATATATTTAATTATAATTCGGGACATTTCATTTAGAATACTTTCTTCGTTCATATTATTTTCATGATATTCAAATTTCACTCTCGGCAAGCTTTTACCGATAATTAAAAGCTTGTTCCATTCAATAGATTTATTTTAGTTTAGAATGGGATGGCGACCTGTTGGTAACCTCCATGACCCTAAGGGAGTTAATAGTTACTTAAAAAAATTATTTTCCCATGATCAGTTATGCAGGAGTACCTCGAAAAAGACCTCAAAGTGTTTCGAGGCCCATTTTAACCAAGGTGTCTAATATTTTTTATAAATCATTACTAACTTTGTGGCAGTAATAAAATTTATGATTTTTCTATCGCGTTCTGTTTGAAACCATAAATTCTTTAAATTAATTAAAATANAAAAAATGAATGAATGATTTTTCCCGTTTTAATGATGTTTTAATGAACATCATTAAAACGGGAAAAATTTCTAAAATTGAGTTAATTCATTGCTAAATGTATCACTACTATATTCAGTAATAGTATAAAGTCCCACATTATAGGATTGCTTCATAAACAGAAAAATAACATTTGTGTCATATAAATATTTTTTTTAAAACGTATCAATATATAAAAATTTAGAACAAGGGCAAGAGAATGATGAAAGGGATGAAAATAAATACCAAAACTTAGCATATATCTGGAAAATTAAACTAAACCCGAATGGATTTTTTATGGAAAATAAAAGATAAAAGTATCTAAAAATCTGCTCATATGATCCTTCAACCTAATAATAAGCGACCATTAAACTGGATACCTACTAAACGTACTCGTAAGGCTTCAAGTATCCATCAAGTTCACGTCAGCTGGACGTAACGCTTATGGCTTGCTCGTAAAATCAGTCATTCCTACTGAATGCCCTGACATTTTGGAGGATTTCTCACCTACTACCCATCACATATATATATCATACAGTTTATTTCCGCCCCAAGCAATAACTGAGAAACGTTTACTCCCCATACCAGTAACAATAAAATTTATTATTAAAAATGTAATAAATTAACTTTACTAAATTAAATGCTACATTTTATCCGGGCAGGAAAGCAGGAGATCCAGGTTCGAGCCCTGGCTGGGACAGTTAGATTATTTATTCTGTTCCCTTGTACTAAAAATTGTTAAAATCTACGTGGGATTAAATACCACAAAAAAATAATAGTTATAAAATTAAAATTATAAAAAAAAAGTAAATAACGGGATTCATTTAAACAGCTTGACTATGTCAGCTCCTCCGAGCCTAAGACTCTCGACACTAGTGCGGGGAATTTAATAACTTATCAGACTTGTCCTGGTAGCATAAATGGAAAATGCACCGGCCCGGATAGCAGGAGATCCAGGTTCGAGTCCTGGCTGGGACAGCTAGATTTTTTATTCTGTTCCCTTGTACTGAAAATTGCTACAATTTTAGATTTATTTAGAGAATATTTATGTCTAAAACTAATAGTAATACAAATTGAGATTGTTCTATAAAACTTCCTTTGTTTATAGAAAACCACACAATAGTAATAATAATATGATGATAAGGGTCCTTTATTAATAATTTCATAATGTTAAAATAGTTTTTGATTTTGCAAATATTTAAGAATACTTAAAAAAAACCTACTATTCAAGTTCATAATACTTTTATTCTCACTAACAATATGATTCGTTTAAAATTTTATTCATTTATAATAATTGTCTATATTTATTAAAATATTATAATATACATTGGTCTTAGTCGAAAAAGTTTTATATAAGAGAAATTTCTTACTATATGAGTAACATAATTATTATATAACTTACTTAATTATATATCGGTAGAGGTTAAAATTGTTATTGTCTTTTTTTGCTCTTCATTACAATGCAAATTTTATCTTAATCGAGTCAGAGGCAGAAATAAATAAATATTTTTAATTCAAAAGTAAATTAATATATGCTTATACAAATCTGTCTCTCAGACTGCACGACATAAATTAAATTCTCATAATTATCAACAGCAAAAAATTAGACTAAATAAATAAAAAACTTACATAAATTATATTTCTATTCCATTTAAATCGAATTTGTGGTCAGCTCAAATTTTTCGTGAACTATATTAAGATGCATTTCTAGCTGATTAAAATTCTATGCGTTTCGAAACACGAAAACACTCACTGGGTAAACACATAGACGAAACCTTCACACAAAAAATCGATTTTATTGGTGTATTGTTTATTAAACAGTAAATAAAAATAAATTTACATTAATTCCATAGTGCTCATAAAATATATATATAAATATNTATATATAATTATTAAAGTGATATTTTTTCACCAATTCAATGTTAAACTGAAGCGTAAGTCACATAGGAGTGCAGTCTACAGAGCTGCTTAAGATAGCGAGAAGTCGTTTCCTATGTCGCCCAGAACAAATAACACGTAGACGAATTGATGCTCTCATTTCGAGGCGCATTACCATATGATCCTGGAACATGAGAGGAGGAAAAGGGGTGAGAACCAAGATGAAGGCATTACCTTCCCCCGTCACTAACCCCCAGGACGACCACGGCCACGCTGAAATATTAAAGCAGGAGAAGCACCCATGGCAACGGATCTTCAAAAACAATTCTTCAAATATTCACAGAGCAGGTCAATATTACCAGGCATTTTATTCTATCCACCCGCAGAACCAACTTTCTCCTTCAGACTTCTTAGGACGAGAGTAGACCAGATTCTACTATTACATTCCAAGCCAAAATGCATATAACTGCAATTACATTTTATAATAATTGTATATATTAATACTATTCTACCTGATTCAGTTAGCCTGCTGAATTTTCGGGACAAACCTTAGATAAAGAGCACCTCTCCATGTTGACAAAAGTAAACCATTTTTTTTTTCCCCGATTAAAAAAAATAGAGATTTTAAATAATGATATTGATTGTGGTATGTAATTCCATGTTAAATATTATACAAGAAATGCAAAGGGAGACAGAATGTAGGGGGAATTGGAGAGATTATCTAACCTGCCTCGGTGGTGTAGGGATCAGCATACCTGCCCGGAAAGTAGGAGACCCGGGTTCGATTCCAGGCTGAGGTGGTGAGATTTTTTTTTTAAAATCTGTCTCCCTTTTCATTTCATGTATAAATGCAGAATAATTTAACGACACATTTAGTAATTTTGTAGTCCAAATAATTTCCGTCAAATTATTTAGACTATCAATAAAACTGAAAAGAATGTTTCCGTTCATTGCTAATAAATGAGGCAGATAAAATGTACTGAACAGGTATTCTTCATTTACTATTTAGAAAAAAAATCTATCTCGCAGGAGTTGCTTAATCTAAGGATACACCACATGTTTCATTGAAAACGGATATAAATAAGAGTAAATGACGAAATTGAATTTAAAAAGAGAAATAAAAAGTATATAAGTTGTGATGACCACTAGATTTTTCTCTAGACTCTACTTTAATCTCAAGATAAAATTTAGAAAATTAAAATTTACACCTATTTACCTATAGTTTAATGTTCGTAGAAAAACTGAGAATTTCTATTGATTAGTTTCAGAGAAAATGTGAAGACACCGCGAACGACGCTGACAGAGGATTTTCATTATTCAATAATCGCACTCAAGGCCTTTTGTACCGTTCAGGATAGACAAGAAAGACTTATGACTCCTTTTTTTCCTTGTTCCATTCCTTTATTTTTAGAGCGAGATTCATTAGAGGTTACGTACGAAGTAACAAAGGAATATAAAGTGAAATGATATTGTGCGGGTGTAGATGCGAGTTACATACTCAAAAAAACTCTAATTTTTTTTTTCTTTTAATTGGCATTAAGATGATTTTGTAATTATCTATTGTTAAGTGTAATAAATTTTACAAAAAATCCAATGACTTCCAGCTGCAGATGATGGAAAGTCCGTCTCTCAGGAGCTGCGTAAACTGGGCGAATTCATCTGTGTTTGAACTTTCCATATCGTCATCCTCCTCATATAAAGAACTGACATTGAACTAAGCGAAATATAACGCTCGCTGCAGCGAAAACACATTTTTGCATTTGGACTTCGCATTTCAGGTAATCCCCGTCTGATTTCTCTCAGTGTTATGAAGTTCAGCCTTTTATTTAACTTTAAAAGCGGCATGCAAAATTAATTGTTCAATTTTGCTGTATTTTTTTTTTAATTTTTTTATTTTAACGAATTTTTGTTAAGCTTCATTAAGCTCAACTCAAAATCATTCTCACTAAATCGAAAACCTTTCTGTACTCGCAGTTGACATTTCAGATAATCCCCACCCCTATTCACTCTGTAACAAATTTAATCTTTAAAATTAAGTTTAAAAGTCTTATAGAAAATTACACTAAAAACAAAACAACTAATTGCTATTTCTAACCCCTAAAAATAAATAAACAAACAAATAAATGGCTTTCATTACTCTAAACTTAATCTCATGATTGTTGCATTGGAAAAATGGAATGGTATATCAGGTACCCCCAGCCCTTTTGGCTCGTTTTTTGTCAATAACGAACTTAGCCTTTTGTGTTGTATTTAATAGATTTGTAAGTACGTTTGTGTGTGTGTGTGTGTGTGTGTGTCTATATATATATATATATATATATATATATATATATATATATATATATTA
>KZ807833.1:327267-358019 GCA_000696205.2 Oncopeltus fasciatus
ATTTTATGTTCTTAATTTAAAGGTATTTACCGTTTCTTCTTCCGGGTTGGACCGTGTCAAATTGTTGTTATTTGCCGAGCTTTTACAACTCTCATTCTCATTTTAGCCATCACATGATGTGCGAAAGCTCGACAAATAACAACAATTTGACACGGTCCTACCCGGAAGAAGAAACGGTAAATATTTTTGGATATCTTCTTAATTATATCATATTGAATATTAACATTAAAAACCCTTTAAAATTGTAAAAATTCCTGCATTCACCATCCCTGAAATTCTGATATATGTCAAAAAGCATATCAGTCACTTTCAAAAGAACTGAGATTTACTAGTAATTAATGCTAAGGAGTAGAATAAATAATTCTACTCCTTAGCATTAATTGTTTAAAATTTAAGTGGGATAATAAACCACAGCTAAATTAATATTTATGAGATTTACAAGGTTTGCTCACCCTCAAAATTTATTTTATAGGCATAAATGATTCTATTCCCTTTATTGTATAAAATTAATGTGGGATTAAATACCACAACAAATACAATGCTTAAAAAATGAGATTTACCAGGTTTGATCACACTCACAAACTTATAAAGAAGTTTCATTAAAGTTAAAATGGCACAGCCTAAAGATAAATTTAACTTTACGTCAGAAACTAAATGTAGATTTCGTATAAAATATTAGTTTTTCAATGATGAATGACTGCAGTTTGAAAACATGACCGCTCGAGCGTTCGAAATACAAAAGGACAAATAGGAGTTTGAGCCTTATTTTTTATTGCAAAATAAGGCAAAGAGAAAGGAGTTTGAGGGCAGTTAGAAATTATTTTAACAATTGGATAGCCGAAATATTGAGCTATATCGAATTAAAAAAGCTATAGTTCACAGATCAAAGCTCGCCCTGGGCGGGATTTGAACTCGCAGCGCCAAGATTGAGAGACCCGAACGGATCACCTGAGCTACCCTGGCGCCCCCAGTAGGACAATAATAATCAGACGAGCAAGCAGTGTATTTTGAAACATAACTTGAAGTATTATTATTATTATTATTTAATAAACTAAAGAAAATACTTTACTAAACTTCCTAATCTTAATCTTTCAGGATAGTTTCCAAACTGACTGATGACAATCCCTTGGAACATCTGGTTATCTAAGCAGCATGAGCTGGCTGGCTTGATTTGGAATCATCCCCTCCAGTAGTCAGCCCCAAAATAGATTACCGCCGGAATAGCCTGTTCCGGAGATCTAGTCTTCCCGTAATCCCTTATCAATTGTCTGGTCTTATCTAGCAGCCCCAATCCGAAGCAATTATGCTTATTTCAGCGCGGCCCGACTTCAGTCTGGGGTCTCTTAATGAAAATGACAAGATAATAATATAAATAAAAAATATTATATATTGAAAATACATTTTCAAATCGTTTATCAGAGAAAAAACCCGTTTTATTAGGTGTTTTTTAAGACTTAAACACTCAATTTAACCCGTTTGGTGTGTTCTGATCAAGCTAAAATTTGGCTAAGGTACTCTAGCATAACTAAATCACGACTGAATCAGTTTTTGGCTGACAAATCGTTTTTATTTCCAATCCTTCTTCATCCTTATCTTTTATTTTAATACAATAAAGTCTGAAATAGGGGCAGGAGATTCGATTTAAAAGGAAAATTAAATTGAAATTAAAAATTCTCATTATTAAATATTTATTTGGTTGTGATTTATTATCCCACACAAATTTAAAACAATTAATGAGAGGTTAATTATTTACTTTTTTAAATGACGAGAGCCGACAAATAGGTTGACAATGTCAGCTCCTTCGAGCATAAGACGATGTATTCGTCTTTCTCGTGGGTTGGGCTCTAGCTTGTAAGTTATCTAGCTTGTCCCGGTGGTGCAATGGATGGCTCGGCAAGCAGGAGATCCAGGTTCGAGTCCTGGCTGGGACAGATAGATTTTTTTATTCAATTCCCTCTCATTAATTGTTTAAGATTCTCATTATTACTTTCTAGACAGATCATGTATCTTATAATATAAGTGTGAAATATGAATTTTATAATTTACAATCTTTACCAATAAAACCTACTTTCTATGATGAAAACTAGGTACTTAAAAAAACATTTCAGACAGATTTATGACGTTCAAAGTATCTCAAAGAAGTAAATTGCCCGGCCACCAGATGTGCATCATCAACTCATCAAAGCGTTTACACCCATTTTGAAACTGTCAAAGGTACAAATACTATAAAAAGTTCCTCGAGATGAATTGTTCTTCTACAAGCCCCAGTCGTCAATATATAATTTTATATCGTCTAATCATCAAAGAAAAACACGTGTCTGTATTAATATCTGATAAAATAATTTCTGCTGTACTCCATAGAATCCATTCGAAATATCAATACGGACGGGTGAAGTGGCACTGATAAATAAAAATAGAAAGTTTAAACAATAAAAGCTTAAAGAGCGAAAGGGGGAGGCGGAAGTGGGTTGGGAGGTCGCCGTTGTGCTACAAAAAAAAGCATACTAATGGGTTTATCGACGTTTCGACGAGAGGGAGAGTGGCTTCATCAGTCATTCCGTTTGAAGAGGAAGGCCCGTACGTAGCGACTATTAGTGGGGGAAGACAATGAGTACCTTGGCCGTCAGCTGAATGGGAGTATTAAGGACACATTATAGGAGCATTATAAAGGTATCCTCACAATATGGCTAGAATCAAACCTAATTACTTATAACCAAAGCGATGAAAACCTGAAAAACTGCTAAAATTAGTTGATTTTATCTTCAACAACATAAAGTCTCCATATATTTCATTTATACATAGCTTTACATAGCGGATTACGAGTTTATATAATCCACTTCGTTTCTAGTATCTAGGTTCGATTAAACCTAGGCATTTGATAACATTTTTATTATGATTATATTTATCTATTCCAATTATTATATATAGAGTTTTATATTCCAATGAATCAAGGTTGGATGAAGGTTTGATAGAACCTCAGTATAAATTAAACATTGGGAAGAAATTATAAATTTAAAATTAGGGAACCTGCACTATTTAAGCAAGAAATGCGAGGGAATAAAAAAAATCTTACTACCTCATTCGGGACTCGAAAACGGGTCTCCTGCTTTTCGGGTTATTTATTCTCCCTTGCATTTCTTGTATAAAATTTAACGTGGGATTAACTACCCCTAGTTAACTACCCCCTAATACTATAATCAGTATTTATGCGTTATTTAAGTTTTAATATGTGAGAAATAATTTTATTCTTTTATTTAATGGAAAATATTTCCTAAAAATCGCTTACATATACATTCTTGAAAACTTTAAAATCATTGTGTAATAATTAGCATCATTCCTTTCTTTATAGTCAATTTATTTGACTAAGTTGTATTTGTATATATATTAATATACACAAATACAACTTAGTGAACACAAAGTGAATACATATACACACAAAGTAAACAGGTCGATTTTCTCAGAGGACACGTACATAAAGAATATAATCTACTCCTCCCTAACATATCTTTAATATGTCCTCATATATTATTTTGTATAATAAGTTCTTGTTATTTTGCTATTTTCTTAAAAACGCAAATTAGAAAACATGTGGGCTAGAAAATCGCATTTTACTGTTATTATATGTTACTAATTTTGCATATAACACCGATACTTTACGAGTTGATTGATTTGGTGATGACACATATAAGGGGATATCACATATATATATATATANGAGTTTGACGCAAAAACTATGATGTTGACAGAAAACCTATGAGACAACACATACAAATTTGAACAGATTTCTCGAAGAGATAAAACCCTCAGGTTTATCACTCTAGATTTAGATCTAAGATAAAGACTATATATATTGATGTCTATAGTCAGTAAAAGTAGAGACCTCCTACATCTCTGTGGTTGGTATCATTCATCATGCAGATCATTGCCAGCTATATAGATAGTCCCAATCGAGTTAATCACTTCTTGAACTATCTTCCAGGTCTCCTTAATTGACAAGAAGACAAGTAATAACTGTATTTTTTTTAAAGTTTGACACCTTAGGTGCATAAATATCTCCTGAGTTGATTTAAATATAAAAAAATTCGCAGCTGAATAAATTAATTATTCAATAATAATAATAGTACAGAAACCATCTGTTTTTCTTACGTCTCCTTCGAACGAATACGATTTTCTGGCAAGTCTAAGAATGAACTCGCCTCCAACAGAGGAGTAAAACCTCCGAGCTTCGAAGACAATTAAAGAGGTTTTTCGTCCTGAATGAAGATGTTGGTCACGAGAAACTGGATTTTGATTATATATTCATTGGCCATTGTCTTCTACATTATTGTTGACCCGCTCGGTAAGCACTCACCATGGGCCGAAGTAATACTGAATCTACTTTGGCGTAAATCTTGTGCTGAACTAAACTAAATTGAATGGGTGTTCTTGGACTTTCAATGTGTACTCAACACTGTGAGCTTGAAAGCTTTTTATTTTAACTCTGGGGTAGGGAAAACACCAACTTTCTACTTTATTTTGTTCTATTTGCTAAGCAGTTTTCCGGGTCCCCAGAGCTGATTCCCAGATCTTAAAAATAGCACAGCTTGAGAGGGCGTGTATATATATTTATTATAAGTATATGTGTATATTTTATATTTTATCTATTAATTTTGTTATTAAATAAATAGCAATGTTCAGAGTGATAAATATATCGATTATAATATAGAGTGATAATTTATTTTCAGCGTTAATTTATTATTAAGAGTTTATTTATTAAAAATTATCAAAAGAAATTCTGTAGATGAAGAAGGGTGGGCCTATAAAAACCTGTTCGAGAAAAGATATATAGTTTATTAACTGTAAGTGCTTATAAAAATAATTACTAATATAAAATCTTTTTTTTTTTAAATATTCCATAGTATTACATTAGTTTATATTCGACATTGCATATTTCCGCATTACTAATAATTCAAAGATGTGACAGGATACATTAGTTCTGTTCATACAAAAGAATAAAAAATTCTTACTACCTCAGCCGGGACTCGAACCCGGGTCTCCTGCTTTCCGGCCAAGTATGCTGACCTCTATACGAACGAGGCTAGCTAGGTTCTAATTAATTAAGTCCCCGCACTTTACTTCGAGTCTAAACCCCAGAGTAAGACGAATATATCGTCTTATGCTCGAATGAGCTAATATAGTCGGCTATTTGTTAGACTCACGATTTTTTTTTTTTTTTTTTTTTTTATGTTGATTTTAGTTTAGGTATTTAATCCCACGTTACTTTTATACAAGAAATGCAAGGGAATAGAATAAAAAATTCTTACTAACTCAGCCGGGCTTTGAACCCGGGTCTCCTGCTTTCTAGTCCCCGCACTTTACTCCGAGTCTAAACTCCTCAGTTCTGTTCATAACATATGTTGTTCGCCATTAGAATTGAGCATACCGAGAAGCGGGGGGAAATGATGTACCTCACCCCGTTCAGGATCCCTCAATGTGTCACTGACTCCTATTCGCGGTTTCAGGCAGTGAGCAGGCTACCCGGCTTGCACACCAGGAGAGGAAGACGCACGAGAGCTCAGTTTTTGCTTTGTTTTTGCCCAGCTGAGGGGACATTATCAGCGACGCGCTCACACATCCCATCGCCCCCCTCCCCTCCCCCCGCCGTTCTCTCTAAATCAAATTGTTTTTGTTTGTGTGACAAAACCTTCGCTCCCACTCTCCTCCCTTTTCCCTAGCCCACTAGAGCATTCGATACACGAGTTATTCCACCTCTCTTTTTCATCTCCAGAAGAATTTTATTTGATATGGACTCCTCAACAAAAACCCATAAGGCAACATGTTTGCCACACAAGTTCCAGAACATTTGCTCGGATACATCAGGATATTCTAAAAACACTGATATAGGTAATGTGCCTTCTCTGCAAATTCAACATATTCGAACGTATTGGCTATAAAGAAAAGAATGGCTTAGTTTTAAGTATATATTTGTAAACGATTATTTTGAAATATTTTCCTTTAAATAAAATAATAAAAATAAATTTTCACTTTCTTTGCTAAAACACAAATAGTGAATGTTCCCTAATTTTAAATTTTGAATATACAATCTCTTCCCAATGTTTAATTTCTAATAATAACTAACTATTAATTTTAAAAGCAAATTTGAATATAAAGTTTATCTTGAATTGTAGGACAAAAGTATCCAATCAGAACAAAAATTATATTCTAAACTTTTATTTCGAGTTAATACATAATATAAAAGCT
This sequence comes from Oncopeltus fasciatus, assembly GCA_000696205.2. Taxonomy (NCBI): domain Eukaryota; kingdom Metazoa; phylum Arthropoda; class Insecta; order Hemiptera; family Lygaeidae; genus Oncopeltus; species Oncopeltus fasciatus. The sequence goes on from KZ807833.1 coordinate 333,508, forward strand.
CCGAACTAAATTAAAGTAGTTAAAACCATTAACAACAATCACTGTGAAACATCGAAATGCGGTCACAAGACGTTTTATTTAAATTAATACAACAGTGTCGTAATTCTAATTACCTCATGAGTTTGACGCAAAAACTATGATGTTGACAGAAAACCTATGAGACAACACATACAAATTTGAACAGATTTCTCGAAGAGATAAAACCCTCAGGTTTATCACTCTAGATTTAGATCTAAGATAAAGACTATTGGGTAATAATTACCATAAAGGTTTTTAGTTTGTTTTAAGCCTCATTTAAATTCATAATAAGAACGCTTTTTTGTTATTCAATCAAAGATTTTGGTAATACACATTCAATTTCTTTGAAACTTTTTATTTGTTTGTTAAATTCTCTTAATATAAAAAATATATTTAAAAAAATTGTAATTTGATTACAATGAAAAACAAATATAATAACAAAAATAAAAAAAACATTAAGTGACAATAGTATGAGGAGAGAAGGTGACAAATGACACCACCCTCAAATTAATTATAGACTATGTTCCCAGTAGGTCACGAGACCATCTTCATTAGGGTCAGCACCCCGCTGATCCACCCCGGGTTATAAGGGTTGAAGTTGGAGGACATGGCCTGTGCTAATGAATTAGGATGGACTGGCAGTTGACAGTGGCAAAGGATGAAGAGGGAGGAAATGAAGTCTTGAACGAAAAGGAAATAGAAATCGTGGTAAAGGGAGGAATTAGATACGTAATAGGGAGCATTACGATTATTCTAAGGGTTTTGGATTGAAAGGACTGGATTCTTAGGGTGTTGGAAGGCTTGGTGGCAACCCAGATTTCTACTCCGTAAGTCCAGTTTGGTCATAATAAGGTTTTGAAGAGGGTCAGTTTATTTTCTATCGTAATATTGGAGTTCTTATTCATGTGCCTGTATAGGAATCCTTTCCTTGGAGAGACGTAAGTATTAGACGCAAAACAAGCTGAGCGATATAAAATTATAAGTAAAATAATAGTTATTTCAAGTATTATGACCATTTTCTCGAACAAAAATACGATTAATCTAAGAAGAAAGATTATAAATACAGCTGGGAAGATATATTCAACAATATATGTTATTAAAATTCGCCATATTACAATACACTAACAATTTATTAGTAGTATTATTATGGTTAAGAGTATATGTACTCAGTATAGAATAGTTAATGGATATTTCTAGGCGAGAGGCTCAAAGTCATTTTGTTTCCAGAGGTTTGAAGCGTGGGGGGTGGGGGCGAAAATGGAATATATTAATTCCATTAGCTGGCCGAATCGTGTTTTGTCAAAATGGAGAAAAAAAAAAAAAAATTCACGGGGGTAGAAAAAATTGCAGCGGAGTTCTGTTTGGGTTTGCATATCGTTAGCAGGGAGGGGGAAGTCCTGAGGGGAGCCGTCCCAAGAGGCAGGAGGGGATATGGGTGGGGGGGGAGGGGATGTTTTGGTCCGCCGCCCCCCCCCCCTTTCCAATGCACCACGTGGGCGGCTAACACATCACCTAGCCCCGGTAGCGACACCTCCCAGCGATATATATATATATTCCCTTGCCACGAACAGTCCCTTTCTTATTGTCTCCGCCTTTGCATTCGCCCGCTGGCCAGTGTTGACCGTTGGCCCTTTCCTTCAAATGGCAGACGAACACCGAGCCCGCTACAGGAAACAATAATAATTTATAAATATTTTATTTGGTTGTGGTATTTTATCCCAAGTAAATTTTAAACAATTAGTGAGAGGGAATAGAATAAAAAATCTATCTGTCCCAGCCAGGAATCTATATTGTCCTGGTAGCATAACTGGTAAATGCACCGGCCCGGATAGCAGGAGATCCAGGTTCGATTCCTGGCTGGGACAGATAGATTTTTTATTCTATTCCCTCTCATTAATTGTTTAATAATAATTTATTTCTCTTTTTTCTTATTCGTAAAAAGAACTTATGTCGTAATAAAAAAGCAATAACCTACTTTGAATTTCAAACAGTAACATAGAAAGCTCAGCTCACGGGTTCCGTCTAATGAGAGAGGCGCGAGATAAACCATTTGATCTTTATGGCATTTGTACTTCAAGTTTAATGGAAAGACTAAAAAATACTGAAATTATCACTTTGAATGCTATAAAGTGTACTAAAGTATACAAATACTAAATATTAACGTATGCTAATAAAGTATGCTATAGTTCATTGAATAGTATAATATTATAAATCCGTTTTTATGCAGCAAATATAAAAAATTGAAATGGAATATCCATATAAGATTCAACAAAAAATCAAGTTTTATATTCTTTTAACGTATAATAGTTTACTGTTTCAAATAAGGATTTTAAATAAGTTAATAAAAACTTTAAAGATTTTTCAGTATATAAAAAAAGAAGAAGCTAAAAATGGTAAAATGAAAATTGTTTGTTTTAAGTGGTTTATTTAGAGAATCTGGTTATGGATTTTAAAACATAAGTTTTTATTTTTTTTTCGAGAGAGATGGTGAAAAATGCTATTAGAACAAGAAGTTTTTGTTCAAAGTGTTCAAGGTAGGCCACATTATCAGACATGTGGATCATAAAACGCCGAAAGAACTACCGGAAAAATAAAACAGCTCGTGACCTCTGTGACTTCTCCAAACCATTGAGGATTACATTTCAACTTGGAGGCTTGTTTCGACAAGAAATACATTGCAGTAATACAAAACTAATGGATAAGCACTTGCTTTAAATAATGGTAAAGTCTCCCTAGACAGAATATTTTTTACAATAATAAATAAAAAGTATATAAAAGTTACACTGCTGTATGTTTAGGCGAAGAAAAATGGCTCTTACTAGTTAAAAGTTCACTTGAATAGACCAAGAAAATATTATTTGCAAGTGCAAAACTTATAAAGTTTTATTTTAAAGCTTAATTTACTGGAATTTTTACGATAGTACTCATGTAAATGAGTCGTTTATACGATACAGAGATAGTCACAAATTTATTGTACTTTTTCTTCAGAAAAATGAATATTTTTCATTTTTAACATGGAAAATATAATATATTTATAAATTACTATTAGTACAAATATATCCTTTTATATAATAATAATAAAATGTTACAATATCATATCTCAAACCTACTATTTTATTTTTAGCGCATTTATATACATGTATATTAATCATTTCTCTCAAAGCTAAAATACAATAAATTTGTGGCAATCTCTCACCGAATAAATAATTCATATTCGTTAAGCTTAGGAGATCCGTTCGGGTCTTGCAATCCGCGTTCATACGCTGTGGGTTCATATCCCGCCCAAGGTAATCTTTTATCGATAAATAAAAGCTTGTCCTGAGCCATGGATGTTTGAAATGGGATGGCTACCGATAGCCCCACCCTAAGCGGTTGAAAGGGAGGCAACGGATAGGTACGAGTGTGTCAATTTATTCTGACGACTACTATATTTTATGAAATGCTACAGAAAAACTGATGTGGCTTTTAACTGTGAGAAAGATGTGATAAGGCGGAAATTGTCCCTCACATTCGCCTGATAAGTCTCGTTACGTCTGTGAGTTTCCAGACTGGAGTTGGCGGAGGTCAGGGAGAGGCGCAGAGACGATTACAGTGGTTTTCTGAAGACATTCATTTGGAGCAATTGAGGAAGATGAAGTGATAGAGAACGAGCCCCACCGAAAAAAAGGTTGTGTAATCACATAAATCCTGAACAGATTTGAGTGGAGGAATGGACGCTGGTAGTTTCGACAGGCGGGTAGGAATGCAGTATGTCGGGAGGTTTAATAGAGGTTACTTGACGAAAAAGAAACAATTTTAATAACTGATTCAATGCCTTATTAATCGTCAATCAGCCAAAAATCACCCATCAATTAATTTCCCTGCGGAATTTGTTCTTATCTTTCCTTTGTATTATTTCATGGATGATTATGAATAATCCTTAACCATCTGCAATTGTTTTATTACTTTCGTTTAAATAGTTCACGTACCAGAGAATAAAATAATTGAATATTACAAATAAGTTAAATTGCTCTTTCAAGGTACACAATTCTATCCATCATAAAGGAATAGATCATGCTAATGAAGTAATTACCACTGAAGTATAATATCCAGTAAAATTCATGATTTCAAAGCAGGAATATGGCACCACAAAGAAGAAAAAAACAGTCAGATCTAAGAAGTATCTAAAGACTAACTAATTTCCGATAAATAGTATACTGGGATACAATATATACAATACATTATAACAAGCAATGGACTTATAGAATGGACAGTATAGAATCCTTTGCAAAATATTTTATACTAACATATTGCATTAAAAAAACAAACATTTAATCGCAATATTTCCTATTTACAATGCAGTTAAATAAATATTATATATATNTTAGGGTTACTGTTATGAGGGATATATATATATATATATATATATATACATACACATAGTTTTTGTGATGAGTTTGTTAATTGTTTAACTCAGTCAAGGCGGAGGAGGGGGGGGGGTGTAGAGATAGAGCTAATTGAAAATCATTAATATATTGTTATTCTTAGCCAAATGAAAAACAATCTTAGTAATTAAATGTTATTTCGTGGTATTTACGGTCTATAAAAGGTGAAGAAAAAATTTTTTTAAGACAAAAATGTTTAAAAAAATGTAATGCAGTCATTTAAATAGTAGGAAAACTTTCATTTATCCAGTAACGAAACTATTATCTATTTCATGACGTCAATATGGCATTTTTTATAGCAGTGATCTGCCGCCATCACTGTGGATCTCACAGTGATCTGTAAAATTCTTACCAGGATGGCAAAAATCAGTGTACAATAATAAACGTTATAGTGGACTGATAAAAAAAAAGTCTCGGTTATGAGCTAAATTTCCCAATTAATAATAATTATAGGTATTATATCATAATATATTATTATATTACAAGTGAAGGTTCAGCTATCGCTTTTTTAATAGACATAAAATTCAGAGTTTAACTTAATCTTACGTTTTCAACGTAATCCAACGACTTAGCTTGTTAACAGCAGAAATCAGACAAGGAAAACATGCGTTTGGAGGGAGATTTCACGTTAAAAATAGTTAATTCCCTGTTTATTTTTAGTATTATGGCAATGATTTACAGAGCATATTTGGAAATTTTTTGTTCAAATGTATGAATTAAAACATTTTGCCTGAAACGATTAGTCAGGAATACATTATAAAATTATAATTAGTTGGTTTGAAAGGTCAATATAATGTAAAATCAGTTTAGTAGTAGTAGTAGTAGTAGTAGATCATAATGGAGGGCAATAAACTTCTAGGTTATTACGCCCTATAAATACCCTTTAATATATTTACTATAAATTAGTTAATAAAAGACAGGAATCAGGATTATTTCGACCACTATAGCAACCTAAATTAATGGATTTTTTTAAAAATATTTTTATTATATATTTAATAAATTATAATAAATAAATTATTATGAACTAAATAATAAATAATATCTCATTCTTTAATTTATATTTTCCAGGCTATACCTGATTTTTTAAGAAAGTTTAACAGCCCATCCACTGTAGAGGGATTGTTCCCAAGGCACTCCGCCATATTTCTTCCAATGCCTTCCCTAGTGAAGTAATTCTGATAAACCTGGCAAACATTTAGTTATGTATTCGTTTTAATGTACTTCTTGAATGAAACTTCAGAATTCTATTTAGTTTGCTAATGTTCGCTTAAATTTTAGAAATCCTCACTTTCAGCTATTCAGTTACGGTACGAATAGGTAAATTCTTTATTTATTTTTTTTTCTTCATTAAAATGACAAAAATGGATTATGGATGACTGGTCATGAAAAAGAACTAAACCACAGGCGTAATATTTTTATTTGAATAGCAAATATTTAAAATTAAGAGATAAAAATAAAGAAAAAGAAATCGGTATAAGGGATAAAGCCCTTACTGATTCTAAGGGAGGCTCTTTTCCTGAAGGTAAGGTTATTTCAAAGAAGAATGGCCAGCTCTCTCCCCTCCCTCAACTAACTGTTAAATACTTCTATGAGGCCTCCCCACTACCCTTGCTTATATATCTCTTCTTCTTCTTCTTCTTAAGGTCATTGGAGAAGAAAGGGAGCCATCAATCAGTTTCAATTAAAGTGAAGCGGTAGGGGAATCGATTCAGAGTGAGATAAACAGACTATCCGACCTGATGGGCTTCAGGATGAATAGCTGGAAGAGTGGAGGCACGAGGCCTAGAGGTTCGAGAACGTGCGTGCCCTCTCTTCTTCGACAATGGAGGGGGGTTCGGAAGGAGAAGGGTGAGCTAATTGCAACTTAGAAAATGGAAAGGAGGATAAAACGGTCGCTTAAACCATAAACTAACCGCATTACAGTATAGTCCTAGTTCCCATTTTTTAAATTATAATTTCTTTAAATGGAGAGTGTTTTTGACTGTAGATATTATTATTAGATATTTTTTGTTGAGATTCGGTCAGGGTAGATACAAAAAAATACAAATTTAAAGAATTTTAAATTACCTCTCAACGTTTGGTTGCCTGTGTATGGTGAGCCTTCTTCAGAGATATCACGAAGGCGAGTCATGACTGGTCATGAAAATGGTATCTTAGTGACACGACGTCCCCTCTCGCTTTCATAATAGCCCTGTAGATGGCTTACATTTACGCCGAAACCTTAGCAGATAATAAACGGTCACCTATAGGACGTGGAATGCCAATTAAAACGGGGTTCCAAGAGGTATGATATACTCATTTTCATTGGGGGTTCTAACACCTTAGATTATTTATATAATAAAAATTTACAATGAATGCGTAATCAGGTACACATTTAAGAAATGAACTAGATGAGTTACATGAAATCTTCTTTTTATATCATGTTTTAAATTGAAATCGGTAAAGGTAGAGAGAGGTTTGTACGACGATGAAACAAACATAAAAAGTCCGACACGCAGGAGCTGCGTAATCTAAGCAGATTTCCCATGTGTCATTTAATTTGGATACACATAAGAGTAAATGACTGATTTTAATTTACAAGCCTTTGAGTGCAAAAATTTTGTAGTTTGGTCTAGACTTGCCGGTGAGGAAGAGTTGGGGAAAGTTGCATTCGTAAATTACTCCTTTAACAAGCATTCTTCGTAATAATGTTAAAGTACCCCCCCCCCCCCCAAAAAAAAAAAAGTAGATAACTTCTAATAATAATATATACGGTAAAAAAAAAACTCTCCATTTGAAATTATAAGAGTATATTTACACGTATTTTATGTTATACATTTGTTTCGTAACGCAAAAAATGATGGAGACTATGAGATTCTAAATTTGGCCTCTCTCTATACCCCCGTCCCCCTCAACCGATTTTAACCATTAACAATTCATCTAAAAATAAATGTAAATACCTATTTTGGTTTCTGTTTTTTATAAGTTAAATTATTTTTTCATAAGTTAGTTATTTCAATATAAAATTTTTAACAAACCATACATATTTAGATTGTCCAATTTACAATCGAAATTCTACAAATGTCCCGAAAAGGCGCAAACATGTATAACTTGATTCCTCAACAAGAAACCAGCTAAAATCGTCAACCGCATTTTAGTAAGATAGTCTGTAAAATTTGTAGAACAAAATAAATTTGAAATTCTATCATACAAAAAATATTTTTAACAGAGAAAAATCTTCTTGTGATATTGAATAAGAAATAGAAATTATTATATAAATTATTAAGTTATTTAATAAGAAACAGGATGTTTTTGTGGTTACCATATTCTTCCCTTTCCCATTTTCTGCTCAAGTGATCAAACTAGTAATTTACTCGTACTTATGTACATGGTACAGTGCTACACGCACCTCATGTGAGCCTCTTCTCAGTCTGCACCAGAGTAATAAATGTTCCACGTGAGAAAACAATAACGGCCCGTCAAAGTAAGAAATATAGCGATGAGCAGGAGGCGGGCTTAATGAAACGAAGAGAGAAGTTATCTTCAGGAAGCGCCACCCAAGCAAGAGGCGAAAACGAAGAGAAGAATAGGCTGAAGAGCGGCACTTAACAGAGGATACGACTGAGTTTCGGCCTGTCACGAGTCATCATCGGCGGCCATCCATCAGACTGGCGGCTGGTTGATGGGGTGTCTTGATTGATGTTATTGTAAGGAGTTAGTGGTCGTTTTCTTCATGGCTACCTGGGCAGGGGAGGATCAGCTGCTTTTAGATTTATATCAAGGCCTCCTCGACCAGGGGATGATTTGCTCATTTGGTGGTAAGCTCAACAGACTGTCAAATAACTCAAAATATTTAGTAAAAAAAAATCATTTTTATCACTTAATAAATTTCTTTGAGGATAATCAAATTTCTCACAATATAAAATAAGGTCTTGTGATGAATAAAGATAACATATATATACCAGACCTATCGCCTCTCTTTACTAACTGATAAAACAGCTAGATTTAAAAATGCAAAATTTTGTAGAGTAAAACAGAGGTAGAAAAATGAATTTTCCCTAAAAAAATCTCTCTATATTTTACACCCACTCTTTTTATCTTCTACCCCTTCCTCTTCACTTTTCTGCTCACAAACTTATTAATCTGGATTCATGATATAAAGAGAATAATGTGTGATTCATGATATAAACATATGTGTTTGAGTAAAAGGTTTATGTAAGATACATAAATATGAATATATACATATATAGGGAAATAAAGAAGTCTTCGCTGAATTTGTGCAAGAGGGAAAGAAAGATCAGATGTGCACCCAATTGCAGGTTACAGTGCACCCAATATCTGAAGGCCCCTCAGAGCTGTCTTAAAACATTTAAATACTTTAGCAGAAACTATAGAGTGTATAAATTTATAAATATATACCACCATATAAATCACACATCATGATTCCTAATACAATATTTTAAAATTATTTGAGGTACAATGGATAAAAAATGAATATTTTGTTATTGTAGCTTTTTAATTCTACTCATGTCTATTATGAATGTTCTTGAGATCGGTGGACCTAGGAATGGTCGACGAAGCTTTTTTATTTTTATTTTTTTGACCGGTTATTAGGTCTTTATATGACTTATAATGCATAATCACTAATATAAAGTGGTGCTATAAGAAAATTTATTATTTTTGTTCAATTCCCTGGGTTCATTAGTTATGAAGAAAAAAAACTTTTTACGCAGGAAATTTATTTCACTCATAGTAAAATAAGAGCGATGCGAGGAGAAGAGATAGCGAAAAGCTAAGGCGGGATCGTCGCTATTCTTGGAGAGTAGCTCGAAGGCCATGTTGACAGCTGACTAAGGCTGTAGATAAGGGTACCCGGACACTGATAAGAGTCTGGGGAAAAGCTCGCGTTTACACGCGCAGAGCATGCCTGCAGAGAACCGGTTCACTTCACTCCACCTACCAAAGGCTGAACTTACTCCTCGCGGAAGAATGTCTTCAAGGGAGGGGCTTCCCAAACAAGGCAGATTCATCAGTGTGCTTATATTTAAATTTCAAAAATATAATAAGTTCTCGAAAAAGAGGAATAACAATTGTTTATTCATTTGAATACTGAAATGACAATTAGGCGAAAGGAGCAATTCGCGAGAGGAGGATATGCCGATACAACTGCCCCGACTGGAAAGTTGGCCCCGACCGTCAAGTTGCGCGTCCCTCCACCCATATGGTAACCCTTCAAGCTGACCTCTATCAGACCCATCTTGGACTTCAGCTATATGTGCTTACTCTACTCACTTCTCTGTCATATCGTCAAACCATATATTTTTAGTGTCTTGTAGTAACCATAGCAGCTTCTGGCATCCACTAGACCAGGGGTTCTCAAACTTTTTGCGACCCCCTTTTTAGACCTAGTATTTCGGCGACCCCCCTATTTTTAAATATAAACAAAAATGAAAATAAAAAACACTATTGGCTAAGCTAGCCGGTGGACGGCAGACGACATGACAGTCTGGCTTCTTGAGTCGATCATTCAACACTGTGTGTGCACTTGTGAGTAGTATTGCGAGCAAATACAGTTAGAAAAAGTAGCAATGGATAAGTTTTTAAGAAGACCGTCGTCAAGTAGTGATGCTAGTGCTAGTGAGTGCAGAAAGACAAAATTCCGCAAATATGACCAGTCGTACATACAATTCGGTTTCACTGAACTGGCAGACAAACCTCAATGTGTGGTGTGTAATGAAGTGTTGTCAGCTGAAAGCATGAAGCCTTCGAAAATGAAACGCCATCTAGAAACTAAACATTTTGCTTTGAAAGACAAACCAGTGGAATTTTTCCAAAGAAAACTGTTCTCCCTTCGAAGTCAACAGGTAAACATTACGGATCTTGCTAATGTTAATAAGAATGCTCTTAAAGCTTCATACGAGGTAGCACTGAAGATTGCTAAAAAAGGGAAACCCCATACAATTGCTGAGGAATTAATTCTTCCTGCTGCAATTGATATGGTTTCAAATATAATCAGTCCTCAAGATGCTGAAAAATTGAAAAAAATCCCGTTATCAAATGATACTATTTCAAGAAGAATATGTGACATGGCTGAAGATGTTCAGAACCAGCTAAAGAAGCAAATAAAAGACAGTACTTTTTTTGCAATTCAGTTGGATGAGTCAACAGATGTTGCCAACTGTGCTCAGTTTTTATGCTTCATCCGGTACGATTACGGTGATGCTATTCATGAAAATATTTTGTTTTGTAAGCCCCTGCCGAATAATACAACAGGTGAAAGTCTTTATAAGGTGATTGTTCAAGCAACTGAACCTTTTGAATTTGATTGGAAGAAATGTGTTTCAATTTGTAGTGATGGAGCAATGGCCCTTACGGGAAAGAAGAGTGGCTTAATTGCCAGGTTGAAATCATTGACACCGAATGCAAGCTGGGTTCACTGCTTTTTACATAGGCAAGCTTTGGCAGCTAAGAAAATGCCAGATGAATTACGGCAAGTTTTAAATGAAGCTGTCAAGATAGTGAACTACATTAAAAGTCGCCCGCTGCAAAGTAGGATGTTTAATATTTTGTGTGAAGAGGTAGGAGCCTTGCATAAACATCTTTTATTTCACACTGAAGTACGGTGGCTATCCCGTGGTAATGTATTAAGCAGACTGTTTGGATTAAAGTCAGAAATGTTGTTATTTTTGGTTGATAGTAAACCCGAACTTTCCACTTTTTTCAGTGATGAAAAGTGGTTGGTTAAGCTTGCTTATTTGGCTGACATCTTCTCTCACCTTAATATTTTGAACTTATCCCTACAAGGACCAGACAAAAATATGATATATGCTCAAGACAGAGTAAATGCATTTGTAAAAAAACTCAGTGTTTGGAACGCAAGAGTTAAGAAAGAAGATTTTGAAAATTTTACACTAACTCAAGAGTTTATAGGGTTTCTGTCTACATCCTACTGTACATCCCCTGACACTTCATCTCTCTCCTTACTAGTATCTTCTCATCTCGAAGGTTTGATTGAACAGTTGACAGATTACATTCCAAATAAGGATACGAGTGGGGTTTTGTGGGTAGTCAATCCGTTCAGTGATCAAGTCGTAACAAAAGCTGAGCTAACTGCTCGTCAACATGATCAACTGATCGAAATTTCAAGTGATCAGTCAGCAAAACTCACTTTTAACAGTGCTTGTATCGACAAATTTTGGATAGGTATTAAAAATGAATACCCAGAACTGTCTACAAAAGCATTACAGACTTTGATGCCATTTTCTACGTCTTATAACTGTGAACAAGGTTTCTCCAAAATGGTGAATATCAAAACAAAATCAAGAAATCGTTTGACCCTGGAAAATGACATTCTTTTGTGTATTACAAAACTCATTCCGGACATAAAAAAATTGGTTAATTCCAAACAAGCTCATGTTTCCCATTAAATATTATTACACCTTTTTCAACTTGTATGTGTATTACAAATTTGTGTAGCCTATACATTTTGTTATTAATAAAAACTACAGCTATGACTGATTTGTTTTTTTGATTTTCCTCCTTATCCCGCGACCCCCCTGGACACACCACACGACCCCCCTGGGGGTCGCAACCCACAGTTTGAGAACCACTGCACTAGACAATCAACTGAAGAAAAACAGATTTTTCAGTTCCCCTAGACGCAATTTAACCATACTTACCAACTATACCTTGGAGCCTAGCAATTAGCAACTTATACCTAGTAACAGGCAACTTAGCAATCCATACCTAGGAAGGAGATAGAAACTGTGAATTCCGAACTTTTCTGCGAACAACTGGAAATATTGACAACAAACGCGAAGTTGTCAGAGTTGCTTTGATCAACCATAAATGAGTTTAGTTCCAACTAGATAATGCTCGTGCTGAAACTTCCCGTCGAACCAAAGATAAGTTTAAAAAACTTCATTGGTTCCAACTCCAAGAGTTATTAATGGTAATTGGCCAGCAGATGACTAATGATAGTAGATAAGAATGGACTCTACTTTGAGTATCAATTGTATTATATAACAATAATTAATCAATAATATACAATGCAAATATTTGGTTGAAAAAACGTTCATTTCTTTTTATACATCCCTTTATAATACCTGCATACTAATATAATTTTTCTGTTTTACTGAAAATAATTTTAAAACTTNTTTCCATTTTTTTATACACCTTATTATTTTTTCAAGACACTCGTAGTTTTCTTTATTTTTCTGAAGTAGTAGCCTTTAATATAGAAGGCAGACTATGTAAAACTGAAATTGCACATCATTGACATACAATTTTGCCTAAATATGAAGATAGCAGTAGAATTTGCCTATATAAAGAAAATAATATAATTAACTTAATTGTATTATTAACTTAAACGATATGTTATATTAAATTAACTCAAAATAAAGACAAAAAATAATATTTTGTCATCTAGTTCCCTGTGAGCAACTAAAGTGATGTAGGTCCAACTTTTAAATGCTAATGAATCGATAAATAATAGAAAAATAACTGTTAAAATTTACTCGTTTCGTCTAGCAAGCATTAGAATAATAATTTTTTTCTTTTAATTTTTTTTTTTCGGATGCAGGCATGAAGAAGGGAATAAATCCAATCGATTGATCAATTAAACTTGAATTGAAAACAATTCACAAATGAAACTTAAAATTTACCAAATATAAGCTAAGCAGATCGAAAAGAACACATTAATGAATAATTTGTCAGGGTGGTGTATGGGCACAGTAATAGTCGAAGTTCAGCCAAGAAATATTTAGAATGAAACAAGAGTTTATTTCTTGTAGCCCATTTTTGGGGTTGAAAAGCAAGACATCATAAGGACAATAAAACACAAATACAAGTTTTAAAATAGATTAACTGTAATAAAAAATAAAAAAAAATTCAGAAATACATTCCTCTAAGCCATTAATTTCAAACTCTTACTCTATTGATCAACTTCCTCTTAGCGCACACACATAAATAAAGGCAAAAAGAGAGTTTGTTGACCGCAGATATTATTCTAAGATGATTTTAGTTGGGGTTCGGTCGAGGTAGATCCAAAAAAACACAAATTGAAAAAAATGTATTTTTTAAAAAGGATGTACTTTTTTAAATTTGTATTTTTTTGGATCTACCTCGACCGAACCCCAACTAAAATCATCTTAGAATAAATAAAGGCAGTTTTATCGCCATGCTATTTATGCGCTTTTCGCTTATTCTCTCGTTTTATCTATCCCAGCGATCTCCCACAATTTCCTTGTAGAGTGGAGGTGATTGGGGTCGGAAACATCGGAACATAAACACTTATTCCGTGGGAACTTTGTAGGTCAACGTGACGTCAGCTTCTATGCATAAGTGATAAGTGGTTCGGCTCTCCTGACCCTTTTCTCTTATTTAAGCAGCACATGTCTTTAACTTCTCTTGTTTAGAACTTGTGGATAATGGCATCTCGTCAGTTAGTTTCGCAATGTAATACTGCGAGACCGAATATCTTTGACTGGGGAATCTTCAATGAGCAAGTGTCCTATATGTTTGTGCTTTCATTCGAAAACGCAATGTTCATAATAGTATTCATGTCAAATTGTGGAGGGATTACTGTCAAGAATGTATTGCCTTATCATCAGCATTTTCAAGGCCTAACTCTCTTGTCGTTATCCATACAGTCCAATCAAATGCTACCTCAAGTCCGAAACCCTAACCACAGGTCAATAGTACATTGGGGACAGAAAAGTTTTTCATCCTAACATTCACAAAATAATTTCTTAGGTTATAAAGATTCTAACGACACCATTAGAGTATTTATTAAGAATATTATTTTCTTTTAAATCTGAAGTCTGAATAAGATAACATCAATATTGAATTTTACTCAAAATTTTCTTAATAAAATCAGATTATTTATATTTAAGAATATTATACGGTACATACTTCTGAATATAGAGGATAATGGAAATTAATTCTGTTAATATTTCACTTTTAGTGGATAATAAATGAAATTTATGTTTTTTTGTGAAGTTAGCACAAGAGCTGAGAATGAAAGGTTTCAGAAACGACCTAATAAAAAGAGGAATAAAATTCACTGTACCAATTACCAATTACTGATAAGAGCGTGCACAGCCAATCTTTGGCGTACCCATTCTCGGGCACATTGGAAATATAATGACTCCCGATATTACTTATTTACGGCTAATTGTTTCCGTGAACCTGGAAAAACCTGTAATTCTCTGCCGTCTTTAATGATCTTTCGATAAGGAATTGTTTTGTTTTTTTACTCAAAACGTACCTCTATTTAAAAATGATCACAATGATTATTAACTTGACTTGTGTTTGGGTAGCTTTTTTGAAAATGTAGTTCTGAATATAATTAGAATGTGCATACATTAGAATACATCCGTGAATGATTGGTGTAAGAAGTGCCATGGTCAGTTTCAGTATTTATAAAAAAGAATATGTGTGTGAGCATGAGTGCAGTACAATTTTTTTTTTTTTTTAACAGCAACTTCAAACGTATAAGTACAAAACCTTGCCAGGTATTCATTTGAATTTACTAAAGGTAAACCGGGTTGTAATCGGTTGTTCTGTGAAAATGTTCGAAAAACATGATGTGAAAGGATTGGTGGGAGATTCTGTATTGGGATTTGAAGAAATAAAAACTAATTTGCAAACATACAATTTTTTTCATACAAATTTCTTCCGGACTCGACCATGTAGTAGTTTCTTCTTTACTACATGATCAAAAGCCCGAAAGAAATATTTATGAATATTCCTGAAGACCGTGGAAGCCTACGTGAACAAAAAATGTTTTTTTATTATTGTCAACATTTCGGCCTAAATTTCAAGCCTTCTTTAGGGCTGAGTAAGAATAGAAACATACAAAGAAAATATATAAACAAATCTGCCAAAAAAAATAAAAAAAAATTCAAATACAAAATAAAGGAATGAATAAAACAATACCTAAGAGAGCTTACAATGTAAGCCGAAACGTTGGCAGATAATCCTTCATTAAAAAAATACATTTTTTTATTTGTGTTTTTTGGATCTACCTCGACCGAACCCCAACTAAAATCATCTTAGAATACCTAAGAGAGTGTGTAATCTACAATATAAATGTATGAGTAATTAAACTAAAACTGGAAGTATATGGGAAGGAAGACTAATATATTGTAAACAATTAAATGCTAAGGAATAGAATACAAAATCAAACTCCCAGCCATGGCTCGATCCTGGATCTCCTGCTATGCGGGAAGGCGCGTTACCCACTTACGTCACCGGGACGAGCTAGATGTTGTAAACAATTTGAAAATTGTACATACCAAATGGGAGGGGATTGATGGAGGGAGAGAATCTTTGACTTTAAAGTAGCCAAATCAGGATCGAGAAATTACTTCTTCACCCCTGAAATGTAGGTCATAATAAAAATTTTTATTTAGTTGGCAATAATAAAAAGTTTTTGTTTGCAAATTAATTATTGTTTCTTAAAGTCCCAAGACCGGACCCTCGATCAATCCCTCCCCTGAGTTCGGCGGTCAAGCGACCATCTCCGAATTGTTCGAAAAACACATATACTCTCTAAGAATAGTGAAGTCGTCCCTGACTGACGCTCAAGTTCCTCCTCAGTTCTCTGATTATGTGACAGCCCTGGCTGGGAGGACGGAATCCGGAACAGCTGTTAATGACAGAACACAGTACTCCAACCTCCCCCCCCCCTCCCACCACGACAACCACCTTTGTAGCGTGCGTTAACGAACCTGTGTGTACCGATCCCTTTGAGGCACTATCGCTCCTGGCCGCCACGCTCTACGGGTACTCATGAGGGCCTCAGCGTTTGTTAGGGGTCGATTGTTGTACCTCGGCCGGATGTTTTCTCACGTTGTTTTTGTTTTTGTTTTTGTTTTTGGTCACTTTTTGAGGCCCACCATTAACATGTTCTATACAGTTGGAATTGTTTTTTAGTCTTTTTGACAGTTCTCTACGACGCTCTTCATATTGATAAAAGAAAAATAAAAAGAGACGAGAAAATTTAAAGTATTTATTATAATTGACTTTAGAGTTAAGTAAGTCCACCATAAAATATCCTTCTATTGACATATATTTAATATTTTTAAGAATGAGCATCCTAGAATTGACGTAATTTACGTGTTTTTTTCCCCCCTTGAAAAGCTACTTCGTTGGCCCAAGATCCTCTCAATGCGTAGATAGCTAGAATGTTCGTGGAAATACCCCTTGCATAGGAAGCGAGTTCTCTAAATTCAGATTTTATCTGATTTTACTATTTATCACTAATCATAGTTACCTGGCTGGTAAGATGTTTTTCCTTATTTTTTTTTACAATAGAACATTGTTCTGAAGAGGTAATATTTTCGACTTTACCACAACAATAGGAATGCATTTCGCGACCCAGTCCTAAATGCGATCGCGGTATGATGCAAGCTGGCCGACTAATAGTACTGCAAAAGGTAGTTCAGGCAAATATGTTTGTCATAATAAGGAGGTAAATTTGACTCCTTACGCAGAGAGGATTATCAGGAATTCTGTCTTGGTAGTTCGTATCTACCAAAACCGAATTCCGGATTATCCTCCATTCATATGCCAAAATTAGTTGGTAATTTGTAAAAATTCCAGTGTTTTTCAAAATAAAGGAAAGATATCCAACCTTCAGTCACTTCTACACCTTTCTCTTTTGTTCAATTGGCACTCTACTATATAATTGGATCGCATTATTAAATAACAGTGTCTTAAAGCAAAAATATTAAATATTTAAAAAATATAATACTTCTGAATNCAGTGTCTTAAAGCAAAAATATTAAATATTTAAAAAATATAATATGATAAAACTATTTACTCTTTTTTTATAAATATTAATTTTCTTGAGGTATTTAATCCCACGTAAATTTTAACAATTTTTCGACACTAGAGCTGGGAATTTAATAACTTATCAGGCTTGTCCTGGTAGCGTAATCGGTAAAGCACCGGCCCGAAAAGCAGGAGATCCAGGTTCGAGTCCTGACTAGGACAGCTAGATTTTTTATTCTATTCCCTTGTACTAAAAAATTGTTAATATTTACTTTTTCGTTTATCAATAAAATTCAAAAGACGAATTACATCATTATCGTTTGGATGTACATAAGTTGTTCGGAATCGCAAAATATTTCTAAGGCGGCATCTTAATATATGTGTCCGAATATATGGTCATGCGAGATCAAATTTATTACTCAATCTGTATAATTTTTCTTCGGATTGGTCAAATGCAATACTCAAGAGTATAATTTTTATACAATTTTTTTAAAGGATATATTGGTCTTCGAATGAACAGTGAGAGGCAGAAATGTCCCGACAACCAATTATATTAGCAGCAAATGAATTGGCAAATTTTAATTTTTTCCTTGATACGCTACAAAATAAAGGCTGAGACTTAACTGTTATACTAAATTATTAGAACAAAATCCTCAATAACCAACTTGGTTTTGGTAGCAGCTAGGTAGACTCGGAGTTAATGAAGAAAGCTATTTATAAATGAGTGACGAGTAAACAGCGGAATCTAGTTACATTCCTTGGGGACCGCAAATGCAAATAACGTGAGGGAATGTGAAGTTTCATGAATTCCCAGGAGGAAATATTCATGAAAACCAATATTAGCGACTTAGATGGATGACTATTCATTTAGACACATGTACGTTGAGCTGAGTGATGTAGGGGCTGCACTCGGCAAAGCAAGGCAGGAAGTCAGACATCCTGCAATTCCAGCATATTCGCGCGTAGTACACCGGTACTGACAATGCACCATTGTTACACACATGTGTCATCGAAACATGGTGTTGAGCGGGAATAGCGGATAGCGGAAACTCCACGAATCTAGGTAATACTTAGATCATTAAAAGCATGTTTGCGTGTGTTTGTTTGTGTGTGTGTGTACGTGCGTGCGTGCGTGCGTTCGTGCGCGCGCGCGCGCGCGTGTGTGTGTGCGCGCGCGCGTGTGTGTGTGAATGAGTTGTGTGTTGGTCTGCATGCATAACTTATATTTGACAGACAGAACAAGATAATCGTATTTAAATTTTAATATTACGAATATAAGAAAAAAAAAAAAAAAAAGGATTAAAACAATTAAAATCAATATTAATAATTTAAAACCAATATTTTACAAGCATTTTATGATTAACATATTATATATATTGTGTGTGTGTGTGTGTGCGCGCGCGTGCGTGTATAAGTGTGGAGTGAACTACCTTTATTTTATTCATTTTTATGTATTTACTTTATTCACTTTTATTTAAGTTAATAAAGTCTCTTATTTAATTAATGCATATAATATGTAAATATATNATGTTGAGGCAATAATCTCTCATTGGGCGACTTGGTAGATCAGGGGATCCGTTCGGGCCTACCAGTCCTTGTGCTGCGGGTTCAAATCCCGCTCAGGGCAATAATGATTGCCATGTATAGTTTGTACTTATAGTTTGATTATACTTATAGTTTGTACTTATAGTTATAGTTAGTGCTTATAGTTTGTATAGTTTGTACTTATAGTTTGTATAGTTTGTACTTATAGTTTGTCCTATTTATTTATTTTAGTTTCAAGAGTAAAATATGTAGTCTTCCTGCTTTTTTAAATACTTTCTAACAACCTTAAAAAAACACAAAAACTACATCTTTACTGAACCTACCTAGCTCAACCTGCAATTTATGTATATATAAGTTTTTAGGATGGGGGAAAGACCCCAATTCCAACACATTTTTTTTGGGTAAGAAGTTCATAGGGATGGAAAAAAAAAGAAATTTAGAAATCATTCAAAATGCAAATTGGCATCAGAAGATTTTGTATTTTCATTAAAGTATGACATAGAAATGAATTATAATGAGTACAATCTTACCAGTGTGGAAACTTTTGAAGCTTACCAACAGGAAAATTTAGCAAACACGTGGGACAAATCATAGAGAGCAGTAAAAATCAATAAAAATACTACTGATAATAAGTGAATCGATACGACATCGCAATGAAGTTCATTCAATGATAACATATTTCCTTTTCAAGTTTCTCCCGATCATTTATATTACATTTATTATTAATACTAGGGGATAGGTCAGGAATTGAGGAGTTTATCTTTTTAAAATTCGTAATACGATATTGAAGTGAATAGCTTGATTGGGGGAAGGGAATCTGCCCAATTATTTGTCTAATGGATTTGTAGTACTTTAAAGGTACATGCCTGGAACAGTGAGTCGACTGTGCGTTCGATATCTTTCTTTTAGTAGTCCTTCTCCTGACATGTCAAGTCCCAGTGGCAGAGTAAGCTGCAACTCTGGAGACGTCCGATAGAGAAGAAGTTGCTAATTTCGGCAAAAATAAGTCCTTCTGTTTCGTGTTACGTCGGGACGGACACGTAGATTTATAGGCTCGCAATTAATCGCCACACTATCGGCTAGGAACAAAGAGAAAGTCCTATAGGAAATGCCACTTGGTGCAGAAATATAACCTCCAGACATCGTGACTTTAACGATTCGCAACAGCTCGGTGAAGGGAGGCGTGTGGGAGCGTGCTCTGTGTCACGTGCCAGACTGGAACATTCACCGACGGAGAGCATATTAACAGAAATACGGAAACTCCTAGTGGGATCATAGGTTAATCCCCCCCCCCCTCCCAGAGCTACCTGGAAACGCACAGATTCAACAATCAATGCGAGGGAATAGAAAAAAAAATATCCATCTGTCCCAGCCAGGACTCGAACCTGGATTTCCTGCTTGCCGGGCAGGTATGCTAGCCATTACACCACCGGGACGAGCTAGATAACTTAATAAATTCCCAGCACACTAGCAAGAGAGATT
Source organism: Oncopeltus fasciatus (assembly GCA_000696205.2). NCBI lineage: Eukaryota > Metazoa > Arthropoda > Insecta > Hemiptera > Lygaeidae > Oncopeltus > Oncopeltus fasciatus. The sequence goes on from KZ807833.1 coordinate 353,733, forward strand.
TTTTATTCTATTCCCTCACATTAATTGTTTAAAATTTACGTAGGATAATACACCACAACAAAAATTAATATTTATAAATGCTCAGTTTCAACGCTTTTTCAGTACAAAGTGTCTATATTCCTGCAGGACTAGGCACAAAAGAAGGAACAAATATCTCATCCATGTGAGATGATATTTCACTACTATGATATTATCTAATATCAAGTTATGCAGATCCGATCTGAGTATTCATAAACTAATGGCAGGTACATGTACGACAAACACACAGTGAAGCTAATATGAAGATATATATATATATCCTTCTTTTTTTTTTTTTAATATCAGCAAATATTTATTAAACGGTGGAGAAATGGAAATTATCACTATCCTTCCCCCATATTATGCTTCCTAAAGGTTCGTTAAGCAATAAGTGGAGATATCCTACGCTTAGATTTTTTCAACATTTTTATTAGTTTTGAAGTTCCCAAAATTAAAAAAAAAAAAAAAAATGTATCCTTGACGTTCCTCATGTCGGCCTAGAAAACCCGCTGAGCAGTTTTTGGCACACTTGTAGGTATGGGCGCCCTACTTGCATCTGCTACACAAATATTTTTTTGTATTACATAACTAGTATATGTATTTCTATAACGAGTTCTCATTACATTTTCCTTTAGAGTTCCCCTACGAACCTTTTTTTTATTTTTTTTTTTCTAACAATAAAACTTTATTGGTAATTACATAAACACTTACATCTACACGTTTTATGCAATTTGTAATGTGCTGGTTGGTAGTAATAATAATAATAATGATATTTACAATATAAGTTAATTCGAGCATTCTATAACCCTCAGTTACATTTTCCGCCATATCTTTAATGATATATCAGATAAACGATTCTCTCCATTGCAAACGACCATTGCGTGAATGGCATGCTAAAAATATAAATAGTGGTTGCAACAGTCCATTCCATTAATAAATACTATAAATACATATGGAAGTCCGTACACAGTTTTGTGCAAAGCGTTTCCTAAGTACAATGTACTTTCTTTTTTTTTAAATCAATTTATTACACTCTGTAAAAAAAAAAAATGCTCACTATATTGTCAATTGGGTGTAACACAACATAAAGGAGAGAACGGCCAGTGTCGCAACTCCAAAAGAACAACGTTAAATCCAATAAATAAAACTACTTTAAAAATTAAAGCACTTGTTGGTCTCATTTTAAAATAAAAAATATATACATAATATAATATACATTATATACATGAGTATATAATTTTATATAAAAATATAAAAATATACTCATGTACTCATGTACATAAAAATAAATCAATTGATCTGTCAATGCCCAGACGGGTACATGACAGCTGATAAAGTAGCTAATCAATTTAATAATATTTAATTCCAGGCTTCCTCTCCCCCTTCACCCAGGAATTTGTGAAGAAAAAATCCGTCTAAATTTCTCTAAAATAAATGTGAGGTATAGCAACATGAATGAGAATAACCCTATCTTGATTTCGACTGTGTCATATACAAATTAATCATTTCAATTTTTTTTAAAAATAAAACAAAGTGGACTGAAGCAGATAAAGTTGTGTGTTTGATTCGCACTAGATGTTCTTTTCCATTAGGGGAATGTTAGTGCAACCAGACAAAGGGAAATATAAAATAAATTATGTATAATAAAAATTATTAAAGCTAAAAATTATATTGGTTTTCATTATGTTATTATATGTCTGATAAGATGATAAGATCTGGAATGTCATAATCCCAGATGGCCTTGCAGATCTTACGGTATTTTTACCTGCAACTGGAGACAGCTTGCGCATCACAGCCCATCTTCCCTTCCACTGAAAACATCAACAAATATATGTTAATCTGTGTGTAAGCAGAAAATACATTTTATAATTTCAATTGTTGTATTAATATTAATATTTCAAAACACATGGTCTATTGGATTATCAATTTAAAAAAAAAAAAGTATTGGATGGACATTGATGAAAACAAAATCCAGTTGAATGAGTAGGCATTTTAAGTTTTTCGGTTTTTTTTTTTTTTTTTTGTCAAAGATAGCTTCTTTAGTTACAGAGCAAGATTAAATAAGATTAATAAAGTAAGATTAGTATTACAAAAAAAAAAAACATATTAAAACGAACCAAATTAATACATGAATTACTATTTGAAAAAGTCTGTTCATTGTATTTTTTTTATTTGTGTGTGTGTGTGTGGGGGGGGGGGGTAATGTTTTTAATGTTTTTTGACGAAATATTTTTCTTTTGGGGGTAAATTTGTTTACAGTCAAGTTTTATGAAGAGAGAATTATCTGTCATTCAACTACCAAGACCGAATTCCTGATAATCCTCTTTACAGAAAGAATTTTTTGTTCTGTCATAGGCACTTGTTCTATATAGCAGTCTAAAAACCAATGATACGTGAGGGGAAAATGGGAATCCAACATGTCTAAGAGGAGCAGTGATGTTCCACTGCTGTGAAAATACAGTTGTATTATCACAGGAAGAAATGAAAGAATTTGGGTGTCCTCTTTAAGATATGAACGAATACATTGGGAACTCGGAAGAAAAGACGATACCTTCAGCCCATGTAGACGACGGTTGTTACGTCACAGTAACATGCTTAAGTCCCGCAAGTATGTATATATATATATTTATTTATTTTAGTTTCAAGAGTAAAATATGTAGTCTTCCTGCTTTTTTAAATACTTTCTAACAACCTTAAAAAAACACAAAAACTACATCTTTACTGAACCTACCTAGCTCAACCTGCAATTTATGTATATATAAGTTNATTATTACAAATTTAATTTTATTAGCTAACTCTATTACATAATTTCGGAAGGTCAGATTTGAGGAAAGAGCATATATATATATAAATGCATACACACACACACACATACAATCGGGACTTACCCCCCCAAGTTGGGAAATCATCCTAAGGCAAAATGGTTTCTGAAGGGAAAAGAGAGAGGGCGGGAGTGAGAAAGGTTAACGTCTTCATTTCAGTGAAGTGAAAGTGAGCCAATATGCAAATAAATGCAAATGCCGGTGCAATTACTACCCCTTCCTGAGAGCAACAACACATATGGGAGATAAGGGATCCCTGCAGTGGTGACGAGGATGACATTAGCTCAAATAACGGGATGGCGAGATAAGTGGCAATAAGGCAAGCACACGGCACACCACTGAAAGCCACCCCTGAAAATGTCTTTTCCTTCGGCCAATACTTACAAAACAGAATAGGTGACAGTCTTTTTAAACATTCATCTAATCACTTGCCAATATGCCCTGAATGTAGCTCTCAAATGAGTTTTCAACATTTCATCGAGGAATGCCCATATTACACTAATCTATTACATGCAAAAACCTCCCAAGGCAACTGACGATATCACTGGCAAACCATGAATCCTTTGTAGGCAATCTTATGTGCATTTTAAGAGAAACAGGCATATATGAAAAAATTTAATTAACCCAACAGTCAGGGCGTAATAACCATGATGTTGATCGCCCTATAACCTGATCCTAATCCTAATCTCTTTAAACATTTATAACATACAAGAAACTTTTTTTTANTATATATATATATTCACTTGTATATTTCATATGAAAGTATGTATACCCCAATTGGCTTTTAGGCAATACGGCATGAATAATTAAATGCAAGTAAATTAGTTGAAGTTTTACAAAAGCAAGGGAGTATTTCTTGTACACATAAGATCTCTTAGGGGTAGAAAGAGTATCCTGTATTTATTCATATCTATGACCGTAATTTCCTTTGCCATCTAGAAATCGTGGTATGTGTCATTGCGGGATTTTAGTAATATTTAACAAAAAGGCAAATTTGAATGCTATTTAACTCTAGTCTAAAATTAGAAGTTTAATATATGTTAATTTTATGTTACATAAAACACTAAAAGTGATGGGGGGAGGGGGGGGGGGATAACTCAATAAGAGTATAAGATCACTCATACTTAAAGTATTTTTCTAAAACCACACTAAGGAATCAAAAAAATTATTTTTTTTTAATATTTTTAATCTGGCCGCTTCAGACTCATATTCCATAATCATTAGTCATTAGTCTCGTTCGGGGAAGGAATTCTGCCTAATCAATAAATACTATGAATGATACTCTTCCAATTGTATTAATGGAAGTTGTAAGTTGAAGTGATCTATTAATTTAAATTATTCATTAATTCCAAAAATTCGCCATCCAGCAAGAACAGGATGGCGTCTACACAATAGCCCTTTTCTCATAGATCAATCGACGAAAGGAAATATCGTACTAATATATATA
>KZ807834.1:3799-27658 GCA_000696205.2 Oncopeltus fasciatus
TATATCATATTAAATATAATAAGAATATATGAATGTACAATTTTATACAAATCGTGAATCAAATTTTTAACAAGCATTTTTTTTCTAATTGCAGATAATAGAGCTTACTGTTTTTTTTTAATTTTGCGACTCCAACTAAAAATATTTTTGTGATTTTCAGCTAGTTGAAAGAGAGTTGAACACTCTCTTCCATTTTTACTTAACAAGTGTGAAAAAAATGATATATATATGTTACTAAAACTACTCTAAAATATTCAATAATAAAATTTTTCTTACTCTGTAGCTTATTATTTATTTAAGTTATATAATCCAGATAGGCAATTAATTCTCCTTTTTCAAACATCAGATCGTAAGTAGATGTAATCAAGAAGGTTCTGTATATAGTCAAATGTTTAATAATTATTATACCTTTAAATTTTTGGCATTTATATTTACCAAAATTATTAAAGGGTATTACGCATAAGAAAAGGTATTAAGATTGCAACTTTTAGGTTTGAACCTTGCCCTTCATCTCTCACTTAGCCGTTTAATTAATTTACTGTAAATACATGTATAAACTACTTACAATAACTGGTGATATTTCATTTAATTACATTTGACACCATAATAGATGAATTTTAATTTAATTACATTTANTATAGTCGGTACTCCATAATGAAAAGTTCTCAATATTTTCCTTTCTCTAGAGCCACTAACTTCCACCTTGACCTACTCATCTATTAATATAAATTTTCAATAATATGATTAAGTGAGTGGTTTGATTAAACTCGCGTACAGAATTTGATAGATTTTTTTTTTTAATTGCGGACCCCAGAATTTAGTTTTTTAGTCTTTTTGAGTGGACTATATTTATTAGCGTCTCCAAGGTAGGATCGGTGAAGAGGAGTCGGAGTCGCTTTAGCGGTACAACATGAATAGCCTGGTTCCCTTAGGGGTCTTCGGTAGAAATGAGTCTGATTTGTCAGTTGGCGAAAGGTGTCGGGTCGTCTCCCGTTGTACTGTAGAGAATGTCCTCCAGGAGACGTAGGACTTTCTTCAGCCGGCGTAAGGAAATGGTGTTTCGATCGCCATCCCCGGATCGAAGCTGCTCCTCCGTCGCTCTCACAGATTTCTCAAGGGGGGACGGCTATCTTCGTATTTTTTATCGCACTAGGGTCTCATTCCACAACACTTCTTTCTAAATGTATCCTTTCAGAAGCAACTTACTTGTATCAACCTTTCAATAACGTTTTTATTGTGTTTCACAAAACTAAATTGCAATAATCATGAGAAAATTCGGATTTTCATCAAACTTGGTCCTCTTCCAGAAGTTTTCAGAAGAATTCAGAAGTTTTTATTCTTACTTTTTAGAACGTCCGTTTTTGTATTAAAAGCAATTTAATAAATAAAAGTTAAACAAAAACAATATTAATGACCGAAGTCAGTCAGGGAAGGTGCGGTGGAGGTATTGAGGAAAACGATTTACAAAAATAAATTTCTTTATTTTAAAAAATGACTTTAGCTAGAGCACCTACAGATGTTTTGAAATTTGTTGAATTAGAGGACTAAAAGTTAAAATCATTGTAAGAGATAATCCGTTACATTTACATGGCAGGTCCACATTTGTGCTTTACAAAATTAGTGACTGTATACTTCTAAAATAAGTAAACGGACTTAAGTTAAATTATGAAAATTGTAAACCGAATGTAACTGAAATGGTTTTCTCAAAATTTAAAATGAAGGTTGCGCCTGTTCCTGTGACGTATTTTATTACACTGGGGAAGAATTTAGCTTCTTTTTTTTTGTATAGAATTAAGCATGCTGGTATCAAAACTGATTTTAATTTTCTTGTCTTACGTCACGTTCGATTTCTATGTGGGTGGGGCGCATGCTGATCTATACTGCCTGTTTACGTCTGTTATACTGTGGTAAAAAGTTGTGTGTCGGTAAGCAGTATTTAGTATTTCGTTACGGAAGTGTACAGAAATACATACTGTGTTTGAACTGAAAAGTTTCCTCATGGCTACCCCTTCTCCTACACATCGAAAGTGCGAAAACAGCCCCGACTCGATTTCTTATGTATGTAGCAGTTTTACCACTCCCAGTCAAAGGACAAACATCAGTACATTTGTCAGAAAAGCATATTTTGCCTATTTTAAAGTGGGTCTTGGTGATCAAGATGTAGTCATGGGCACCTTATAAAGTGTGTAAACAGTGTGTTGAGGGCTTACGGATGTGAACCAAGGGAACACGTGCTAAGCTTCCATTTGGTATACCTATGATTTGGCGCAAGCCCAAAGATCATTCAAGTGATTGTTACTTTTGTATAGTGAAAACATCAGGATATAACAAGAAAATTAAATGTAATATAGAGTATCCTAGTTTACCGTCGCTATACACCCAGTACCGCATTAAGCCGAAGTCCCCGTGCCAGTTTTCAATGAATATTCCTGTTTGGAAGAAGGGGAATACGAATATGGTGCAGATGAAAGCGACTCAAACAATAAAGATTTCGACATTGAAGATGACTCCATAAGTACGGGACTCAAACGACAAGAGCTAAATGATTTGGTACGAGATTTGGGTCTATACAAAAAAGCTTCAGAGCTCTTAGCATCACGACTCGATGAGGAAAACTTGCTTAAAAAGAGCTTTTCTGCAATACTTTCATCGTAATGGTGGATTTGTGTTTTGCCATAATGTAAGTGGTTTAATGTAAGTGTAAGTATTTGGAATTTCAAACTATAACGCAACTGACTAGTGACAGTTTATAGATAGCTTGAAGCGCAGCTTGAAGTGTGTTCTCCTCCACAATTGGAAATTTATTTGGTTCAGTTCCAATTGGTCATTCAGATTGTTTGCGTGATGAATATGACACCAAAGAGAAAGTCATTGATCTGTTGCAATAGCACATGCAGCAATGGATCATTTGTGTTGACCTTAAAATGGTCTGCTTCCTATTTGGTGAACAATGTGGATACACAAAGTATCCCTGCTTTTTGTGTAAGTGGGACAGCAGACAACATTGGGTGCAATCGAATAGATCGCCAAGACCGGACCTGAGACCAGGTGATCCTAACATAGTGCATCAGCCACTAGTCGACAGAAAGAACATTATATTTCCACCTTCATATAAAATTGGGTCTCATGAAGCAATTTGTTAAAGCTTTGCCAACTGAAGGAGACTGTTTCAAGTGTCTCGTGTCAAAATTTCTTAGCCTGTCATTTAAAAAGATAAAGGCTAGTGTTTTTGATGGTCCACAGATTCGACAGCTTCTTGCAGACGAACATTTCGTGGTAATAATGTCAGAAAATGAAAAGGATGCTTGGTTGGCATTCAAAAACATTGTTAACGACTTTCTTGGAAATACACGAGCATTGAATTACTCCGAAATTGTCCGGGAACTCTTGGAAAGCTTCCAAAAGCTAGGTTGCAACATGAGTATTAAATTGCATTCTTTACTCAGCCACCTTGCTAATTTCCCGAAATATCTTGGTGCAGTGAGTGATGAGCAGGGTGAGCGTTTCCATCAAGATTTGAAGGTCATGAAGCAAGGTATCAAGATAAATGAGACGTACATATGACGGCTGACTATTGTAGCATCAAGCGCGAATGTACACGAACACTCCAGAAAAAGCTATAAACGCAAATTTTTATCTTAACTTTTAAGTACTGTTCATTAATTACTTAATTTTATATGTATGAACTCGATTTAACTTACATTAAATGTTTTGTAAACTGTATATTTGGTACTTTTTTACTTTATGTTCTTTTAAATGCATGATTTTTTTTATTTCTGAGGATAACCTGTAGTTTAAAAAGTTCACGTGATAGACAAAATCGGAGGTTATTCTCAGATCCAGACGCCAAGAATTAGTGAAAATCATACTCAACAAAAAAGTTTCAGTGTTATAGATAAGAATGGCTAAACGACCTGCAGGAGATTTAATTAAGGAATATAATTTTATAATTAGAATTAATTCGGTACGGCTATACCTATCGACTTGAAAAATATATGAAAAGTTTGAGTACTGTAACCCTGGTGAAAAATACAGATAAGAACGAGTTACGCTAGAGCTACGTAAACAGGGCGAAATCTTCAATATTGAAGTTGATGAATATTTGTTTTTGAACTTTCCTTGTCATGTGATACTCGCACTTATTGAATAAACCATTATCAATATACTAATATGCGTTCAGTTTCATTGTTCTAAACAAAATCTAAATAACTAAAGTTCCATTTATCTAAACCGTATGATACGTCCGCTAAATCGAAAAACATTTTGCACTCGCACTTAACACTAATTGACAACCCGCTTCCATTCNCTATATATATATATATATATATATAAAGTATATCATAGAAAATGAATCACTCGCGGCTGCGATATGTAGCAATCATGAACAGGTCGGATAGAGAGTGCAGTGCACATACAAAAAGATAACACAAAAAGCAAAATTGTCGGGGATCTCTCGCCCTTCGTCAGTGAGAAGTGAAGAGATACTTGGCTGTGGGAGTTGTGGAGCGAAGGGAAAAGCGGTTAGGTTTTCCCTTGTTGGCTATGGTACCAGGTCTTAAAGTGGCTTTGAGAATGTGTATACAGGCGCACTCTCTCGTCTTCAGTTGCAAATTTGAAACCGTATTTGGAAGTCATTAAACTCATTAAATGACTCTGAGCATGCCTTGCTTTGGGACGAGGGGACTGTGGTTCTGAACTGGAAGGCGCGTGACTCGTTCTTATCAGTATTTCCATCAAGATTACAGTTTTTTTTTAACTTACTGAATGCATAAGTTCTCATTCCTACTTACATAAAATATAGTTTATTCTTATTTGAATCATTTGCTTAAGAAAAACTCACATAATAACTATAATATTTTCAATATGCCATAACAAGGCGCACATTATTTAGATAAAATGTATTTAGTGATATTTCCTATTGAAATTAACAAATTTTGCATTTAAGATTCCCTATACATTACTGCTTGAGTTCAGTAATGGCTGAAATCAGGAGGCTGGCTTAGAAGAAGATCAAAGTGAATAATGTTTTGTACCTTCATCATTAATAAGCTTGCGATAATTATTATAGAACTCAAAAGGATCCAGATGTTAATATTTATTTGCATATCTTAAAAAATCATATTGAGAAAAATATTCATTATAAAGGGAGATATGTTGGAATTCAATTGTATAATTGAGCGTACTTCCCTCTCGGGCTGTCTAAAGCACAACTTTCACCCTCATTGCCCGTTATGAATCGTAATAATAAACTCTGATTTACTCTTATTCATAAATTAATCAATCATAGAAATCTAATTTTTTTTAAGCACCTGTGTGAGCCATTTTCGTTATAAGAAGCTGATAATTTTTGCTGCTAAATCCTAGAGTTATTTCAACAGCTTCCAGTAAGGAAGTAGAAATTTGTTTTTTCACCCATTAATAATCAAGTAAGTTTTCTTTTATGACCAGGATGTTACTCTTATTTATGTTCTTTTGTGTGTGACAATCTTGTTTATTTTTAACAAACAAATATTTTTAGCTTGTGGCCAGTCTATTGTTGAGGTATTTACTTGAAAATTATTTAACTCAATCAATACAAGTATGTATTTGACTTTGGTATGAAAGTATGTTGGCAATGTAAAGGATTTTTTCAGCAAATTCCGAAGGTATGTGACAGTGAAGGTTCATTTTTTTTCGACATTTTCTCTCATCCTATCAACTTAATTCCAAGCCAAGGCTCAGATGGCTGCAGTGTTTTTTAATGAAACTTAGCATATTATTTTTAAATGTAAAACGAAAGACAAAATTTGTTATTGAGCGAAATCAAATCAAAAAGAGTAAATAACAAAGTCTTTTGAATGCAGTGGGCGTAATATATTGTTCAGATTAATGAAACTCAGCAGATGTTTGTTTTAGATAAAAGAGATATTTGATTTGTACAGCGATATTGAAAAATTGAGTGAGAGGGATTACCTGAACCTTAAATTTTGTTAATGGAAATTCGCATATTGCTTTTAATTGCAAAAAAAAAATACCTGAATCGTTATTGGGTAGAATCGGGCCAATTATAGCAGGGTTTACATTATAAGTAAATACTTTCCTTGTGCATTTCCTACGTGGCGGACTTATTTCGTCCTAATATCAACTCGCGTAGATGATATAAAGTTGTGCGAGGAGATATCTTTCACATTGGTTTATGAAGAGTGTATTATTTATCTAATATTACCAGATTTAGGAGTATAAAAACGGGAATAGTGCTATACACGTCAACTTATGAAAATTCGTGTTAAAAACAGTTTTAAATAACTTACTTTATTTACAAATTTGAGTATACTAAACTCTTAATTTGTAAATAACGAAATATTTTGCCTGTCACTAAAAAAATACCCCCCTTCTTTTCCTTGGTTGTTACTCGGCAACCGTTCGTTAAAGGACTGAGTAGCAATTGCCTCATAGAATCCGAATAATTGTTTGCCAGACGTTACCGTAAGCCATAGCGTAAGATGAGTCACTTTGGTAGCAATTTATTTTTATTTTTAATAAATGCAAAAAAAAATATATGTTTCATATTTTATAATCTAACTTAAAAAACACTTGATGCCAGTTTTTGAAATCCCAAAAGTTTTCCATTATTTTCTCTTTATATACATTCTTTTTATATAGATGGAATTCAGATTTTAAGAAATATTATTATTTTATAGAAGGTTTTCTATTTTATTGATAAGTAGTAGAATGAGTAGTTGGCCATAAAAGCGAACTTATTGTGTAATGTGAATGAATGTTTCGTTGAAATAGTATTGTTGAGGACTAATATTTTAAAAATAATAGAAAATAATAGCAGCAAGTTAATTATAACTTAATTCTTCTTATTAAATACTAATGATGATATAGTAATGATTTTAAACCACTAAACATTAAAAAAACTACTGCCTTTATTATTTAAATATAAGTAATGATAGTTAACATAAAAATACCTACAGCTGAAGACGTACATATTGTCTGAATGACTCTATGGAAGAGCGTTTAACAATGATTCAAAGTCACTGATAACTTATCACTTTTAACTCCCTAATAGCGATATGCATTATCGCAGTTAGTGGCTGTCTCTTCCTGGCTCTGCCACATAGACTGACTGTCTAGCTCTAGAGGCCTCTCATATAAAGAGGTAAGGAATGCACTTAGTTTTCGCTAACGAAAATGAGTTATTAGAAGGGTCTAGAACCCCCTCGGTATGAGACATGGTCGCGAACCCTCCAAATTAAGTTTTGTCGGTATTCCTTGGAACGCTCTTCATTAAAATCGCAAGGTAACGCCTCCCTCGCCGGTAGATCTCCCATATTTCTAAGCAATATTACTCATATGATGTTTTGCACATAATTAAACTAACTATTTATGAATATTGAAAATAGTTACTAGATAATTTATTTTACGAGACTTCGAATGGCTCTTTTGACCCAATTGAATTTGTATTTGGTTGGTAGGTAGTTGTACTCATCTTTTTTTTATTATTTTGAGTACATGGAGTTTATATTTTTTTAAAGACTGGGAACGTAAGGAGAGGGCATGACCTCTACGGGAAGGGACCAATTGAAGGAGACCACCTGCTTCCTTATTTCAACAGAGAAAATTATGCTTACCTAGAAACAGCTTTTAGATTAATTTAGAATTATGAAGTTATAAAAGCGGCTCTACAGCGGTCCCCAAATTACTGTCAGCCAGTGTCAGTTTCCGTGCCAGATCGCGTGTCTCAAAATTTCGGGACCGTAGCAGTGGAGGGTTAAAGGACAGAAACTTAAAAGTACAGACAATATAAGAAGTTGCTTTGAGGTCTCTTTATAAACAATCAATTTCAATTATTTTACTTATTTAATTACTAACTAAGTAATTTATCTCTTCTATTTCATTATTTATTAGTTAGTAAGAACAGTAGGTTCGATTGTTATCTGTCATTAGTAGGTGTTGGGTTATTGACCCGTAGCCCATAAAATATTCTACTTGCTGTAATTATTTAAACAGACCTTTCATATTTCATATTAAAGAATGAAATATAAAGAAGGCATTTTATTTAGACAAATAAATAGTGGATCACGTGAATTGTACTTGAAATGTACAGGTCCTGATGATGGTTTTGTACTTAGTCTTAAAAGTCTCAGGATAAATACATCAGGGTGGTAAATTGCAGTGAATAACTGATTTTTTTACTAAAGGCAACAGGAAACCATACCATAGAGTGTAACAATATCACTAATAGCAATATCTCTTCGTATTTCGTTAATAATATTTACCCCCTTTTATTTATATTTTAAAAACTTATTTCCGAACCTCATATTATTATTGGAGTATAACTTGGAGTTATACTATACCGGATATAGAGGAGTTATACTATCTCTATAATATGAGAGGAGTTCGGAGAATTTTTATTGTTGTCTAGACCAGTAATATATTCAATCGTCTATTTCCTAATTGCATATTGCTAAAGTATATAGCACAAAAACAAGAAAACGGTAATGGAAAAGTTTTCAGGCTCATTAGTTAGACGGCTAACTGGCTAAAGCCTCAAAATGGGGATAAGATGTGTAAAATCACACTGCAAAGTTGGGAATTTTTTGGCCAACTTCCAAAAACTTTTCTTTTAAGGAAGGAATATATAAAGAATTCAATTTAGTGAATCATGGCGGGCAGTGTGTAGCAGAGGAGTCGAATAATCCAGTTTCTAAATCCTTCCTTCTAGTTCCTCTCTCTTCTTTTCCTTCTAAAAGTCTTCTCACTTTCTATCTTTTCCCTTCTCTCTCTCATATCTTACTCCCCTACCCTCACCCTTTCCATCCCACAAATGCTTCCTTCCTGCGTTCTTGATTCTCATTATTACTTGAAACTCGCATAAATCTACCTAATACATAGAGTGTATGCAAATTTCTAAATGGAGAAATATAACGTTGCATTTCAGTTCAATCATCAAACTGATGGATTAGATTGTTTTAGTAAAAATTTGGAGAAAGTGACGAGATACGGAAGTGAGAAAAATACAACTTTCATTAATTAACATAAAATTAATCTAGCAATTGCAAAATCCCATAAAATAGGTAGACTATTCAATAACACTTACACTGTATAGTTAATAAGTAATAATCATTTTTTAGATGTTATTCAGGAAGATTTGAAGTTTCCCATTCTTCACAGAGCAGCCTAAGGAAACTTTAATGATATCCCAGAGCCTTTTTTTCGCTGACGAGATAGAATTAACCACTTACTCATGTTTATATAATCCTTTTGGTCCTGTATTTTCTTTTACTTGGAAAATATGCTTTTAATAAATAACTCCTGCGGCGAGGACATTTCTCTCTCTTGCTTCATTCACTTTTTTAGACATTTATTGCTGATGGAGCAGGGACATATTTTCTAATTTATTTGGGGATTTTTCTCTTGATTAGGGGGGTAGAGTCTACTTTATACTGAACAGACTGCTGTATATCAGGCTTTAGTTTAATTATCTCAGAATGATAATTTATTTCATAGTTATATATATTAATTTAGCTGTGGTTTATTATCCCGCGTAAATATTAAACAATTAATGAGAGGAAATAGAATAAGAAATCTATCTGTTCTAGCCACAGCCGGTGATGTAATGGAAGCATGCCGGTCCGGAAAGCTGGAGATCCAGGTTCGTGTCCTGGCTGGGACAGATACAATTTTTATTCTATTTCCTCTCATTATTTGTTTAAAATTTACGTGGGATAATAAGCCACAATTAAATTAATATTTATAAATGAAAAATTAAAAAAGTAAATAACAAGAGTCGATAAATAGCTAGACAATGTCAGCTCCTTCGATCATAAGTCGATGTATTCGCCTTTCTCGTGGTTTAGGCTCTCGCTAGCGTATTGGGAATTTAATAAGTTATCTATCTCGTCCCGGTCGTATTGTGGAATCATACTGGCCCGGAAAACAGGAGGTCCTGGCTGGGACAAATAGATTTTTTATTCTATTCTCTCTCATTAATTGTTCAATTCATAGTTATTTTTCCTATTAACAACTCCATTTTTCAATAAGACCAATATGAAGTCCAGTATTTTAATATTGTCTTTATTTCTGTTCAATGGTTGGAAGATTTCCTCTCTTAATTAGAACAATCCATACAGTTGATCAGGAAAAACGTATACATACACTCACACACACTCTCATAAATGTGCATTTTTGTTTCCACTTAAATCTTTCTATTTTAACTGAATGAAATATGCTAAATCTAGTTATATTTCAGGTAACCTTTCGTATACATTTTCCCGACAATTTCACAGACAACCATTAAATAATAAAGCCGTAATTAAAATGTAATATATCATTGTTTAAAAAAATTATAAAAACAATAATTTAATAAAAATTATCACATTCTAGTAAGTTACAATGAGTTCATTCACTCGAACAGTTCATTAGTTTGAGAAGATTGATAGTCAAGATTTGGTTAGGAAAAATTTAGAAAAAATCATATTTCCACCTAAATAATTTGAATTTCCATGGGGGGTACTCTAACCGTAGTATGATTTTGGAATATTTCAAATTCCTAATTTACCATTTTAAGGCGGTTTAGTCACTATTTTATGAAATCCTTAAGTATTTAAATAGAAAATAATTCAATCTATTTGAAGAACCAAACAAATATTTAAACCCTTCCTGGTGGCTCAGAAATTCCATAATTCAGGTTTTTAGTTTACACTATCTTAAATGTAATAGAAACATACGTTTTACACTCGGTAAATAATATATAATAAATAAAATTTGATAACTGGGTCAATCAACAAAAAGTATTTGTGCCTCGTTCTAACTAATTTTTAAACTTTCATAATTTTACAAACGGTTTTTGTTTTAGTGCGAATGTTATGATGAACTCTTATTTANTATATATATATATATATAAATGTATGTATGTATATATTTGTGAGTGTGTGTGGGATGAGTGTGTCTTTTCTCTTTCTGGTGTCCAAAATTTTAAGTAATCATTCATATTTTTTAATCAACTGTAATATGTTTTTTTTAAAAACCCTGCGTGGCATCTTAAAAGATGATTAACTTTTTTATTGTGAAAATATTTCAGTAGATGTTTTTGGTTGGAGTTCGGTCAAGGTTGATCCAAGTAATACAAATCAAAAAATGTGGGGTTATCATGAATGCAAGAGGAGACCTCTTGCCTCCTGGACCAAATGTTCAACCATTAGACCAAAAATGTGACAGTAGATTTTTTTTTGGTGGGGGGGGGGATTCGGTCAAGGTTGATCCAATAAACACTCAAACATTCAAAAACTCTCCATTTGAATGTAAAAATATGTCGCTTATTTTAGTGATAATACAAGTCACAGCACCCTATATAAAGCCTTCTTTATTGTTTTAATACCTTTTAAAATCTTTTGGAAAATTGAACAGTGGAAGAAGAGAATAATAAAATGAGAGAACGCTGAAAGCTGTGGAGATGTATCGGCTGTAAAAGAGTTGTAGATGGGGCACTAGCTGAAGATTACCCAATAAAGGAGTTTAGAGCGCTGCACTCTGGTTTTTATGAGCTGCAAGAGGGAGTGCACTCCACATCGGGCTGCTGGGAAACCCGTTAGGAAGGAGCAATAAAATGTGTCAGGGCAAACTCAAACTGCCCACTCTCGTAATCTGATGGATGCCGTTCACCTGGGACTGCCGATCCTAGGACTCCAGGCTCAATTCCCTTCTTTGCTACTCAGGGGAGAGAGGTCTACTTCTTCTATCCAAAATACATGCGATTTAGTTCTCCTGCGACTTTCAGTTTCTTCACACCTGTTAAGGAGAAAATAAATAAATAAAAATACTTTAAATTTAATAATTGATTTAAAAAATGATGGAAACAACTCAAAAATAAAAATGATGACAGTCATCCTAGATACAAATAGCTAGATGTATGAAAGTAAACAAAGTATAGGCTGACCAAGTACTAAAAAAAGCCTGGAACCTATATGACTTCAAGCCAATTATTTGCCCAGGAATGGTTGAGAAAGAAAATCATATATCGGAGAAACAAGAATTTATTAATTACAATCCATGTTTTGGTTTCTTTTTTTACATGTTTTCACAAAATACAAATAATTTCAACGTTAGAATAAACTATCACCGATTTTGATGGTAAGGACATACGGATCAACCGGCACCGAACAACAACGACTGTTAAAAGCGACTGTAAAAGCAGAAAGTAAAATTTTAAGAGGAGTAAGGCAAGGATGCATACTCTCCCCACTGTTTTTCCATTTATATTCGGATAATATTTTCAAGCAAGCTACATATCTTTCCAATATATAAATACAATAAGGTATGCAGATAGTACAGTTATTTTGAGTGACGACTTGGTTAAACTGCAAAGAATCTTAAATGCCATAGACGTCGTTGGACAACGGATGGGCCTGAACATCATCTGCTCTAAGACAAAACACATGATACTTAGTCGCTCACCATACTATGGTGCGTAATTAGAGGTAAATGATAAGCAAATTAAGAGAATTTTTCTGTTTTAGATTTCTTGGTTGTTGTATAATTTACCAACTAAACCCGGACAAGGAAATTATATGTAGGATCAAGATAGTCCTATACCCATTTTTAAAAATGAGAACACTCTTTTGTAATAGCAGCTTGAATAATGTATGTACAGCTTTGTGTTGAGGTATGGAATCTTAAACCATATACCATCAATCGCATTAATGCATTCGAGAAGTAGCTTTACTGACGAATGCTCAAAATACTTGTTTCGGCTATACAGATAAACGAGGCCGTTCTTAGCAGAGCGAATATGGTCCGTGAGTTGCTGGGCAAAATAAAACAGACAAATGGCATATTTGCGACATATATTGCGAGGAAGCTGGTATAGTATCCTCCTCCTGGTTATGTTGGATGGATAGATTGAGGAATTGGAAGAAAACAGGCCTCATGGAATGGACTGGGGTAAGGAAAGTAGAATATCTGTTCAGACTGACTCAAGAGTTATGCCCTGTTGGTCACCAACGTCAAGGAGACTTGACACAGCTCGCAAAGTTAAAGTAAATGTTTAAAATAAACAGATTGATATTATAAAGCACTGACAGAATAAAACCTATTTGCTGTGTGAGAATATCTATATGTAATAAGAACTTATGACTAGTTTTAAGACGTATTGTTAAAAAACATGTTATCGCGTGTTGTACAATATACAATTTTGTAAAAAAGATGTAATAAACAATGTAATTACTACTTAATGATCTTGACAGGGAGTGTCAAAACGCTGATCAGAACAAACTTGATATTTATTTTTTTCGTTCATATGAAAATTAAAATAATTTTCAAAGTATCACCAATGACCACAGCAGTCGACGCGCGGAAAAGGAACAAAACTTTCAAAGCATTTAATACATTCCGTAATTAAATACTTCTACTCCGTATATAGCAATGTGATGCACTTTTATAGTGAATATAGTTTACGACATGGGTCAGTTTGATTGTCGGAGGTCACTAAAAGCTACAAAATGTAACAGAAAAGAGTATTCCCAAAATATTACACAAGGGGAAATAAATTTAGATATATAAATTACTGAGTTTTAAGTTAGTCAAAAATGATTAATTTATGTCTTAATATTTATTCTTGAAATTATTCGAGGTAAATCACAGTGAGAAAACCAAAGAAGGGGAAAGAAAAGTGTTTGACTCAGTCAAAACATAAAACATTGAGTATTAATTATGCACTGTTAATTTAAAACAATTAAAAAGACAAAATCCAAATTAGGTTCACAATTTTGAAGTTACAATATTCAATTTGATAGTATATAATATGATACAGAGAACAAATGTCTTTAGGAAAATAATAAAATATAAATTAAGATGTATCTAACTTATGGTATTTAAAGTAAACTTATATCGTGTACATTATATTTCTCTTTGAAAATTAAAGAACTATCTGATAATATGATTTTTTTTACTAGAAAAGAAACTGTAATAAAATAATTGAAATTATGCAAGCTTGAAATAGCAAAAAATAATGCTCTTAAATAGTAATAAAAATGTAAGGTTGAAAAGTAAGTAAATTTTGAAACACCTTTGTCGTGAAATAAATTGTAGCATGATGAAACGTTTGGACTCCAAGTTTCCTAACCCCCATTGTAAATAAACTTATAGTGCCATCTACCAGATACAATTGTAACTATATAAGGGGTTTAAAACAATTTTAAATAAAGAAACATTACGAGTAAAATTTGAAGTAAAAATATCCTATCTTTTAAGTGGGACCAAACTGCACTAAGCGTTCCAAATTTCATTAAATTCGATTAAGTAGTTTAGGAGCCAATCCAAAATACAAAATGTAAGACACATAATATATATATATACATACATTCTTTACCATTGAAATAATTAACACAATATTCGAAAAATTACTAATATAGTATTTTGGTATTTAGAAAAAGTTACTTTTTGCGGCCTATTTTAAAATTTTACAACTTTACGAATTTTTGCATGAGCTGATTAGCTTCTACTGAAAAATGCCAGAGTGAGGAGGTTACAGGTTGCTGGTCTCGTGTTACAGACTCTGAGTGGGAGGAGGGAGACTGGCCATCGGCCCGCGCCAAACCGGACTCCCTGGAAGCCCTGGTACGAGCAACGCGCTTCTCCAGGGCCGAACTGAAGAGGATCTACAGGAGCTTCAAAGCGCACTGTCCCACAGGCCTCGTCACTGAGGAGTCGTTCAGGTCCATCTACTCGCTATTCTTCCCACAAGGAGGTCAGTGTACACTTCACTATCTTACACCATTTCAGATGTGACTTTGTAACTCTTCTATACTGGGTACAGACTGCAGTAGCAGTGATCAGAATAACATCACAATTACCTTTTCTTAGGTACCAATGTTTAGAAGTGTAACAGGAAAAGAAATGCCTTTAACAAGAGGCTTGACATCCTGCAACTTAGAAAACAGTATCTGCGTCATCTTGAAATATTTACGATACATTATATTGCTTCTTATGCCTCTAAGAGTATTTATTTCTTATTTACGACACATTAGTCTCTAAAATGCTTAGCTAACTTCTGCTTAACTAAGAGAAATAATGAATTTATCTTAGAAGGAGAAAAGCTAGTAAAGTTATTTAAAAAAAATAAATATATTTTTTTCGATCCTAATAACTATTCATCAACTATGATTACTAAATTGCATATCTCTCAATCAAGTGTGTGTTTATTTTATTTATTTATGCGTGCATTTGATGTTTCTCTCCTCCTACCGCCAATTCAGAACTTCTATATGTGAGAATCCTTTTAACATCCTTCCTTTCCGAACTCTGATTATTTATCACTCCTTTGATATGAGCGCTTACCGTTGCTCTTAGCAGACTATTTCCAACACAGGTAATACCATGAATTCCTCATCGTTATTTGTCCATTTATGGTGTCTTGTCACACTTAAACTACTTATACTGCTAAGGAGCATGAACGTACACATCTTTCATTACAGAAGTATGTTAAACGAGATATAGGATGTCTCTCCATTCATAACTATAGTGATGCTCTTTTGATAAAGT
Source organism: Oncopeltus fasciatus (assembly GCA_000696205.2). Taxonomy (NCBI): domain Eukaryota; kingdom Metazoa; phylum Arthropoda; class Insecta; order Hemiptera; family Lygaeidae; genus Oncopeltus; species Oncopeltus fasciatus. The sequence goes on from KZ807834.1 coordinate 19,325, forward strand.
AAATCCTGTAATGCATAGAACTAAATGTAGATTAAAGATATTCAATAAAGTTTATCCTGACGTGTTTACTGTCTTAAAGAACTTTATTTATGAGTAAGAAATTTACTCATCTATTACTTCTGCAGTTTTTTTAATGTTTACCAACAATTATAAACTTGAATTATGTACTTGTATCTTTTATTATGAAAATAAAATTGTAAATACAAAAATATCCTAAATGTGGCTTTAAAATTTTTAAATTAGAATTTAAAATTCCTCCAGAGGAAAAAAATGACATAATTCACTACGAAGTAAGTTACATATATTGGCTCAGATTTGCCGGTAAAGCCCCCCCTCTCCAACCCTCCCAACGAAAGGGTCCTTTGTTAAAAAGAAGGAGTGTTTATATGCTCCACTTCCTTTGTTGGACAAGCTATTACTACTACTTTATACATAGATAAATACATACACACACATGCGCGCACAGAAACACANGAATGTTTTATTTGGAATGATAAAACTCAATTTCTATTTCTTTATTTATGGAAAACTTTTTTTTAGCAAAATTTAGTGGGGGTTAACTTCCATCGTAAATTTATATTTGAAGATTTATTTTTTCTAGGTGAAATTAGGCATGCTGCTTTTAAATGTCAAGTGTAAAGCTGAGTTTCTTATTGAGGGAAATCGTAAGAATAGGAGTGGGGGGGAGGGGAGAGGACTACTACTTGAAGTACAGAAAGTATTTTCGCTGAAGTGGGTACTTTTTCAGTTTAGTGCAATAAAATTCGATAAAAAATAATATCGATAAAAATGATTGAGTTTTTATCGTTTAATTTTAGTATACCTGTCCCTTGTTATTTCTATTCATTTTATTTTATTATTTTTTGTTAGGAATTTTATTTTTAGTACTTTTTTGTGCGTTTATTTTTTTATACTTTTAATTGTGTTTAGTTAGTTGGATAAGCATGACCTCAGAGAGCTTGATTGCCTTGAGTAGCAAATGCAGGTCATGGGGGTTCAGAAAAAACTCGTCAGTCTCCGTGGCACAGGACATGTTTAAAGGATCTGAATGATGAGTGAAAGTATCCTTGAGATACTGGACTGATATACAGGCCTTGTCTTTGTCAAAAGTGGCTTAGAAACATTCTCCTCGACGCTAGGGTGTAAAGAATCATGGTGCTTAAGGATTTTGTGTCCATCCATCCAGAAGTATTTGTCACCTGCAGAGAGAATAGACAGAAAGGTTTTTAAAGTCTCATTCTTTAAAGCACCTATAATTGTTTTACGATTCGGGTTAGACTATTAATGTATTTATGGGATTCCAATATTTTTGAAACAATATTCTTGATATTCGCTAAAATGAGTTTTTTATTTTATTTACCGGAAGTTGTTTTGGGGCTCTGAAGAGAAATTGGAAAATTATAAACTTATAGAAAGTATATAATAAATGAATCGGGGCCTACTTGATTATTCAGAATGTACTGAGGGTATCCACAGTTATTTTAATTTAGTTCTTTCTTGGTCTCTCTCTCTCTCTCTCTCTCTCTCTCTCTCATAAAGAGTGTTTTTGAAGGCTGCAGATGGAGATTATAGTAGCACTTAATTTAATAAATAGATAAGAGTTGTTAGCTTGAGGAGAGCGTTCGTGTAACGCCCTCTACAAACAGGAAGGACAGAAGATTGCCTTCAAAATACACAAAAGTGGCAGCAAGTTAAGGGAATAGTAAGACTAATCGCGCTTTTCCCGAGGCATTGTTCAGAGCCTAGTCATCATTGCTAAGTGTTCGCTAACTGGCGAGAGAGGGCCCTTCACCTCTCCACAACGACTTCTCCGGAAAACTTGAGAGCACAAATTAATTCACTTTTCCCTAAATTAGAGACTGTCTTCAACTTGATGAAGTAGGCTGAGGGAAGCTGTCCGCGATTTTCTTAAATTGCCGCTTTCTTCCCCTTCGATTTACTATAGCAGATCTCCTTAGGGGAAATTATACTTTTTATGTACGAGTCAAGACCATTAATTATGATTTGATATGGTCCTAATACTTATCAGATTTGGTATCAGAAAATGAAATAATCATAATATAATTAAGTAAAAGATCATAATTTGAAATGGTCTATTAGTCAAAAATGTACATCGTGGTTAGTTAATTTTAATTTGTTATTAAATTTTGACAGCACAAGTTGAGTTGATATAAATAAATATATGATTAGGACGGAAAGATGAATTTTGAATAAGTGGTGGGAACATTTTGCTTACCTTGCTGGGTGGGTTCAATACGGTGCTTATAGGTTTGTGAGGAGGCAACCATTCACCTTTCCTGACTCCATTTTTGTCGAGAGGACCTGTGAGGTTCTACTCGTTCATATTTTTAAACAAGGTAACGGGTTGGACCATGTCAAGTTGTTGATAGTTGCCGAGCTTTCACACATCATGTGATGGCTTCTTCAGGGCTAAATAGAGATTAGATCTTATTCTATTCCAGTTCATATAAAAAGTATACTTAGTTTCCACTGCTCTTGCGTCATGGACTTTTTCTTTTCTGTATAAAAATACAATATTATGGTAAACCAATTGAATACCACGAGATTCAGGTTCGAGCCCTGGCTGAGACAGTTAGATTTTGTATTCTATGTCATTGCATTCAATTGTTTAAAATTTACGTGGGATAAAATACCACAATAAAAATAACATTTATATTATACTTGGTTTGAAAACTAATATACTTGCTTTGTTTTTATTTTTTTCTAAGCCACGCTTTACCCTTGGGATCCCATGAGACCAGAGTTCAGTGATCTGTCATTGTTACACATAGTGTATAACATGTAACATGTATTTATGTTTCATCTAGATTTAAATGATAATNAAAAGTATACTTAGTTTCCACTGCTCTTGCGTCATGGACTTTTTCTTTTCTGTATAAAAATACAATATTATGGTAAACCAATTGAATACCACGAGATTCAGGTTCGAGCCCTGGCTGAGACAGTTAGATTTTGTATTCTATGTCATTGCATTCAATTGTTTAAAATTTACGTGGGATAAAATACCACAATAAAAATAACATTTATATTATACTTGGTTTGAAAACTAATATACTTGCTTTGTTTTTATTTTTTTCTAAGCCACGCTTTACCCTTGGGATCCCATGAGACCAGAGTTCAGTGATCTGTCAATGTTACACATAGTGTATAACATGTAACATGTATTTATGTTTCATCGAGATTTAAATGATAATAAATCGGAAGTTCTGATCAATCCTACTTCAATGCCTCTGAAAAAGCGGGAAGTTATCTTCCGACGCGCTTTATGGGATGGACAAGTTCTTCCTTTCGAGACTATTTCCTGGATCAGTTTGGCGCAGGTGTTTGCAATTCGAGATCAGGTCGTCCTAACATTGTTCTGGCAAAATGTCACACGCGCATTTCGGGTCATCTGTTAGCTTTAACAAATGTAATAAATATATGTAATAACCTTATCTCCGCCCATGCACACCTCTCTACCTATTCACAGTCAGGTCCAGTTTCAGATCTGTAAAGAAGTGCATCCTCCTTTTGTTAAAATGATGTAGTTCTGGGACGTACATAAGAGTGTTACGTTCGTGATTAGTCATACATGTTTTTTAAAGAAATTATTATATTTATACGCCTTATCCATAAGTAAAAAAATAATCTATGTTTAGGTCTGATTATGAAATTTGTTTAATTTAGTTTAAATGTAATATCCACATTTTTGTAGTACCCCATACTCAGAATTGTGGTGAAAAATAATTTCTAGAGCCTACTTTATGTTCGCTGTCATTCATGTCTGTTAATAGCTTAAGACGCACTCTGAGTTCTTAAAAAATGATTTTAAAATATAGTTGCCGAAGTTTTTTAATATGCTATAAGCACGATATCCACGCGGACGATCCTTATCCCAAAATAAGAGTAACTTAATCAGTAAGAATTCTATGGGAGTGAGAATTTTAGTAAAGGAGGGGGGGGGGCGTCAGAAGGGTTGGGGGGTGGTGCATGGTGGTCGCCATCAGTGAGTCCATCCATCTTGGCTCTATTCAAAGGTTGCGACAGTGCGAAGTGCTCTGAATGCCTTGGAATAGAGCTGGAGAACCAAGAGAGCTATCGACGGGGAATGGGCCAATGACTTGTTAACTGAAATGGTTTGTTTCTTTCTCTAAAAGCAAAGAGAAAGGTTCATAGATAAGCTGGGAAACAGGGAGTAACATCCCCCGTATCTATTAGGAGCAGTCACTAATAGAAGACTGAACCCCCACACCCTGGAACACCCCACAGTTCTAAAGTTCCAGTCTAATGTCTGCTTCTCCAGGTACCTTAAAAGAATTTACATAATTTGCGGTGCTGACATAACACAAATTTATAATTATTTTTATAAGTATCTCGAGAAACTTCTGCATAAACAATACATCAATGAATAGAGTCTACAATTCAATCTTAAAGTAAAGGATGGTTGTAGGCTATTTATGAGGAAATGATAGGAACGCTGCTAATGAAGAAGTGAATTTTTTAAAGATTCTAAAATGTCAAAAATTGATTTTTGGATCTATTGGTTCTTTTAAACATTACAAAAAAAAAAACTAATAAAACTACGATAAAAATTATTAATAATAAAATTTCAGTATANAATTTTTAAAGATTCTAAAATGTCAAAAATTGATTTTTGGATCTATTGGTTCTTTTAAATATTACAAAAAAAACTAACAGAACTAAGATAAAAATTAATTTTCAGTATACATGTGCTGTTAATTCATCCCTTCTCCTTCTTTTATTTTTATCCCGGATTTTTAAAGTGAAGGATTGGCAGTAACAGATTAAGGAAGGAGTTCATATATCGTATTTGGTGTGGAAACTCCAAACCTTTTTATAAGATTTTTCTAAATAAATAGCCAAAATTAATTTGATTAAATTTCTTGTTTGATTAATAATTATTTTATTTCTATTTTTTTTTATTAAGAGTTAGCCTCCCATTCAACCATATAGGGTCATGGAGGGAGGGGCTATTTATAGGTTGCCACCCTGTTCTAAACATCTATGGCTCAGGACAAGCCTTTACTAATAAATAAAAGATTGTCCTGGGCGGGATTTGAACCCGCAGCGCCAGGGTTGCTAGACCGGAACGGATCCCATGAGCTACCTTGGCGCCCCTATTTCTATCTTTGTGTTCGAAAAATTATTATTGTGGTCGTTAGAGTTCTATTTCAATTTACATTTTATGTTCTATTTAACATTCAGGTGAATCTTAATTCACATTATCTGATTTCAATAAATTACTGCTCAAATGATTTTCAAATCCTATAATTTCACAATGAATTATTTTTGGCAGAAATTTAATAGTTGGGCCAAAATTTGACGGACTTTAAAATATATTTAACTTGGTGTAACAGTTTAACCCCTCTCCAGTTGATCTTATTTCAATTGCAATTGACCCCCTGTTTCCATATTTTTTATTTAGAGCCTTGATTAAATTATTANCAATGAATAGAGTCTACAATTCAATCTTAAAGTAAAGGATGGTTGTAGGCTATTTATGAGGAAATGATAGGAACGCTGCTAATGAAGAAGTGAATTTTTTAAAGATTCTAAAATGTCAAAAATTGATTTTTGGATCTATTGGTTCTTTTAAACATTACAAAAAAAAAAACTAATAAAACTACGATAAAAATTATTAATAATAATAAAAAAATGAGTTTGCAAGATTCTTCAATTAAAATGTAGGGGCTTATATAAATTCCAATTGGTTCAACCGGTAGAACATAGTGGTTCATTTAAATTGCGTAACTTCTAAAATCTACCTTTCATTTTTTAAACTTGCCTTATATTACAATTTTTTATTTATCAATTTTATTTGAATATACTTTCCCTGAATGAAATATAACTCTTGCTACAACGGCAAACTACTTTTAGTCGTACTTAAGGTAATATGTTTTTACGCAACATAATTTTAGCTTGATCTGTTAAAGAAGAAAAACATATATCATATTTATCTTCATGTGATAAAAACAAAAAGTAGCGAGGTACTAAATTGAAACATATGTCATAAGAAAGAGGTTTTATCAAACATAATTTCCTTCCGGTCATCAGCCCATCATTTTGAATCGCCGTCTTTGTCAATTGGACACAGTGTGATCTTTGACTTTGTTGGGACTAGCCAGATGTTTTTTTCAAACTGGTTTTTCCATTCGTAGTATTTCTAGTTTCTTCATTTTTTTTCAACTATTACCCACGGTAATTATTCCTATCTCAGCAAGTATTTCTCGAACATCTTTGGCTGATATTCCATCGGAGGGCTCTTGTCAGAAGTAGCTTAGTTTAGCGATAGCATTCTTCTTATCATACGACCAAGAGAACTTCAGTCTGAGGCTAGCCGTTTGTCGTAATAGTGATGGCACAGTAATCAAACAAGATCCTTCTTAAGAAGTCTTTGTTTTTGCACTCTACTTTACTAGAATGCAGAAACTTTCTTAATGTTTGTTTAATTATCTCTACAAATCATACAACTTGGCCAATGTAGCTGCATGATGAGTGGGTGTAGGGTATCATACTTTTATCATACTTTTCATAAAATCTCTCTTTTCGAAGTGATGGAGTTTCATTGCTCGTGAGAGTTCTATACACTCCGAATTTACGACTGAGGGTTTGAAGTGTAATTTATAAACAGGAAAGTTCTCTATCCTTCTTTAAGGCGCATTACTAAGACTTAAAACAGTTTTCCATGGAATTTTCTTACAAAGTCAAGGTGAATGCTTTTCCAAGGAAACCTAGAGGACAAGAACTTGACTTGTGACTTGACACATGGTAGTCGTATGCAGAACATTGAGGAGACTTAAAGCAAGTCTCTTAAATGACTGTTACATCGTTAGACCTGACTTTCTGTCAACTCTTTATCAAAAGCTGGTAAATGGCTCAGGCAGTTCACCTTCACACATTTCACTGTAGACAAAGGCCTGGCATTTAGGGTACAAATCCCGGCCAGGATTAGTTTGATCGATAAATAAAAATCCATTGTTTGTTCGGCTTGTCCTGAGTCATGGATGTTTAGAATCGACATCCTGTAGATAGCCCCTCCCTCCATCGTTTGTCCCAAAAAGTTAAATATTCAGTGAATGCCATTCTCAGCTACTGATTCGTAATTTAATTATCCCTTATCTCCATAATGAATACCTGTTATAAGGGTGTCTGCTAGAAATTCACAATGACTGATTTCACCCTTAACACAATAGAAAACATAGCAATGCTCGACCCGTTGTTTTATTTTGGGGGAGGGGGGGCTAAACAGTTTTACCCTTTCCACCTATAGATTTTATTTGGTTATATGAATTTTAAATTATAATATTTTAAGATCAAGTTCTTATAACCTCCGCAGTTTGTTTACGTTAATAAGGGCCTCAAGAAATGGTAATCTAAGGCTATTTATAAATAGGATAATTTTAAAATTTTCATTTATTTCTCCCTTAAATGTAGGCTAATATTAAAATTGACATACCTGATTGTTCAACGACAAATGGTTTATCGAACACTTCTTACTCTTAATACATTCCCCCAGGACCCTAGTATTTATAAATATAATTGTAGGTTTCGGCATTTCTTGTCGCCACTTTTATGCACTAAAAAACAAAAGGTTGTATATACATAAATTAAAGAAAAGTATCATATTTATTTATATGTACTAGAAACTAAATGTAATAAGGTGGTAAAGAGAAACATGTTATACCTTAGAGTTTATGTCAAACATCTATTCAAAGAAATAAAAATATGTTACATCATCGAGGTAGTGTCAAACATCTGTACAAACAAAAAGAAAAATGTGTTGAGGTTATGTCAGGCAACAAACATCACACAGACACCCCCCTAGTCTACTTCTTTGTTCATATGGAAATCCTCCTTCTATATCGTATTTACAGACAAACATAAATATTCATGTTAGGTAATAGTGAATATGAAAATTGTAGAGCAGTGTTTCCAAATTGTTCATATCCTCCAACCATGTAATGCTAAGTGGTATAAACTTTAGACAATTAATTATTTGTAAACAACCAATTTTGTAATTCAGTAGTTGAAATATGCCACATATAGTCTAATCCCTTTGTTTGAGATTTCTGTGGAATTTAATATAACTACACACAGCACACACAAAATATATACAAGAGAGAAAAAAAAACGCTACGGACACCTATACAAACGCAAATTTACGCTCACATACTTAGATTAACACAGTTTCATATATGTATACACAAACACACACACACATATATATATATAATTTAACTTAGCAACCTAGAAATTTTTATTCACTCAACTACAACCTAGTAAGACCTACCTAAAATATATATATATATATAT
>KZ807834.1:54229-66237 GCA_000696205.2 Oncopeltus fasciatus
GGGGGGGGGGGGGACTCTCATAGTTTCTTCTTAAGTATATTCCTTAAGATTTGATGTTACAAAAATATTAAAGAAAAAAACACTTTAAGATACCTCAGTTTACTTTCTTCGCTACTAATCATTTTTTCTGCTAATAATATTTGAAATATTGACAAAATATCGAGTTTAGTTTCTAAATGTTAAAAAAAGGAGCTCGCTTATTCCTCCACGTTCCATTTTTAAAATTTTTCTAAATAAAAGATATACCATAAAAATATTTTATTGCAAACATTAAAATATTTAAAATTTTTAATTTTTTACATTCCTGTTAACTCTAATAATAACGAATGTACCTATTAAAGATTTTAGTATTATGAGTGTTTCTAAACCACACTCCCCTTCAAAGGATTTAAATTCTCAAAGAATCCGTTGATCGATTTGAAAATATAAGCTATAATATTAAATTCGTATTTTGTATTTTAAAAAAGAGGGTTCATTTAATCCTTTTTCTTACAATCTTAAATGTCTTCATTTATCCTGGCTTTAAATGAGAATTTTATAGAGTATGAGTCATGAAATTACATTTTACGTCTATCATATTTTATATATACCACGAACAAGTAAATTACAATATTAAATTAGGTTATTCTAAGCTAAGTTAACCTAATTATTATTAATTTTTTACGATAAATGAGATTTAAAAAAATGTGTTTTCTATGAAAGCTTTTTCAATAATACTATAATACACTAATATTTATAGCTCATAAATATTTGTTCTAACTGAAAATAAATAACAATAAATAAGTCTGTGTATGATTAAATAGATCTAATTATCAACCTCGTTTTCAAAAGTCGCGTCATACTATTAATGTTGAATAACTTGATTTCCTTAAGGGAAATAAGCTAAAACAGGTGTGGAGATAAGAAACAGAGTAAAATATAGTAAAATTATAAGTTGAGAAGGTCTTTATTCGAATTGGATTAGTGTTTCTCGAAAATTGAAGTATAGAAAGAATATGTATGCAATTTTTTTGCATGACGAATTGTATCTCAGTTAACTAAATTACTGGAATATCCTTCATATATTGTAAATATGTATTTTTTTTAATGATCTCCCTTGGTGGTGTAACTGGTAGCATACCCGCTCGTCAAGTGAGAGACCCGGGTTCGATTCCCGGCTGAGGTAGAAAGATTTTGTTTTCTGGTGAATCGCAAGAATGTCCATATGAGACACTGACAAACTCAGAGTGGTGGTGGAAGTGCAGTAAGGTTGACACTGTGGTCTCGGCGTACAGGGACGAAGTTGGCGCAGGGGAGAGTGAGTGTTTGTATTTTGGGGGTAAATACATTAGAGCTAAGTGATTCGAACCTCCCGTCGAGTCTGCAACCCCAATACACTGGACTTGCTGTGTGCCGACTACATTTCCCTTCAGCTCAACTCCATTTCTCTAATACAGTTTTTAGTCCATCTCTATATTGTCACTTAACAATGATTAATGAATGAAAATTTATATGAGATTAAAAACTGATATTATAAGTCCTAGAAACTTTTAGCCTTATATTGCAGACTTCAAAGCTAACAATATTATTGGTAAAATATGCTCAGGTTAACTTACACAATTCTCTGAACGAATTTTATTGAAAATAAATAAATAACAGTTACATAAAAAAATAGTAGTTGAAGTAAATCATTGATTAGTAGACTAAATATAGAGGTAAAATAGAGGGGGGGGGAAGGCGCACTTAGTGTGAAAGTTACCATATATAACTCACGGTATCAAGACACAATATTCAAGACTAAACATATATATACATAAATGTTTGTGTGTTGATTTGACAGTTATTTAAAGTATAAGATAAATAAATAAAAAATATCTTCTAGGCCAATATTTCGAAAATATATTTTCTATTTTTCGAGGCTAAAATACAATTTACAAGTTTGCACTCCGTAATCCAATTTGTAATTATAAAATTCAGTACTTATACATTAACAGGTTTTATTAGGTAATCAGATGTTATATCAATCATTAAATCTGTAATAACGTTTGTGTGATGAATAATTTCTGAAATATTATAATGGTAGTACAGAATTTAGTCAATTGACCATCTCTAGTGCGTTTCAACGAAAATAACAGTTGTATAACCTACCCTCTTGTTATCCAAAGGTCTAGGGCTAGTTTGCCCCTTAATAGTGTATACTATTAAAAAATAATTCAGTTATTTAATATTAAAGAATAATATAATATTGTAGTATCTAATTTATAATGTAAATAATTAACCTTATAATTATAAAGTAATAACAGAGTTTAAATATTCATTTACTTATATTATACTCAATTAATATATTATGCATACTTATTGTTTATGGACAACCGAGTCAATGACCACAAATATTATCACAAATCTGACTTTTAAGCAAATAAAAGTAGTAGCGCGACAGTTCAACATTGTCAAGATAACTAACACATTTAATTAAATTTAAATTTTTTTATTTATTTAAGAAAAAAATAAAATATAATGCATAAAAACTAAGACATTTAAGTTATGCTTCGATGAAATATCATCCTACAATATAAATGTGTTCTACAAGAAATCCGCTAAATACGAATTAAGTGCNAGAATAAATACTACATACAATCAAAGACCTTATAATGTATAATTCCAACATTTCAAATTTTTACAATTTTAAAGAAGGGCATGTTAACACTGTGTATATATATATATATATTCACTTTAGACTACATTTAATTACTAGGTCAGTAAAACAAAAATTCTGTAAATGTGAAATAAACATTTAAAAAAAAAAAGTGAACATAAGCAAATATAAATATCACACATTTAATAATTTTTTATATACATGTATGTATGTGTGTGTGTCTGTGTGTGAGGGGGTGCATTAATGTTAAATCGAATGGTCTTTACTATATCTATATATTGGTCTACAAAATAAGAACTATAGTTCAAAGATATAGTAAAGACCATTCAATTTCAAGTATATAAAAAATTATTAAATGTGTGATATTTGTATTTGCTTATATTCACGTTTTTTCTGTAAATGTTTATTTTACATTTATAGAATTTTTATTTTACTCACCTAGTAATTAAACTTTTTAAACTATTTTAACTGCCAGTTCTACATCATCAAAGAAGAGAGCAACCACGTGAATTTATTTAAAGCATCCCTGCAAAATAAATTATAAAACTTTTATTAATCAAGTAGGAAGTTTCGTCCGCACCAAAATCAAATAATAGTGTGTTATCTAACTTTTAACTTTCCATGACCAGAAGTTTAAGAAAACTTCATTACTTGAGCGTAGCTAATGCATAACGTAGACGGTTTATGAGTTTATTAATAAAAGGAAGATTCTAGTGAGTCACTTTTACACTAATATTATTTTGGAATAATGGAAATGACATGCAATTTGAAGAACTTCTTAAACTATTAATACTTGCTATTCGTGAATTTTTTTGTTTGGGTCACAAATTTATGTTCCAGATCACAATTGGATATTATAGATTATTTTTGCATTTGAAATTGTTTTAAAAATTTAATATTCCAAATCCAATATGCCGTTTCATTACACATTACTCATTCAAATAATTAAGATAACATGCCGATTTTAAACCAAGTGATAATTCCTATATAAAATTTACTTATGATACATGTTCTCTTCGTAATTATATAAATTAAAAAGTTGCCAAAAATATAAAATTGGTCTTGCGATACGTGTGTATATTCTTATATACACACACACTCACACATTCCGTTTTGGAGTGAGCTTGGACCTATCATATTTATCCTTTACACTGCTGAAATTCCTACCTATCAAAGTATCCTCTTAGCTCTATTTGCAGACGACAAGGATATCCTATTTTCCCATCCGATCGTAAAACTGCTTCTAAAATCTACAAAATCTTCTTGAAAGCATTACAAAATGTTGTAGCAAATAGATAATATAAATCAATAAGGCGAAATTTCCAATTGTGGAAGAAAAATTCCTTAAAATTGTAAAATTTTACAATTTTCCTGTACTCCGTTCGTTACCTGTGTTTCCATCATGATACACGACACATATGGGTCAGATATACTAAAANTACATGTTCTCTTCGTAATTATATAAATTAAAAAGTTGCCTAAAATATAAAATTGGTCTTGTGATACGTGTGTATATTCTTATATACACACGTATCACAAGACCAATTCTTATATACACACGTATCACACACACTCACACATTCCGTTTTGGAGTGTGCTTGGACCTATTATATTTATCCTTTACACTGCTAAAATCCCTACCTATCGAAGTATCCTTTTAGCTCTATTTGCAGACGACAAGGATATCCTATTTTCCCACCCGATCGTAAAACTGCTTCTAAAATCTACAAAATATTCTTGAAAGTATTAAACAATGTTGTAGCAAATAGATAATAAAAATCAATAAGTTGAAATTTCCAATTGCGGAAGAAAAATCTCCTAAAATTTTACAATTTTCCTGTACTCCGTTCGTTACCTGTGTTTCCATCTTGATTCACGACTCATATGGGTCAGATATACTAAAATTATTTTAGTATATTATTCTTTTTGTATATAAAATNTCTAAAATTGCAATATTAAAAATATCTTACAAAGATACTTCTCTCACAACTTAAAAACCCTATAACTATAAAAAAAAAAAACTTCATAAGATTAGTTAGTAAACCATCTTTATTTCAACAAATAATCCATTCTATAACTTAGAAGTAATGTAATTCAATTATGTTTAATAAATATTTTTGTTTGTTTCAGCATACACACACGCTTACGCACATTATCTCTTCCACAACTTGGACCAAAGCAGTAAAGGACAGCTTAGTTTTCAAGTAAGTAGTTATAGCATTACTTAAAATTTTAGCAATAAAGTTCAATGAACTCTTTTTACATAGTAGGAAAAAACATTTTTAATTTATTCAAACAGTCATAAATTCAAACGGAATGGTCTTCTATCCATTTTAAACATGATGGAATACTGAGTGAAATTTCCTATACTCTTGTGCAAGGCACTCTATTGACTTAAACGATCCTATAAGCTTTATCCTTTATGCTTAACAATTTTAGATTATTTTAATCTCTTTTATTTAAATCCTTACCGGCTGAGGTTATAATGGAAAACAACTGCAATGGGGCTCGAGATCGACTCCCGTTGCCACGTTCTGTAAGATGCTATTTCTTACTGTACCTCCACTCCGTTCTCTCCTCTCTACTAGCCCACGGGTGTTAATCTTCTTTATGGTACCCTGAATTTCTTCACATCCTAAAATATCTTGCCCATGTCTTAAGCCATAATAAATAGTCCCGTAGACTGGACGTTTTTTAGAGCTCTACTAGAGTCCTAAAAGTCCCTGGACCTCAGAATCCACAGTAAGACCGCTGAAGAGTTGGATAATTGGATAATAACCTTACTATCAAGGTGTAGCGATGTTTTTAGATGTCAACATGATACCTAATTTTATCCTTTCAGTAAAAATTCATATAAGTCCCTCCCTGATTCAATTGAAAATCTTATAGATGCTAGGCGTGTATAGCGTCAAGCTCGAGCTTGCATATATATTTACATGTTAATTTTTGTTATTGATGATATAAATTGGAATCTTTTTTATTTTTTAAAACAGAATCCAATATACAAATTTTAACATAAATGAAGAAAAAAATCTTTTGGGTAGATGTATGACTGTACCTCGACTCACGTTAATTTAACATATTGGGTATCAGTTACCCAGAATTCTTAAGGTAAGCCGCTAAGAGATGTCAGATCCTCGTCAATGAGGTCTGATATTGGTTCTTAGTAATATACTTTAGTTATTGTCGTCCCTTATCTCTTACTGTTACCAGTTTCTTAACTACATTTTTCTTCATATCTTCATTTTCAAGCTAGTTCTACTACTTCACTTGGGCTTGTTCCTTGGGAAACAACTCAAGAAAACACAAAAGGCATTTAGCTTGTCTTCTCTTTAGCCCTTTACATTACCTCTTTCACTTGAGCCTCTTGTGTAATATGACTCAAATTCGTCTCTACAAAAAAATTTTATAAAAGGGAATGAATCTATTATCCTTTATCATTTTCTACCAAAAATATAAACACCTATTTGCTTGGCACCAATAATTTCTGAAGTAAAGTTAGTTGTAACAAATTTGTTAATTTAGGCTTCTCCAGCCTAATGAATCTTTAGTCGAGTCATTATGCGCTCTAGAATATAGAATTGAAGAATGGTATTTAACAAGAAAAAAATTGGAGTAACTTTGTAGACGAGATGAAGAGATTACAAATTTAAAATTAGACCAAATACTTTCAGGAAGAAAAATATGTTCAAATGTAATGATGCCAAATGAGTATTAATAAAAGAAACTAAAAGAAAATTAATTTTTAAAATTTTCTCTTTTCTATGATTCTTCCTTTGACAAGGATGTAGCAGGCCGACAATGATGGTAATTAATGACAATGATGGTGTTAACTTGCTCATTAAGCTGAGATTGTAATCCTTCGTTATTAAGTATGAGGTTCAGAAAGGAGTAAAGTTTATAAATATTGCTACAGGCTGCGGGTCACTAATAATTAAGAACAATGAGATAATTTGAAGTTAATTTATTACTATTATTATTATTTCACAAATATTATCTCTCCTTATTACAAACTAACTTACTGCCCTTAATAACGATCAAATAAATAAATATAAAATATGAATTACTTACAGCTAATAAAACAAGTATTATGTGCAAATAAAATGACTATGCTTATTTACTATGAGGCCTCAAGTAACCTAGTAATCACTGTCACTTATCACCTCGCTGTTGCCGGCACTGCAAAGGGCACGACCAGCCCGACGCTCTGAACACGCGATCTGCCACGTAAACTCAAACAGACAATGGCTAACAAGCGGGTAACTTATCACTGACTGATAGGGCCGCTGGCAAATTGATTTTATAACATCCTGGACGTGGCCAGGCAAATCTAGAATAGTCTATACGGATTTCCAATAAGCTGCTTTCCTTCGAAGGAGTTAAAGGGAGCAGGTGTTATCCTTCAATTGCCCCTTTCCCGCACAGGTCTGGTCCTCACACCACCAACTTCCCTAGGCTTTAAGAATATGTGGCAATTCTCATCAGCCTCCTGTATTGCATTAGTAAATATGGAGCAATCAGAGAGTTGTCTACTTCGCTTGAAATTTAAAAAACAAAGAAAACAGGCAAGTTTTTAAACATGTGAGAGATGCAAGAATATTTAAGTGGACCAGTCAAAGGATGAAAATCACAGATCCTCAACAAATAACTTCATAGAGCACCGATAAAATAAATAAGGTGAAGGTAACCGCCGATAAGAAGTTAATGATATCTAGCGACATTTGATTTCAAAACAGNTGACAATGATGGTGTTCACTTGCTCATCAAGCTGAGATTGTAACCCTTCGTTAATAAGTATGAGATTCTGAAAGGAGTAAAGTTTATAAATATTGTTACAAGGTGCGGTAACTAATAATTAAGAACAATGAGATAATTTGAATTTAATTTATTATCACAAATATTATCTCTTCTTATTACAAACTAACTTACTGCCCTTAATAATGATCAAAAAAATAAATATAAAATATGACTTACTTACAGCTAATAAAACAATTATTATGTGCAAATAAAATAACTATGCTTATTTACTATGAGGCCCCAAGTAAACTAGTAATCACTGTCACTTATCACTTCGCTGTTGCCGGCACTGCAAAGAGCACGACCAGCCCGACAATCAGAACACGCGATCTGCCACAGAAAATCAAACAGACAATGGCAATACATCCTGGACGTGGCCTGGCAAATCTAGAATAGTCTATACGGATTTCCAGTAAGCTGCTTTCTTTCAAAGGAGTTAAAGGGAACAGGTGTTATCCTTCAATTGCCCCTTTCCCGCACAGGTCTGGTCCTCACACCCCCAACTTCCAGGCTTTAAGAATATGTGGCACTTCTCATCAGTCTCCTGTATTGCATTAGTAAATATGGAGCAATCAGAGAGTTGTCTACTTCGCTTGAAATTGAAAAAACGAAGAAAACAGGCAAGTTTTTAAACATGTGAGAGATGCAAGAGTATTTAAGTGGACCAGTCAAAGGATGAAAATCACAGATCCTCAACAAATAACTTCATAGAGCACCGATAAAATAAATAAGGTGAAGGTAACCGCCGATAAGAAGTTAATGATATCTAGCGACATTTGATTTCAAAACAGACTTATGAGACACATGAAGAAATTTTCCTTTAATTTAGATAAAGCCTTTCTCTCGGTAAAAGTTTTCCGAAAACAATTAAAAGAGTCTTGGCCTTACGATTATCTTTATTTGAGGCAATGTTGTATTGCAAATTATACAATTCTTAAGATGACTCAGAAGTCTAGGTGGTTTTACCTAAATTTCGAAAAGGAACTTCTTTAGAAAAGTGAATAGAATTAGATCTGATTAAAAGTTCAATTCTTGCTCTTCTTCAATTGTATCGCAGCAAACCATTTAGTTACAAAAATAAAACTCTGTTCATAATTGACAAAAATCAGAGCAAAATAGTAGGAATTTAATTGATTCATGAGTTGTGGCCTTACAAACTATCAACAATAAATTATTTAATAATTTCCCCATAAAACATATCCACTTAAA
Organism: Oncopeltus fasciatus; assembly: GCA_000696205.2. Lineage (NCBI taxonomy): Eukaryota > Metazoa > Arthropoda > Insecta > Hemiptera > Lygaeidae > Oncopeltus > Oncopeltus fasciatus. The sequence continues at coordinate 62,871 of KZ807834.1, forward strand.
ATACCAAGTACTCTTCTTCAACTGCATTTAAGCCCCTTGCAATATTAAAGGGCTGTGGGCAGATCTGGTATTAATTTCCAATTAACTAGATTAACGATAATCTCAGTTGATTGATAACTGATATTGGTGTGCCACAGCCCACCACGGCCGATCACTATTCCAATAACCCATATTTTTAATTCTTCCTATCGGTAAGAGAGGGGATAAATTAATAATAATTCACGTAATTTCTATTTACTGTTAAATTTAATTTAATTTTCATCACTAGCTTTGTTTATGTATTTCAGTTTTTCATTTAACAAAATTTTAGTGAAATAAGGTTCTATTTACAATTAATTAACTAAGTTTTTTAACATAATTGCACTTTATTCTCATGGAGAGTCGGGAGCAATTTCTACACTGAACTAAGCACGTTTTGCATAATAAAATGTGTTATATTCCAGTAAATAATGTATTCTTAGGGATTTATTATTATTAATTTGCTAATAAAAAATAAATGTATTTGTTAGTACATCTGTATGTAGAATATTAATCACATTTTTTTTCTTGTTGACAAGGGTCTTTAGTACAGTTTAATAAAAATCCTGTCTTCCATATTTGAGTGAAAAGTAAATTGACCAGTCTCCCTCTCAATACATTTCCTCCCCTCCACTGCTCGTCTTTTATGTACAGGTCTCTACCTCCAGCTACCCTTTCACAGCTGAGTGCCTGAACCCAGGAGGGTGATCCGCACGTCATTACACACTAATAAAGTGTAGAAGTATGCGAACCCCGGTCGTGCCATCCTAATGACGCAAATTGAAAGCTTACATCGACATTTTTATTGGACAACATTTTTTTTTTTTTTAAATAAAATAAAATCCTCTCTCCCTTGCATATAAAAGAGCAGAAAGTAATTTCAGGCATTCATTAACTTTTTTTTCTGTCTCCGATGATTCAGCTCCCCTCCAGTCAAAATTGTGTATGCATGGAGTGAGTGCGCGCGCAAGTATGGGTGTGTCTTCCAAAGGCTGCAAAACTTTATTGCTAACGAACATTTCTCTTAATATGCACCCATGACACGTTATTTCTATTTAATACTCCATTAATACTTTAGTTACTAAATATACTGAAAGTTATTTGTTAACATATTTCAAGGCCATAAAAAATCTAAGAATAGAAAAGTTTTCAAAATCTACTTGTTAAATTTGTCCACGATGGCTATATATGCATTCTAGTTACTTACCTTAACCCGTTATATACCAAATCTTAAGAATTACAGTCTATAACAGTGTTTTAAAGTAATACAAAATAATAATAATCTTTAATATAAAAAATAATACAAATTTTGTATGCTTGTATGAAAGAAGCTGTCAGTATAAGGGACAATGCAAGGTAAAAAACTATAAGCAAAAATGAATTTGGCTTTGTACAGCAAAAACGTAAATTAATGGCCGTAATGATTTCGAAAAGTTGATTCAAATTTTCTTTTTAGAATACCTCATGCAATCGTTTCTTTCGGAAATACCGGAATGATGTTTTGCACAAGGTAAAATTTTCATTTTCAACCTTCATATGATATATCAACTAAACAGTTATATTCTATTCTATTTTACGATAAAATTGAATATGGCCGTTGTTAAATCTCTTAGATGCTAAGAAAGAAGAATCGTGACTCAAGAGTGCTGGATTAACTAAAGGCATTTTAATATAAAGTCTGCAATGCAATAAATGGTCGCAAAATGTCATCTCCTAAATTACATCAGTTTTGTGCAGTGGCACAACTCTCTTACTGCTGAGTAGGAATTTTATTTTAAATATATGGAAAAGTCGTTCACGTAGGATCTGTGGAGTCTAGGCAGACTTTCCGTATTCCATTAAGGATTTATATTATCTTTGAATCCAGAATGAATAAATATATGAAGATTTATATATCCAGAAATATTAATAATGATGAAGTTTAATTTACAAGCCGGAAATACAATGAACTTATTACATATGACCCCTAAGTCTCCCTCTTGACAGGGTGGGAAGAAAAAGTGGAAGCAGTGCTCACCTATCATATTATATTCGTCAATTTCTTTCTTAACAAACAATTTCCGTTAAAGTATTATGGGAAAAAAATATTAGAAATAGAATTGTACACATATTATCTATCTGTAATCTTTTCCATAACTCAAATAACGAAGACATTAGATTACAAATTTTGGTCTTCCTCTAAGCCCAACCTTTCGCTCATTCAATTTCAAGAAAAATTTCATTCCTTAAAAGGATTACAATGAAAAACATAAGTCTCCAATTTGGTTAATATATTTTAAAAATAAGTTTAACGAAGTCATATACCGGTTCGTAGAAAGAAGCTTAAATGCCGATTTATGATTCATTTTTTTTTTTTTTTAAATAAACGAAACCAAATTTTGTATTTAGGTTTTTCATTGCAAACTCATAAAATATTTCGTTTTTACTAAAAATCAGATCAGGAGGGGTTCGGAGGGTTACGAAAACTGATAAATAAAATATCTTCTTTGTTATTTTAATTACGAAAAATAATTCTATGGCATTGTGTTTCCCCCTCTCTGCCTTCTCAGTCAGTCTTGAGCAAAACTTAATATTCTTTTTTTTTTAATGATCATTGTTCTTTCTGGTTTGACAGATAAAACCGTCATTTACACATATTTATGTCAAACTTTAAATACATAGTAACCTTATTTTTGTAAACCGTCTGATAAATGTTGATTGTCGGCTGGTATCAGTTATTAGGTGAAAGACCAACTCGTTACGAAAACATCCTAATTGAAAAATGTATATTTCTAGTTTTTACTTTCTGTGCTTTTTTTTTTTTTTTTGAAAAGAGTTTAAAAAGGAAAATATTTAACGATTTAACTTCGAGAGTTGGGATGAACTTATTTTTTGAGTATACCAACCAATATTCTTTGCCTGCGGTGTAGATCAGAATATCATCCGCATATAGGACAATGTGAAATGGGGTTTTATTTAAGTTGAAGAGGTCATTTAAGGCTATGCAGAATAGGAGAGCACTCAGTACACTACCTTGAGGGACTCCATTCTCCTGTCTAAATTCATCAGAGAGTTGATTGCCACATCTCACAAAAAATCGTCGATTCTTCAAAAAATTGTTTAGAAAATAAAGCATGTTGCCATTTATTCCCATTTTTATTAGAGCTTCTACTATATGCCTGCGCCATGTGCTATCAAAGGCATGCTTCAAGTCTAAAAATACAGCAAGGAGCTTATGCCTTTTTTCAAAGGCTTTTATAACTGCAGATTCTAGTTGCACTAAATTATCCGTAGTGCTACGTCCTTTACGGAACCCGCTTTGATTGTGGTTTAATAGATTATTTTTTTCAATATACCACATCAGCCTGTT
>KZ807834.1:66417-79933 GCA_000696205.2 Oncopeltus fasciatus
GGTTTTTTTTTTTTTTTTTTTTTTTTTTTTTTTTTTTTTTTTTTTTTAAATTTAAGGCAATTCAACCACAAAGGGTCATTGTTGCCTTTTTTCTGTGTTGTGGAGTACGTATATTCTACTTTATAATACTTATAGCGATAACAATAACGAAGATATTATTCAAATTAATTTTCTGAACCTTTTTATTTTAATTCAATTTCAGCCAAAACAAATTCGTTTAATGGTTTAAAAATTTAGTAAGAGGAAGACTATGATCACACAACAAAAATACTAAATCTACATTAAGTTGTTTGTCTAGATACGAATGAAATTAGCAAACACTAATTTGGTATTATATCAATGAAACCTTCTAACTTACATAATGCATTAATTTTTCTATATCCAAATAATTTTAAAATTTGTAATGGATGAAAATTTTTTTTTTTTTACTTTATACAAGAAAGATTTGACTTTTGCGGAGTATATTAGAATTCATACTTTCAGAAACTATTCACATACGTAACGCGCGGTCTGCTGGGGCGCACTCATTATTGACACAAAAGCTCGAGACTGGGGGAGCTGTTTGGGAATTCCACTGGGAAAGTAGAGCCTCAGTTGCCGGGAACAATTGTACTCAACTTCCATAGACGGCTTCCTCACATAAAGGGGCATTCGTTGTCAAGGAGAATGTTAAACAGAACGCCTACTTACTACATGTTCTCGAAGGGGCTCGTACGCCATGAATCCACCAATTACTCGAGCCTTTAGGTGCTGACACCTATGTTCCAAGTCAGACAAATGTCTAGAACCCTTAGTCCTTTGATAAAGGTTTTTCTTCAAGCTTGACTCGTCAATGTATGAAACTTGCATTTTACTAGTGCTTCATAGCATAACTTTCACGTCTGATAATCCAAAAATTGGATGTTATGTTTACAGTCACATCTATCTTTTACGCGGGTTATTTGCAGTATATTTTGACAAAATTTATAAAGTCCAAACTGCGTTTGAAAGCAGACACTAATGGTGGCTAGTACCTGGCGGGTTAAATATCGAAAACGCGATACTGACAATGAAATTCGACCCAACAAATAAAATATGGAATCTTCAAAAAAAAAAAAGATCACAAGCCTAAGCTTCTTTTCAGAAGTGTTTTACTTCCTTTCCAGTTGCCTTTGCTTTGCAGGTAAACATTCACAAAGAAAACACCGAAGAGGCCTATGACAAAATCTAATGCCTAAGAATAACATGCCCCTTAGTTTGAAATTACTTATTCTTAACGCCTATTTGTGAATATCTTGATTGCCAAGAGTGAGCAACCGAAAAATTTCAAAATTTTATAAATATTATTGTTTTGTAGTATTTAATCCCACGTAAATTTTAACAATTTTTCATGCAAGGGAACAGGATAAAAACTCTAACTGTCCTAGTCAGGACTCCAACCTGCATCTCCTGCTATGCGTTTTCCATTCACGCTACCGAGACAAGTCTGATAAGTTATTAAATTCCCCGCACTAATGTCGAGACACTAACCTCCTGGCTGGGACATTTAAATTTTTTATTCTGTTCCCCTGCACTAAAAATTAGAAAAATTTCAAATTTTAGATGAAATACTTATTCGTAATATTGCTATTTAACATAAAGAAAGTTAAATTAATATTCTCAAATAATGTTACAGAATTAATTTGGTTATCAATAACTAAAACTTAGTCCATATAAATCTTCGTTATGAAAATATGAAATAAAATAAAATTACTTAATTTGTGAACATGTTTAAATATTACTTTTATCATTCAAAAGTGAGATTTCACTTTATTTCAATTATAATGATATATGAACTCTTTATCATTTTACATTATTCATTTTCCAAAATACTTTAGTTTCTTCTACATATTCTTTATACCTTCTTTTCTACAGCATTATTTTGTGAGAGAGAATTATAATTAGTATGTAGCGTGGGAAAAACGGAATTTGAGTAATTTGAAGAAGAGGACTAATAAATATTCGCCTTTTCAATGTTAAATCTGAAAAGGGTTGCATTCCAACCAAAACTTATCGCTGTAGAGATCCAAATAAGATTCTGCATCAAAGAGGATATGTTGGAGATATGTGTAAAATCCTTATTTCTAAAACCTCAGTTCTACGGGATTCGTCCCGCAGTTTTCTGAAAGAGGAAAGGGAAGAAAAACGATGGTCCATTGCCTAAGGAAGATTATCAGACCCTCTTCGACACCTAGACAAGGTTATCAGTAGACATGGATGACCATTTGAGCCCTGAACCGGAAGAGAAACCTCTTAAGCTGCTAAAGAAGAGTTGTCGGCCCCGGACAATCAACAAAGTAGCTTTGGAAGGAGTATATGAAAGGTGAGGTCGCCTATTCGCTCAAATAATCGTTTAATATATCGATTGCTTACAAAATCATACCAAGCAACAGAATCTATTCAAAAGCTTTAATATTAGTCAGCCATATCAGATTTTTAGAGAGAATAAATTTGTATGCAAATTTGTATTTATATATATTAGAAAACATATATTGAAGGCTTGTAAAACATCTGCGACAGGAGATGATACTCTGTGTCTTGCTAGATGAAGGTGATAAAACTAGTTAATAATTTTCTCAATCAGCACAGTGAAGAACCGATCACCTGGAAAGTAAGGCTGTGCATTACAACAGCCATTTCTATTTCACTATTTCGTGCTTCTGAGACTGATGAAGACTCGTTTTCTTATCAAAGCTACAAAGACTTATTACCTGTCAATACGAATTGCAACTTTGAGGAGAAATGGACCAGATAAAGAGACCAACAAACGGAAAAGGAGATCAAACGAAGAACTCTTTCTAAGAACCTTTACCAAGATAGAAAATAAGAAGAGATAGTTCAATTTACAAAATTTTGGAAAGGGAGGTACGTATGGATTAAGAAGACATTCTGAGGAAATGTTTACGGGTAGGGAGATTGGAAAGAAAGACCATAACAGAGGTCGATAGTTTGCGTAGTGGTGGACTTAAGAATACTATTTAACACCCCTAACTAGAAGTTGGCGGTTGGATGGGGACTGAGCTGAATAGGGGAAGCTCTTAATGGAGACCACGACCCACCCTGGACTGTACTTCCAGCAAAGTAAGTTTCGTTTACTTAGGACAATGAATTTTAACTGTTCTGATTTTAATCAACGGTACACACAGCCCTTTCAATTAAATGAGGATTTTGAGTCGTTATGAAGTAATAATTAAAACTGTCTACATCGATCACACAATATTCTTTCTTCGCAACAGGTCATAAACCTTACTCCCACGCAAAACCTCACAATTTTCCTTAGCTTCGAACGTTTTAATTATGGTTTAGCTTCTCTTAAAATTTTTCCTTTTATTTCTCTTCCAGTTTTAACGCATGTAGCCGATGTAACGCACTTATTTCATTTTTATTTTATTTATATTCACATTTTTATCATTTTAAACTCATATATATTTTTTTTCGACTTCTTGAAATATTAATAATTTACTAAAAAAATTGTTTTTTCGAAGGAAATGTTTTTATTTTGACGAAAAACATCTGAACCCTGAATAAATTCTGTTCATTGCACTGAACATTCAAATAGCATTTCCATTAATAAAGTAAGGAGAATTGCTTAAATATATATTTTTCTTCATATTAAAAACTGCGAACTCTATAAGGCTTAATAGAAAAAATGGGGTCGAAATATAATAGAAAAATGGGACGAACGAAGCCTTTACTCATAACTAAATCCATCTACCAGAGTTCTATATCGTATGTTCTAATAGATTAGGTAACTGTTTAGTAGATCGTTAGTTTGTTAAAAATGTAATATAATATAATAAAAGCAAAGCAGATTAATTGTTATAGCAAGTAATGAGTACGAAAGATGATCGAATGCCAAATATGAACATGTTCACCTCCACAAAAAGTACAACAAGTATTGAAATGCTGAGACGACGAAGTTTACAAGCCGTAAAAAACGATTCTCGTACGTGGTAAACAACGAATTGCAAGTAGATGGCAAATGAAGAAAGCAATGGACTGAAGTTTATTTATAAATTTATACTATATAATATTTTTCAACTAAATGCATGTTTAAAAAGACATTTCAGAATGTAATTTCGATTTATCGGCCGAAATTACGATTTTAAAATCGAAACCAAGTTCAGTATTTAAGTATTCATTGGTTGAAGTTAGGTTGAAATCGGATATTGGTAAAGGGTTAATCAAAAGGGAAATCATAACTAACAATCGTAGTATCTTCGTTATCCCTTGAGTTTCGAAAACGTACAACAAAATTTTTGATAAAAACGTGTATTATTGGCGAATTTCACCAATGTCACTACCGGAAGTGAGCGCTTCTCTCCCACTTCCTCCCAAACCAGACCACAGCAAAGCTTAATTTTTGTCCTCTCAATTTTTAAATTTATTTTCCTCTTTTACTCCCCCGTTTATCCATCATAATAAAACGCGGAAAATCAGCTTAGATTACGCAGCTCTTGTGTGACGTAGTTTTTATTTTTTTCGTTCAATATTAAACTCTTTATTGTTACACATAGCATTCACAACTTAATATCATCGTGAGGGGATACCAGGGGCCCACCTCTAATTGTGGCGCACTTCAAGTAAGAAACTAATACATATTCCTGTGGATTTCAATATTTCTCATCCATTATTTACGTATTTTCTGCGCTTCGTAAATTGCTAAAATTTCAAATGAGCTCAAAATTCCAAATTAATATTTTACTCCCGTAAAATTCTTGAAGCTGCTTGTGTTGGGAGGGACTGGTGTACGAATCAGTATTTCACACTTAGCTTTTTTATTTTATATCCACAATTTTTAGTTTGTTAATTTAGATATTGACAACTTAATAATTTTACTCCAATTTAAATAATTATAATTTTTTATAAAGCTGTATATAACGGGAACGATTCCAGCTGAAGGGTTCATTCTATTTATTTATTTATTTTAAAAGTAAATTAGTGATTATTTGATGTGACCAAGATCGAGTGATTCTCTATATAAAGTACGAAAATTTTTAATGATAATTCAAGTATACTTTCTGTATCTTGGTTATTTGATGCCTTGGAACTAGGGGGTACTAATTAATTACCTCATTTACTGTAATTTAGAATGGATATATACATAGCCTATAAAATCCTGAACCCCTTCATCTTTCGTTCTCTACTGGTCTAATAACAGCTAGATGTTCTGCACTAGAATTAAGATTGAAAAATGATAAATTCAAGGTGAACCACATCCACACTCCTTGCTGCTTTCAGTAGAACATTAGCGCGGAAGGGTACAGAACTGTGTGGGATGTCAATGATAAACTCATTCCGGATCCCACACAAGGCTTTGAAGCATGAAGTCCAGGACGGTGGCAGACATGGGTGAATCCACTTTGATACCGACAGCTGATCAGTTATATCAGTATATGTTCTCAATAACATTTCTCTGCACTATCCAACCATCAACACTATACCATAAAATAGTTTCGAGCATTATTTTCAAAAAATATTGCCAAATACGTTTTGCAACTCTCGATTATTAGCACTTACTGCCTATCAATCTCATCGGAAATATTTATTGTTTTATCCTTAAAAAATCGGCGGAAAAAAACATATAAAGAAGGACACATCTCAATCATTAATCAACGTGGGTGAAAGAAAAAAATACAAGCACTCATTCTCCGACACGCTCACGAACACATCCATCCATCTACACCCACTGAAGCCATTATCCACTTCTTCTTTTCGCTGGTTCGTATTTATTAGCCAATATTAATCTTTCATGACAGTAATAAACCACATTGTATCAGCCAACTACTAATGGAACTCTGCGTAATTCTGAACCTTAACTTACGAGAAAATAAGCAGGAAAACACTTAATGAGGAGCTTAAGTTGTTTTCATGCATTTGCAACAAAGCAATAGCCGTGTGTAATATCCACGATGCCACAGGAGGTTCCAAAGCAGAACGGATAAGACTTAATCTGGATTATAAACCTACACAGTACTACAATAATAAATGATAAACCATATCAATGGAATGGCTTCTTTTAGAAAAATCACATTAAAAATTTTAAAACAACCACTTCGTCTAGTTTCTTATAGTGTTTCAAGGATTAATGAAATAAAAGCCATATTTATTGTTTTAATAAAGTTTAAGAAATGCAGATATTGAGCCCGATTTCGTTGTAATTTTTTCTTTATTTATTTCCTACAACTTATTAGACACCAAAAGTGTAATTGCTTTTAGTATAGAAGTAAAAGTTGTATGTTTTTGTGTGTCTTTCAATGGCCTACAGGTTACAGTTATAGTTTTTCTTAACTCAATTTAGTATGAAGCATATGAATAGGAAGTGGGGATTGTCTGAAGTGTCAAGTGCCAGTAAAAAATAATGTCTCAGTGAATCATTTGATCGAAATTTCTTTCTCGAGAGAAATAATTTAGGAATTACTTAACTGAACCCTAAATCTTGATTTTACGGTCTATAAATAACAATTAGTTGTAACTTTTAAATTAAATAAGGAACTCCCAGTTCCTAGACGAACAAAATTGATCCAATAGAAGTGGGAGGATACACTAGCAGTCAAGTGTTATTCTGATTAAGAAAAGTCTTCTTTTTTTTCAATTTAGTGGATCTAATATATAGTCTATTGCTATGAAAAACACATATTGATTTACTGATAAAAGACATATCATAGGCGTTACATTACGAAATTGATCGATCATGAGTGGGATTTTACACGGAGCCTTCGTTTTAACTAAAAACTCTCCAAGTTTAACTTCTCAGAGTTAATGCCTAGTTGTTTTTTAATGGCAAAAATTGGCATTTAGCATTGAAATTGCAAACCTGAAAAGAGACTCATATATGAGTAAATTCTTACAAATGTTAGTGGGGATAATCATCAACTTACATTATTCGATTAAAAATCGCGTTAAGGTTCCAGTGGTTATAACGATCCAATTATCTGAATGAAACTCATAAATTAAATGTAAATGACCTGAATTGAAAATTAGCGAGATAAAACAATCAGGGGGGGGGGTGTACCTGAAATATTTGATTATAACAACGAAATTGGCCATTTAACATTTTCACGGTTTAAGCGTTGTAAGTTTTGAAGCTATAAGAATTAATACATGATATTATACATGAAGTAGTCAATATTTCATTGATTGAATTTCAAACATTGTTATTAGGGCTTTTATGTCACAGAAAGTTAAAATATATATTAATATTCATCACATTGATAAGAAATTTACTTAGTTCACGCAAACTAGGGAGGTCATATTAGTATTGTTAAATTTTTTACTTTAAACATAAATTTTTAATTTCATTTTTTTTGTTTATATATAACATTGTATCAGCCANGAACTTCATCAATGATTTGGTAAGAATATTGAGGATAAAAAATGGTAAGAAATTCAAGGACTATATTTCTTTAGTATTTAATATCTTGAAACAACAGAGATAAATAAAATGATTCATACCTTGTGTTGCTCAATGAGATTTTGCACTGTGTCAAGATCCCCATGAATTCGTGTCTCGGTTGTGAGTGACTTCTCAGTCTTCTTAAGCCATTCCATGAGAGACTCAAGAGCATCTTTGAGTTGACCACAGTAGAGTAGGGCCTCCTCCAATTTACGCTGCCTGCAAGAAAAGAAAAAACACTTATATGCATGATGACAATAATAAGCAAAATGGGTATAGGACAAGAACTTCACAAAAATTACTTTCAATAAAATTGTTTTTATGAAGAGCTTCAGCAGCACAAGAGAAGTAATTTATCACATCCTACAATCAAAAATAGTAAGTTAATTTTATAAATATTATTGTTTTGTAGTATTTAATCCCACGTAAATTTTAACAATTTTTCATGCAAGGGAACAGGATAAAAACTCTAACTGTCCTAGTCAGGACTCCAACCTGCATCTCCTGCTATGCGTTTTCCATTCACGCTACCGAGACAAGTCTGATAAGTTATTAAATTCCCCGCACTAATGTCGAGACACTAACCTCCTGGCTGGGACATTTAAATTTTTTATTCTGTTCCCCTGCACTAAAAATTAGAAAAATTTCAAATTTTAGATGAAATACTTATTCGTAATATTGCTATTTAACATAAAGAAAGTTAAATTAATATTCTCAAATAATGTTACAGAATTAATTAGGTTATCAATAACTAAAACTTAGTCCATATAAATCTTCGTTATGAAAATATGAAATAAAATAAAATTACTTAATTTGAGAACATGTTTAAATATTACTTTTATCATTCAAAAGTGAGATTTCACTTTATTTCAATTATAATGATATATGAACTCTTTATCATTTTACATTATTCATTTTCCAAAATACTTTAGTTTCTTCTACATATTCTTTATACCTTCTTTTCTACAGCATTATTTTGTGAGAGAGAATTATAATTAGTATGTAGCGTGGGAAAAACGGAATTTGAGTAATTTGAAGAAGAGGACTAATAAATATTCGCCTTTTCAATGTTAAATCTGAAAAGGGTTGCATTCCAACCAAAACTTATCGCTGTAGAGATCCAAATAAGATTCTGCATCAAAGAGGATATGTTGGAGATATGTGTAAAATCCTTATTTCTAAAACCTCAGTTCTACGGGATTCGTCCCGCAGTTTTCTGAAAGAGGAAAGGGAAGAAAAACGATGGTCCATTGCCTAAGGAAGATTATCAGACCCTCTTCGACACCTAGACAAGGTTATCAGTAGACATGGATGACCATTTGAGCCCTGAACCGGAAGAGAAACCTCTTAAGCTGCTAAAGAAGAGTTGTCGGCCCCGGACAATCAACAAAGTAGCTTTGGAAGGAGTATATGAAAGGTGAGGTCGCCTATTCGCTCAAATAATCGTTTAATATATCGATTGCTTACAAAATCATACCAAGCAACAGAATCTATTCAAAAGCTTTAATATTAGTCAGCCATATCAGATTTTTAGAGAGAATAAATTTGTATGCAAATTTGTATTTATATATATTAGAAAACATATATTGAAGGCTTGTAAAACATCTGCGACAGGAGATGATACTCTGTGTCTTGCTAGATGAAGGTGATAAAACTAGTTAATAATTTTCTCAATCAGCACAATGGAGAACCGATCACCTGGAAAGTTAGGCTGTGCATTACAACAGCCATTCGTAACTATTTCGTGCTTCTGAGACTGATGAAGACTCGTTTTCTTATCAAAGCTACAAAGACTTATTACCTGTCAATAAGAATTGCAACTTTGAAGAGAAATGGACCAGTTAAGGAGACCAACAAACGGAAAAGGAGATCAAACGAAGAACTCTTTCTAAGAACCTTTACCAAGATAGAAAATAAGAAGAGATAGTTCAATTTACAAAAAGTTTGAAAAGGGAGGTACGTATGGATTAAGAAGACATTCTGAGGAAATGTTTACGGGTAGGGAAAGTGAAAAGAAAGACCATGACAGAAGAGGATATTTTGCGTAGTGGTGGACTTAAGAATACTATTTAACACCCCTAACTAGAAGTTGGCGGTTGGATGGGGACTGAGCTGAATAGGGGAAGCTCTTAATGGAGACCACGACCCACCCTGGACTGTACTTCCAGCAAAGTAAGTTTCGTTTACTTAGGACAATGAATTTTAACTGTTCTGATTTTAATCAACGGTACACACAGCCCTTTCAATTAAATGAGGATTTTGAGTCGTTATGAAGTAATAATTAAAACTGTCTACATCGATCACACAATATTCTTTCTTCGCAACAGGTCATAAACCTTACTCCCACGCAAAACCTCACAATTTTCCTTAGCTTCGAACGTTTTAATTATGGTTTAGCTTCTCTTAAAATTTTTCCTTTTATTTCTCTTCCAGTTTTAACGCATGTAGCCGATGTAACGCACTTATTTCATTTTTATTTTATTTATATTCACATTTTTATCATTTTAAACTCATATATATTTTTTTTCGACTTCTTGAAATATTAATAATTTACTAAAAAAATTGTTTTTTCGAAGGAAATGTTTTTATTTTGACGAAAAACATCTGAACCCTGAATAAATTCTGTTCATTGCACTGAACTTTCAAATAGCATTTCCATTAATAAAGTAAGGAGAATTGCTTAAATATATATTTTTCTTCATATTAAAAACTGCGGACTCTATAAGGCTTAATAGAAAAAATGGGGCCGAAATATAATAGAAAAATGGGACGGACGAAGCCTTTACTCATAACTAAATCCATCTCCCAGAGTTCTATATCGTATGTTCTAATAGATTAGGTAACTGTTTAGTAGATCGTTAGTTTGTTAAAAATATAATATAATATAATAAAAGCAAAGCAGATTAATTGTTATAGCAAGTAATGAGTACGAAAGATGATCGAATGCCAAATATGAACATGTTCACCTCCACAAAAAGTACAACAAGTATTGAAATGCTGAGACGACGAAGTTTACAAGCCGTAAAAAACGATTCTCGTACGTGGTAAACAACGAATTGCAAGTAGATGGCAAATGAAGAAAGCAATGGACTGAAGTTTATTTATAAATTTATACTATATAATATTTTTCAACTAAATGCATGTTTAAAAAGACATTTCAGAATGTAATTTCGATTTATCGGCCGAAATTACGATTTTAAAATCGAAACCAAGTTCAGTATTTAAGTATTAATTGGTTGAAGTTAGGTTGAAATCGGATATTGGTAAAGGGTTAATCAGAAGGGAAATCATAACTAACAATCGTAGTATCTTCGTTATCCCTTGAGTTTGGAAAGCGTACAACAAAATTTTTAATAAAAAACGTTTATTATTGGGGAATTTTACCATTGTCACTACCGGAAGTGAGCGCTTCTCTCCCACTTCCTCCCAAACCAGACCACAGCAAAGCTTAATTTTTGTCCTCTCAATTTTTAAATTTATTTTCCTCTTTTACTCCCCCGTTTATCCATCATAATAAAACGCGGAAAATCAGCTTAGATTACGCAGCTCTTGTGTGACGTAGTTTTTATTTTTTTCGTTCAATATTAAACTCTTTAATTTTACATATAGCATTCGCTACTTAATATCATCGTGAGGGGATACCAGGGGCCCACCTCTAATTGTGGCGCACTTCAAGTAAGAAACTAATACATATTCTTGTGGATTTCAATATTTCTCATCCATTATTTACGTATTTTCTGCGCTTCGTAAATTGCTAAAATTTCAAATGAGCTCAAAATTCCAAATTAATATTTTACTCCCGTAAAATTCTTGAAGCTGCCTATGTTGGGAGGGACTGGTGAACGAATCAGTATTTCACACTTAGCTTTTTTATTTTATAGCCACAATTTTTAGTTTGTTAATTTAGATATTGACAACTTAATAATTTTACTCCAATTTAAATAATTATAATTTTTTATAAAGCTGTATATAACGGGAACGATTCCAGCTGAAGGGTTCATTCTATTTATTTATTTATTTTAAAAGTAAATTAGTGATTATTTGATGTGACCAAGATCGAGTGATTCTCTATATAAAGTACGAAAATTTGTAATGATAATTCAAGTATACTTACTGTATCTTTGTTATTTGATGCCTTAGAACTTGGGGGTACTAATTAATTACCTCATTTACTGTAATTTAGAATGGATATATACATAGCCTATAAACTCCTGAACCCCTTCATCTTTCGTTCTCTACTGGTCTAATAACAGCTAGATGTTCTGCACTAGAATTAAGATTGAAAAATGATAAATTCAAGGTGAACCACATCCACACTCCTTGCTGCTTTCAGTAGAACATTAGCGCGGAAGGGTACAGAACTGTGTGGGATGTCAATGATAAACTCATTCCGGATCCCACACAAGGCTTTGAAGCATGAAGTCCAGGACGGTGGCAGACATGGGTGAATCCACTTTGATACCGACAGCTGATCAGTTATATCAGTATATGTTCTCAATAACATTTCTCTGCACTATCCAACCATCAACACTATACCATAAAATAGTTTCGAGCATTATTTTCAAAAAATATTGCCAAATACGTTTTGCAACTCTCGATTATTAGCACTTACTGCCTATCAATCTCATCGGAAATATTTATTGTTTTATCCTTAAAAAATCGGCGGAAAAAAACATATAAAGAAGGACACATCTCAATCATTAATCAACGTGGGTGAAAGAAAAAAATACAAGCACTCATTCTCCGACACGCTCACGAACACATCCATCCATCTACACCCACTGAAGCCATTATCCACTTCTTCTTTTCGCTGGTTCGTATTTATTAGCCAATATTAATCTTTCATGACAGTAATAAACTACATTGTATCAGCCAACTACTAATGGAACTCTGCGTAATTCTGAACCTTAACTTACGAGAAAATAAGCAGGAAAACACTTAATGAGGAGCTTAAGTTGTTTTCATGCATTTGCAACAAAGCAATAGCCGTGTGTAATATCCACGATGCCACAGGAGGTTCCAAAGCAGAACGGATAAGACTTAATCTGGATTATAAACCTACACAGTACTACAATAATAAATGATAAACCATATCAATGGAATGGCTTCTTTTAGAAAAATCACATTAAAAATTTTAAAACAACCACTTCGTCTAGTTTCTTATAGTGTTTCAAGGATTAATGAAATAAAAGCCATATTTATTGTTTTAATAAAGTTTAAGAAATGCAGATATTGAGCCCGATTTCGTTGCAATTTTTTCTTTATTTTTTTCCTACAACTTATTAGACACCAAAAGTGTAATTGCTTT
Source organism: Oncopeltus fasciatus (assembly GCA_000696205.2). Lineage (NCBI taxonomy): Eukaryota > Metazoa > Arthropoda > Insecta > Hemiptera > Lygaeidae > Oncopeltus > Oncopeltus fasciatus. The sequence goes on from KZ807834.1 coordinate 79,140, forward strand.
TAGTATAGAAGTAAAAGTTGTATGTTTTTGTGTGTCTTTCAATGGCCTACAGGTTACAGTTATAGTTTTTCTTAACTCAATTTAGTATGAAGCATATGAATAGGAAGTGGGGATTGTCTGAAGTGTCAAGTGCCAGTAAAAAATAATGTCTCAGTGAATCATTTGATCGAAATTTCTTTCTCGAGAGAAATAATTTAGGAATTACTTAACTGAACCCTAAATCTTGATTTTACGGTCTATAAATAACAATTAGTTGTAACTTTTAAATTAAATAAGGAACTCCCAGTTCCTAGACGAACAAAATTGATCCAATAGAAGTGGGAGGATACACTAGCAGTCAAGTGTTATTCTGATTAAGAAAAGTCTTCTTTTTTTTCAATTTAGTGGATCTAATATATAGTCTATTGCTATGAAAAACACATATTGATTTACTGATAAAAGACATATCATAGGCGTTACATTACGAAATTGATCGATCATGAGTGGGATTTTACACGGAGCCTTCGTTTTAACTAAAAACTCTCCAAGTTTAACTTCTCAGAGTTAATGCCTAGTTGTTTTTTAATGGCAAAAATTGGCATTTAGCATTGAAATTGCAAACCTGAAAAGAGACTCATATATGAGTAAATTCTTACAAATGTTAGTGGGGATAATCATCAACTTACATTATTCGATTAAAAATCGCGTTAAGGTTCCAGTGGTTATAACGATCCAATTATCTGAATGAAACTCATAAATTAAATGTAAATGACCTGAATTGAAAATTAGCGAGATAAAACAATCAGGGGGGGGGG
>KZ807834.1:80461-100311 GCA_000696205.2 Oncopeltus fasciatus
TTTTTTTTTTAAATAAATCTTTATTTATTACATTCTGTTATATAACATCTTGTAATTTGATGACTTAAAATAAATGTACATGTATAAAAATAATATAAATAAAATAAAAGAAAGAAAAATATAATGAAATAAAAATAAAATTAACAATAAATAAATAAATGGTCATCACTGTACAAGTAGAAGGGGCCCATCGACCCCACTCATAATAAGTTTAGGCATTAAGGCCCAGGAGGTCACGAGGCCATGTCCATCTAAGTCGCCGGGTAGAATTGTAAGGATTGGGGTCCGACGACCGGGATTGGGCATGAGGATTAGGATGAAATTGGAGTTTACTATGGAAGAGCTTGAAGCAGGTGGAGATGAGATCTTGGAGAAAGGGATATTAAATTCGTGATGAAGGGTAGAGTTGGGCACATAATAAGGAGCATTCGCAGTTTTAATTAGGACTTGGAATTGAAAGGATTGTATTCGTTGGATATTGGAAGGCTTAGCGGCACCCCACAGTTCTGCAACGTAGGTCCAGATTGGTCGTATTATGGTCTTGTAGATGGTCAGTTTATTTTCTAATGTGAGGTGTGAGCGCCTATTTATAAGTCTGTATAAGAGTCTGTGGCGTCTGTTGAGTTCTTGTCGTTTGATTTTAGTATGTTCATTCCAGTTTAGTCTGGAGTCAAGGTGGAACCCATGGACTTAATCGGAGAAAGGAATATGTTATTCTATGTAACTTTAATAGAAGAATATTTTCTTTTTGAAAAAAAATAAAAAAATATTTTAAAAAATTTTAAAAAAAGTATAGTTAAAACGCAAAAAGAAAAAAAAAATTACAATCAGATTAAATTTCCGACGAAACTTCTCGCCCATCGTCGCGGTGATATAGTATGTGTAGGTGTACGCGTATGAGTTGCATGGGTTAGTATGTGTTCGTATATCTCTGTGTGTGTGTGGGGGGGGGATGTATTCAAACCTTTTATAGATTTACACTAATCCATAATGGCAATGTTTTATCAGTAATATTTACGGAAGGGATAATCATATTAGTTATTTTCAGTTGTTGTAATTACAGTTGGACAATCTCGGCCCGAAGTGAGCGGACGTTACATTTTCATGAAGGAGGGACTCCTTGATCTGCAATCGCTTGGACAAGAACAGTCCTATTAACCGTGTTCGGGGGGGGATTGAGTACAACACGTGAAAAGCGACAACTGCTGGGAATTTTCATCAGGCGCTTGTTTTTCTTTCAATTTACCTAATCTTCTGCAAATGTTAGTCCGAGCGAAAGAATGATTTTCACTCACCTTCAATTAGGATGGACAGCTAAAACAAATTATTATTTTTCTTTTTTTTTTTTTCTTTTTTTTTTAGAATTAATTGGTTTTGACCGTTATGTAAACAGTATATAGAATTACGTTCGGTCTGCTATAAAAATAAATGTCAACAGTTACAGTAACTTTGTCATAATTTCAGGATATGATTATNAAATGTAATATATATATACGCCAGCTCTTGATTTTTATAAAATATCGTTCCAACATTATTTTAATCATAATGTTATTATGAAATTTTAAATTGTTGCAAATATACTTGCACCTGAAAAAGGGTACAATTTTCATTGGCTAGGTACAATTTCAAGTACTATTGTCGGACAAGTATGAAATAAAAATCTTGTTTTTTTTTTTGTTTTTTTTTTAATGCAGCTTGAATTTTGCTTTTATTCTAGGCTTATAAAATAATTTTATAGACAAACTTGATTATTTAAAAATGTAAAATGAAAATATATGAAATGGTAATCTAAATTTTCCAACTTGACAAACCCTAAACTAATTATTATGTACAAATAGTAATCTTCATTATGCACAATATTATTATAAAAATTATTAAAGTAGTAGATAGATCCACTTACGGCTTTCTGGAGCGATATATATAAGTAGATAAGGTGTTTCAAAAAATTAAAAAATTTGGGGGGTTTCATAGAGAATATTTGAATCTCAGTTTAAATTCTAAAATTCTTAAAACAATTTAACAATGAAAGGGCTATAAATTTTTACGGTTTAACATTGTGTTTCACATCGTCGGTGGTGATTAATCAGAGTATTGATTAGAGAAAAATTGTCTTTTCAAGTTCTTTATGAGATGTTTTTGAGATAACACTAAGTTTTGCAAGTCCCACCCGCCGCTTATATTGTCCCGTGGAGAAGAGATTGCAATTTTATATTCATCACACTTTTTCAAGTAAAGAGTACTCCAGTATTACTTTATGTGTATTAAAGGAAGGAATTTTTAAAATAATATGCAGTGAATTAGGGAATTGAGAGGGAGTGGAAGCGTTAGTTTATTCATAATTGAGCTCTCGAAACATTTTAATTATCAAACCAAGAGGTAATAAGTGTTTGGTCGAAATATTAGGGGAAAACACAATTTCAAAAGTGCGTGTAAATATTTGCAGACCTTTCAACTATCATGTGAGCCATTTTCAGAGCTCCAGAATCTACAGAATGTTATTTGTGCATTCGCATTAAGGTACAAAAAAGAAGAAAAACGAAATCTGATCCTTTGTGTGAAATTTAAAATTCATAAAAATGTGAAACTTAACATCAGTTTCATCCAGTAATCAAGTTTTAAACTTTAAAATTTTTAAATTTTTATTAACTGTGATACCCAGAAAATCAATCAGTTTCCAGTGGAGGCTTTTGTAAAAAGGATTCTATGGTTTTGACATTTTTTATGCTGGAAGTCTTACGGTAGGAGTGAACGCAAGCGGTAATTTCTGTTGAACATTGGTTTTTAAGACGGCAGATTTTAGGGAAAGGGTTTAAAGGATGTCTGCAATCAACAATTTTATTCTAATAAATGGTTAAGGCTGTAAATGTCAATAATATTTTCTTTAAATTATGGTGGAAATTAATTGAAAAAATTTATTCTATCGGTGGGAGACAATTTATCCTAAAAAGAAAAGTGCAATCTCTACTATTTTATTCCTCTCCAGTATTGTCATATCAATATCTCTAATAATAGATCCGCGAAACAAACATTAAAAATATTTAAAAAACTTATTTTCAATATTCCTTTGCGAATTTTATCTAGTAACTTTCAACAAAATACTTCACCAAATGAAGGGAATTTTTCATAAAAAATATTCTGATTCGTTCATTTTTCCTATTGCAAATAATAAGAGATTCCAGTGTATTTTGTTGTTCATAAATTATTTATGTATTATGTCTAGGTATGATTCACTTTTACGACAACGATTTATATTTAATAAAAATAACACAAACACTCAGGGAATGAAGAATTATTATACAAAGACCTAAAATATCATGTTGTAGAATACTTAATATTCTATGACACATACTAGGTTCTACGCTTGGATATAGCGGAAATAGCGGGAAAGTAATTTTTAAAATAGCACTCATGAAAAAACCATCACTTATATGAAGTATGAGAGGTAGAGATAGAGCCAAAGAAAAATAAGAGAAAAATTGTAGATATTCAAAAATCCATAACGAAAATCCCTACCAGATTCTAAACTTAATTTCCACTTAAAATTGAAATATATGTGTAAGCGTTTGTGTGTTGATGGGTTTTAAGGGTGTGTGTAAATGTTTACAAAACAAGCCGACCCTCTCTGTCACCCACTAAAACGGACGATGACTAACTGCGAAATCCTCCATTGCACTAGCTGAAACACCAATAGAAGCTTAGAGATAATGGTTGTCAAGAAGAGAACATGCCTTGTATCAATAAATAATAAAATAAGTGGTTACCCCCTTGTCTTTTGGATCTCTCAGAAGTATGGGACTAGTTATTTGAAAAATTTTCTGAAATTTCGTGGTCTTTTTGTTTTAAGAATATATTAACTGTTCTTATGCTATATTTGAAAAATTTTATAACACTATGGCTCATACATATGTACCTCACAATTTAGATGAAATGTAAGTTTTAATTGATCAATAGATGCAAATATATTTTTGCTTATGTACATCTTTGGAATACACAGCCTTCGTTTTTTTCCTTTTATAAAAGGTTGCCCATTCTAAGATTTCACTGTGATCGGTCAAATGGTTCGTCCAGCTGAGCTTTTACAAAAATACACACACACACACCTACCAATCCAAAGACAAGTTTATTGGAGCATTTCCAGTTTATTTGGAAAGAGAACTCGAGACCAGGTAAAAAAGCAAATGGTAAGTATGAGAGCATGTTGAGGCTTTTCAAAATGGCTTTGAACCAGATACTCGAATAAAATTTGATATTGCTGAACTTCCATCAAAGGGTCGCTCTCCTTTGAGCATCGGGTTTAAGCTCACAGTTAAAAATATAACGTCAAGGATAATTTCATGATTAACAGACCATTATACTAAGGGTAAACAAATGTGTTTTGGTTAGTGGTCAAACTATTTACTATTATTTAACTGTATATAGTAAAATAAAACAGGGTCCGATGAAAACACAATAGCTATGCAAAATTATTGACAATAAATATGTTACAGTGGGATTCTCAAGTAATCAATTTTTTCCTGGCGTAAGATTTTTCCTTACATTGAATGACACGGGCCATATAGGACGATAAGAATAAAAACAAGAGACGCTCCAGAGAGCTTAAGATCCTCAAGCAATTTAAGATTTATGGCCGGAACCAAATATAACCAAAAAGCTTTCAGAAAAGAGTCGAACCTCGATAGACGGATATAAAAAGAAATCGAAGATAAAGAAAAGTGTTCAAGTAAACATCCAAGTTGTCATAGGTAATAAAAAGATATCTATGAAAATTCCTGGTAGATACGAGAGAGCTATTGAAATATAACTAAGCAAATCATTATATGATAAGATGCACCCCTCAAAGTTTTTTTTTTTATACGATTGGCTCGTATCTTTAGACCTGTTTTTTTAAGATAAAAGTACCAATATTTATAAGAAAATATTTCTTAGGAAATGGGTTATACTTCGTTTTCGTCAGAAACTAAGTAAAATACATTACAATAAGACAACACTTTTAAAGGAATTAGGCTCCTGGTTAAAGAACGAATGTACTCTTTCTATAGAAGACTTAAACTCTGGACCATTACTTGACTCATTGTGCTGTTATGGTAGCAACAAAACTACATAAAATAGAAAAAAATTAGAGCTTCATTTTCTAGAGCATATCTTGATGTTACTACTTCTTATTCTAATTAAAAATGTATGGTATTAGTAGCATATTAATAATTGTAATAATAATAATAATAATAATTAATGATTGTTATAAACAATTTACTACTAATATCAACACTGGACAATGAATAAACTGTGAAAATTTATAAAATCAATCTTCAACAGAGTTATTAAATTATATACATACATAATATAGATATACATTGTATAGTCTATATTTTTTATATTTTATTAAGATTGATGGGACAGTTGCCCAAAACTGTTACTAATACTATTTCTCGCATTAGCTCTGTTTTGTGGTGCAAAATGAAGTGAAATGAATGATTTTTCAGAGTAAATATAAAACAGCATGTGAAGTTTAAATTGCACACACGTAATTGTTTTAAGAAATGTACATTTCATCCTGCTTTTGCGGAATGAGGACTACCGAAGCTTCAATGTCTTCTCAGGGAAGAGAGATAGAAGCAAGGATCTCTATGAAACACGGTCGAAATTAAATTATCTACGTATATAATCGGTTCATGTATGTTTGCTTCTTATACGGGAGGGTCTGCTTAATCGGCAGTGGCATTGTATTCGTGGTACTAGGTGTGTTCTCCACAGAATTTCGATGTAAGGAAAGGAACACTGAGCATGTTGTACTACCTTTTGATTCTCTTTTCACAGGAATATACCAACAAAGAGTATATGTATTATATGTAGATGTTTGTCGTAGGACTATTATATCATCATCAGGCCCATATAACAGTCATATAAGGCCTCAGCATAAAAATAAGTAGGTCCCATTAAGCCAAAGCTTTGGGTTTGTTATTATATGTATTTTAAAATAAATGAAATACTTAACATGATGTTTTCAAGTATTATATTGTAAGCCAAATCAATTTATATTTTGAAAATGAATATATAAATAAATTGTTCATAAGCTGGTGGTGAAGAGAGAGTGATTTCAACCATAATATTTCAATTGTCTGGAAGGTATTACAGGTACTAGAGCAGAATTCGTTTATCCGTTCAATAAACTTTCTTTATTAGTTAGCGTTTAACGCTTTCAGTACATATGATCCCATAACCAGGGTTAAGCCCACTGAGAAAAGTAATGGTCAGTCCACCTCCACCATGGTTGACTTGAGAAAGCCCCCAACTTTGAGGTGGACAGACCTTAATTTTCCCACAGTATCTCGAACTAACAAAAAATATATTGTGCGGAGGAGCGAATTTTGTTCCAGTAAATGTAGAGTGATTTTGTTTTTCCTACTGACTTTAATTTTTGTCTCAAAAAACAAATGAGAAAGGATTCCTTATTGAATCGTCTTGTTAACAATCGTCTAACAGTATTTTTCACAAGTGGAGTGTATGGTCAATTTTTTGGCCCTTTTACAGACGGTTTGCAAAACTAGGGTTGTAGACAACCATGCAGATTTAATATTAGGAATTTTAAAGTTTGTAGAACTTTACTTATGAAGTTTTCAGGAATATATGGCGTTCACAAAACTAGTAGCACTAGTTATTCTCCAAAGGTTTTTTAAATTATAGTTTCAAAAAATTCACCAAGTCAAATCTATGATTTTGGATAGGGTAGTCTGACTGACTTTAGCTGAGTGCTAAAGCATGACACACTCTTTCAGCTGAAGCAGGAACTAATAAAATTTGTTTCTCGAATTTAAAGCCATTTAGGGGGGTAGGGAAATATTATTATTAATCTTTAATAGTCAGTAATATGCATAATCAGTTGCATGATACTGTGATATGTTGAGTAGGAGAAGAGAAGCAGATAGAAAAAATATTTTTGAAAAATCCAATAACCTTTATCTCAGTTGGTAGGAGAGTTGGGCTTGGGAGATGGAGTTGGCGGGACCTATCAAGATAGCACAGGATCGTGTGATCTGAAACGTTGGTGAAGACATTAAGGCACGCGCCATTACCATGCTTTTCTAGATGTGTAACAAGCAGTATCCCCCTTTGGGGGGGGGGGGGATATCGTGTGGAGCGTTTTGTTGCCAACCATTTACAGGTGAGGGAAAATTAAGTTTTTTCAAATTCCGTATCTTTTCCTCTACTTGCCACAGATATTTCTGAAATATATTTTATTGTATAGAACCCTGATTTTTCAATACGCATAAGTTACGAAAGTTTGCAGGTCACGATTTTTATTGAATCCTATTTTTAAAATATGTTTTTTACGTAATTTCCCTACAAATACTCAAAAACGAATTAATATTATTTAAATTTATTCTTATATTGTCAAAATAATGTATTCTTTGACTGAAAATTCTAATTTTTTTTTCAATACTGAAAATACAAATAATATCAACATATTTTTGCTAATATTATAAACCTACACAGTACTACAATAATAAATGATAAACCATATCAATGGAATGGCTTCTTTTAGAAAAATCACATTAAAAATTTTAAAACAACCACTTCGTCTAGTTTCTTATAGTGTTTCAAGGATTNGAGAGAGAGAGAGGGGGGGGAGAAAGAGAGGGAGAAATGATATCTTCAGGTAGCCACCCTATTCTAAACACCCAAGACTTTGGGCAAGCTTGTGTTTCTTGATTAAAGCATGCCTAGGACGGTATTAGAACTCGCAATGCCTGGTGTGAGATCTGGCTCACTAAACAAATACTATGGGTAAACTAGAAAAATCTAAACGTTTATTATTTAACACAATCCTTTAGTTATTTTGTTTCAAGTTTTAGAAAAATTCTCTTGTTCGAGTAGAACAATAGAGTATGTTGTAGTACTAATTTCACGACTGAGACAATTTTTAATCAGCCAGCTTCGTTATTCAAAATAATTTAAATGATATTTTGCAATACAGCACTAATTTTTATTCTAAATCTTAATTACATATATTTAAATATTTTCTGGAATATTATTGTATTTATTATGTATGCATTTTCGTACATAAGTAAATAATCATACATCTCACATTGATCAAAGCTCGGCAATTTTTTCCCTAATACACACCGAATCAATTTATGTTCAATATTCTCCCGGCCCTTTTGGAAAATTCTCCAACACAGGTATTCCATTAAACGAGCTCTGTAAATGGTACTTGATCAAGGTAATCGCCACTAAAGCCCCCAGGTGAGGGAAACTAAAAAGCCCACAAACCCACAGGCCTGACCTAATCACCTTATCCCCGAATGCTCGTATTCCATCAACTAATCTGCCTAGCCTCCGGGCTCAAGTTTATTTGACACTAATTTGTAGCTTTAATGGAATGGCAGGGATTCTCCATACAGGAGAGTATATTAGATTACTCTTCAACCCACACTGCCTGACACCTACTAGGGCCTCCTTCCTGCGCCCTCTTGTCCCTTCATTCCTCACTAATCGTTTAGTAAGAGAAACAATTAAACATGTTTTCATTTTCTTTTCTGGTAAGAAGGAATTAAAAAAATATATCTTATAAAATAGTATTTAACGAATTGATGTTAAGAAAAACAAACACTACAATAATAGTACTTAACATTCTAATGTGCTCTGTATGCTCTAGCTGCATATTCTGAGTAGACTCCTAATCATTAATTATACAAAGAAATAATAGAGAATACCTGATTGCAAGAAACATTGTTAAAGACAATTAGGCGAAAAATAGGCTTTTGTACTTTAATTTATTAATGTAGATGTAATTTATTCTCAATCACAATACGTAGTAGTTCCTACTGATTTGATTTGAGCAAGAGAGGGGAATCTGGCAGACAGAGATTTGTCTGATCTATATTCCTAAGAGCACTCGCTGAGGTTAGTATTTGTACTGAGAGAGTAAATTGAAGCAGTCTGGGGGGGGGGGGGGGGAAGGGCTTGATGGATGGTAAAGGCTATATTAGATACAGCTCTTGCATTAATCCACACTTCAGGATGGATATTGTTTTTGGCCTGGATCCATGGCTCGCCCCGAACAGGCACCGTGTACGCATCTCCCATCTCCCTTCCATGTCTATGTCAGACGCAAGGCCTGCGTTAACCAAGCATATTTCAATCATTAATCAATTTTCTCTTCAAAAGCTCATATTCCTGAACAAATTCCGGTAAATCTCAGGTTTACTGCTTTACTGCTCGGAGGATATCATTACCATCCATCAGATTAGCCTTATAGAAATAAATTATATATTTTGGAAAGTTGGATAAAAATTTCTAGTGTTTTTTTATTTGATATCTATTAACATAAATCCAAATCTTCATTCAAAATATGTTACTTAAATTTGCAAAAATTAAAAAATTTAATTACAAAGCTTTTCTAAATTACTTCAAAGACTCCTATCTTTTAAGTTGCATATATCTCGTTGTGTATTCTACAATTAATGGAGAATATACTTCGTTCTAAATGTTAATTACCTATTTTTTTGTTTAAATAAAGATTTCCTTTTTCTCTAATTTCGTTCTGTTTCAATAACAATTACGTTGGTTAGCTAATCATTAACAATTTTGTGTAACATTAATCCCATCCCTTGGTAGTCTAATTTTGTTTAAAAAAACCTTTATATGATAAACAGAAATAAATTACTTTAGACAATTGTTTTTCATTGCAATAACTTTTGTCGTAAATTGGTCACTATTGTGAATAAGCTTTAAACTATATTAATTTATAACTATAGTCGTCGAAATACTAATATATTCGATTAAGTTTGTATTAACTCTGAAATGATGTATCAAGGAAAGTTTTCTAAGCGGAAATTAAAATAATAAAAAAACATTTTTTTGTAACAACTGTTTTAATGTCAATAAAATAATATATCAATTGTGTTTTACCAACTAAGTTTTAAATGCCTCATTAAGGATGTGCAACACGTTTTCCATTTTTTATTTTCATATGCATCCTGACTACACTAAATTTCAAATTTATGTTGCAACAACAATTTTTCGTAAAGTAAATCAATAACAAGAGTATGTTATCGATAATGTACGTTAAAAGTGGCAAAAGAATTGAACATTTTATTAATCGTTTCTTATTTTAAAAATTGTAGAAACTTTTATAGTTATAAGAAAGAAATTAAATTGCCTCTTTTTAACATCTTCATATTATAGCCTCCCATGATAATTTTGAAAAGAAAACAATAACAAAAATCTAATTTAAACATCAATAAGTAACATTTTATATTATTTTTATTTAATTTTTTGCCTTTAAGGATATAAAGGAATCAACTAATATTATGACTTGTCTGAAACTTTGCCTAGCTTAGCGATAATGTATAATACTTTAAAGTCTTCAATCGTATGATTTTTTTCGGCAGAAATGCGTTTCAGACAAGTTAAGGGAAATCTTTATTGATTGCGATGTCGGTTTAGGGTGGACAAGAATTGACTGAAATGTAAAGTGCAGATAAAAAATTGTTTTTCGTTGGATTATTGTAAAAATTAGTTCAGAGCAATGAAATCAAGCAAAGATTTCTTTATTAATTAACTCTTCAATTCTTCTCTAAAGGCCTTATTTAGTTAAAGCTAAAAATATTATCCATTAAAAAAATTATATATATATAATGATGTGTGTGTGTTTGTTCATATTTACATATGTATGACCGGAGCCCCATTTTTTTTTCCTGTGTTCGAATACCTTTTTAAGAAAGAAATTTTGACAAAGAGACAAATTCACACATTTATAGATTTGACACTTATTAAATATTAACCTCGATATAACGTAAACATAAGTAGGCACTCAATATTATAATATCATAAAAGTAATAACCGCATAAAATCCAATTTAAGTGGCTGGTCTCCCTTTTGTAGCCCTTGCTCCTAAGGGCGCATGTTTCAGAAGATATACGCTCCCCCGTTGTATAAATCTGGTAGGGGTTAAAGGGAGAAGTACGATTTCTAATAATGCCTCCGTGTTATTAACCCACGAGCGGTTGGATCGGTTAGTTGAACAATAGTAACTGACCGTTATAGAGTCGAGAAGAGTATAGCCACAAGTTATTGCTAGAATGAGGACGACAATGAAAATCTTAGTTATTAATTAGAATTATTCGAGATAGCAGAGGTAAGTTATAGGGTCGAAAGTTTGATTTTGATATACATCGTTATTTCACTGCAGTATACTTACCTCAATTTTCTCGAAAAGAAGCTTAGGTCAGACTTCGGAAAATATTTTCCAAGAACAAATTCCCCAAAATATTAATAAAACATCAAGTAATATCTTAGAAATAAAACTATTCAAATTCCTCAGGATCGTTCTCTAAGAATACTAAATAAATGTCCGTTAGGCAAGAACTGTGTAAACTAAGTTTTCCCTTCTTCAATAATTTCATCATGAATGAATATAAACTGCTAAAATGTTTTATGAAAGTACCATGAAAATAAGGTCCCTGAAGATGACAGGCCGACCTAGATAGGAGTGCTTAAAGGAAAACTCAATCTTCCTAGTTATATTTCAAATATTATCCATATTTTGCTTCTTTTTTTTAATAGAAAAATGCTGCAGAGAATTGATGATTGAAAGTTAATTAGTATTCTGCTTCATAATTATTTGTAGTAATGAACATGTTTCACGACACAAATAATACGAAGATTTTGGCGATTATTCTATGATCTTCCTGTAAACTACCCCTCCTCTTCATTTGAATATAACCAAAATCAAATCTATTTAGCGATTTGTAAAAAATATATATATATTGTAATCAAGAACAGGCGGGATAGAGAGTGCAGTGTACACACAAAAAGAAAAATTCACAAGGAGTAAAATTTTCGGGGATCTCTCGCCTTTCGTCGGTAAGGAGAAATCTCTTCCTCACGGCCTCTCTTCACTCCTCACCGACGAAGGGCGAGAGCTCCCCGAAAATTTTACACCTTGTGAATTTTTCTTTTTGTGTGTACACTGCACTCTCTATCCCGCCTGTTCTTGATTACTTTATATCGCAGCCGTGAGTGCGTATATATATATATATATATACACCCATGTAAATACATACATTAGTATGTGCATGTAGATTCCTACATCCGCCTTCTTATCCGTCAGGACATTTTCTTGCAGGACATGGCATGTGGACTATCGACATTGTGTCGAGGCTCGACGGAGGAACGACTTCGCTGGGTGTTCCGACTCTATGACCTTAACGGAGACGGGAGGATCAGCCGTGAGGAGATGGCGGATGTGGTGTCAGCGGTCTATGGCCTCCTCGGACACGGCCCCCATCCCCCGCAGCAATACCTCAACTCCAGACTGGACGCCATATTCCAGGTAGCATTCTTCAGCAACCCCGCCAATCGCTGACATTCCTCGGGGAAAGGGTGTTTGGGAAGACCCAACTGGATTGCAGTATTTGAAAATCCCTAAGATATCTGCATTTTTTTGTACTTACATTTAAATGTTCTATTTCAAGTGCAGTATTGCTTAGAAAAAATAGCCTTTAGCCAAATTATTGGTGTTTATTTTTTTTTTTTTTTACTTTGTTTTGTGTGTGTGTCCAGGAGTGAAAACTATAACATAGTTATACAGTCCTAACAGGATGTGGTCATTCGCGATCCACGTCACACTAGAAGTGTTAGGTCAGCAGGTTCATGCCGCCTAAGTTTTTCCCATTCCATAAAGATTGCTCCCGAATTAGGACTGTGTGATTCCAGGAGCGCAACAGAAATAAAAATATACTTTTTTCTAATAAATATATTTTAAGAACTGGGGACTAACATTCAATTAACCGAATCAAATACGCCCAACGGCCTTAAAGTGCTTCAATAAGATATTGCTTGTGGATATGTTTGAAGCTGAAATAGAACAAGAAATCCTCTTTAAAATGAAGAAAGGTTCAGCGGCTATTTCCGCCACTAAAGATGATTTGAAGATATCAAATGAGAAAGACCTTGTAGTGAGCATAACCTTCTTAATCTGTAGGATACGAAAGAGAGTTGCATGACTGGCGGGTAATGCAGGCCCGGCATGCTTTCACTCTAATGTGGATCTATAAGTGGACTGCGGCGGGGGAGAGAGGAACTGTCCAGATCCTAGGAAAAAGTTAGATGTCAGGCAATACCGATTACTACCCCCACCTTTTTTTTTGTAGCGTGTCGGGTAGCGGCTCTCACTCAGACGGAATGGCTCAGATCCCCAGTTTTTTTCGCAACACTTTTTGCTTATATTAGCTATAAAGATGAAGTATTATTAAACTTAATTTCAGCAGATTTCCTTGAAGGATATAAGCTATTCACTCATAAAACAGCCAGTTGAAACATTTATTTATGTATTCATATGGATATTTTTGTTAAATAAAGATCAATTAAACTCGAATGAGGTACCGAAAAGAACTTTTGTGAACTAGTAAAATATTTCTGTAAAGTATTTTCAAATAAAATACGGCATGAGTATTATTAGCATGTTAAACTAGAATAAAATACAGTTTCTGTTAAGTATTAAGAGTATAAGTAAACTTTAATTGAAATAAATTTAATTAAATAATTCAACCTAGATAGTATGTACACAACAATTTTTCTTGTTTGCTTCAAAAGAATTCGTCCACTGGAATGGATAGACTTCTTCTTTCTTTGAGCAGTCATCTGAACTGTAAAAAAAAGCACCAAAACATATACTAGACAACTAAAATTAAGGTTACAGAAATGTGTGTTTCTGTAAAAATGAGCGCCTACTTCGCGCCTTGTTTTTTTTTCTCTCTTCTCTTTCATCGGTAAACTCCAATGAAATGGCTTTGTGTAATTGTGTTCACTACACTCATTTTTCCTCCTGTTTTGATGTATTATATACATCGCGATCGCGGGTGTTTCGTTTTCTTCCTATATACATATTCTTTCTTTTTTCGATTGGCTTTTTGTGCGCGTGGCAAGACCTTAGAGATCTATATCTGCCTTACATATTCGGATACACAGTTTTCCTAATCCACAGATCATCAAGCCCCACTAACCTTGGAGGACTTGTGATTTTTCTGTAGGGTTTACTCCCTACTATCTTTAGACTGACGGTTTTCATCAAACCGAAGGGGCCATTGACTTTTTCCATACCTAGGGTAAAACAAGTCCTCCTTCAGGCTCATAGGGAACCCTGAGAGGAAATTTCAAGTTCCATAGTAAGCGATGCACGCAGGAAAGCCATTAGACCATGGGCGAAACCCATTTATAAATATTGATGCGTGCGTTTGTGTGAGTGCGTGTGTGTTTGATTTGCAAATTAAACAAATTGAAAAAAATGTCGATATGGTCGTTATTACTTTATTTAACATAATAGGAGTAACTAAGATTATAACATTTATATCTGGAAAACACACACACACACCTAGATATATAAATCGATGGGTCTGGCCAAATGGGGAGAAATCAATGTGTTTGATCTGATACTGACTGGGTGATGTCACCATTTAAATCAAAAAGTTTCCCTGAAAATTTTACTTATTGTAATTTTCTTTTCTTTTTGTGTGTTCACCACCACTAACTACTCTTTCTCCCACCTGTTCTTATTTATTATATATATCAAGTTTTGAATGGACGACCATATTTTTAGTACCCTCCCTCCTCCATTAACTTCTAAAACTTCCATATCCACATTATAGCAAACAATCTTTAAAAAAAAAAATTTTGCCTCAATTAATTTAAGTTGAAACCCTACTACATATTCAACTAATTATTAGAGTTAAACCTAGTCTATGATCTATAGCTGAATAAAAATTTACCTTGATGTACCATCCACCTACTTTAATTTTTGTGAAATTGAAATGGCAAATATTATAATTATGAAAATCTAAAATATGAAAATGAACTTTAACTCAACAGACAATCCATTATTATTGTTCTTAAAATTCTCCTCTAAAGTATTCCTCCTCTGATGTGAGATTATTCATTTTTTTGATATCAAAATATATCAATATTATCTTAATTATAAAATTATATATATACCTCAACTNCTTCTCTAATTTTCAGAAATTATTTTATTCATGCTAAGGCATTCACAAAAATTTTCGAAAATAACACATAACCATATATATAATGGTGAAAGAAAAAAAAAGTTTATTTTTGAACTAACTTAAATATTTTTACTGAGTTAGGTCGGAGGTTTTATGACTGCAGTCACAAAGTACAGAAGAAAATTGACATAAGAAATAATTACAAACACTTTAGCTAGGTATATAATTGCTTTTGTACAGGGAAGAACAGAAATCTTTGCCTCTAGAGTGCCATGAACTACCAAGTTTGAATCATTCTGATATTTCTCTCCAGTTCACTAACCTCTTTTGTGAGCCATGATTTTAAAAAAGCAGATGGTGATCTCGTTAATTGTTCATTGCCTTTGACCCAAATAGTAATATCTCAATATCTAACTGAAGAACAACTAGCAATGCAATTAAAATAAAATTATATATAAAATTATTATATATTTCTTATCCACCACACTTTAAATAACTGTTTATTAGATTTACATACAAGAAGGTTTTCAAGATTTCCACCTCGGAAATATATCAGGTTGTTTGATTATTCAATTATGACCAGTTTTAATTTATGAAGCCATGTAACATTGATACATGACATTAATTCAGCATTATTTACATGACTTTCATAGAATTTATCGAAATTAAGTGTGCTTATTTAATTCTAAAAAATAATGGATACATTTATAATTTTTTTTTTTTAATTTTTTTAATTTATTATTNGAACTTAGGGATAGGACGTCCTATCTCGTCTTCATGATAGGCAGGTGTGGTAAATAACTGTTTTAATGTTATAAAATTTATTTATTGTATCCATCATCAAATTACAAGATGTTAAGTAACAGAATGTAATAAATAAAGATTTATTTATTTAATAAAAATAACATTATAATTATGATTAAACTAAAATTACTTCAAATTCGTTACACTATTTAGCAATATTTGTCTTCTACTTGTCCCTCACCAAAGTCAATATTATTATTGAAATTTATTTCACAAGTAACTCTCCTTACCATCATTCTTGAAATTTACATTTAATCTTAAAGGTACAATTCAAATAATTTTACATTTAAAAGGTTAAAGGTGTTGTCCTTATTTATTTTATTAGCCTATTTTCTTCATTCTTCTAGTTTCCGATTTAATTTTTTATATTTTAATTCCATTACTAATTAAAATATTAAAAAAGGGGAAAAAAATAGAGTGAAAGAGAGTGAGAGAGAGAGATTGAGTGAGGGGGAAATAAAGAGAGAGAGAAAGAGAGAGAGNAAGGGATAGGGAATTAAAGGACTTAGCTGAAGAATGGCTTGTAAATTATTCTTCTAAAAGTCTAAGTTTGAGAATAATACTGAAAGAGAGAGAGTGAGGGAGAAAGAGAGAGAGTGTGAGGGAGAAAGAATGAGCCAAGAGTTTACAATGAAGAAAAATTAGTAGAGATAAAACTTAGAATTGAAAATTAATTTGAAAAAATTTTAATAAAAGAAATCCAACTTTTGTCTTTTTCAGAAACTGGACCGGAATAAGGATGGAGTGGTAACATTGGATGAGTTCCTTGAATCATGTATGGATGATGCCCAAATCTCATCTTCTTTGGAGACCTTCGACGATATTATCTGAAAGAGAGAAGATCCACCTTTAAAAATGTTTTTTTTGACACCTAACATGTCGTCGTCTTACCACTTTAGGTAACTTGCTCAGATAGACGTTTGTAGTTTTGTCGCTTGTCGTCAAAGTAAGGATGATTGGAAAAGTTATTTTTACCAAGAAAAGATTTGATGGGGAAAACCAATAAAACATCTCATATATGAATGCCATAAATTTTAAATGCTCATATTCTTTTTTTTCTGTTAAAATATTTAAAGAATTTGCAAACAGAATTTTTCTAAATAAGAATTTTAAATAAAGGTGGGTGAAATAATTGAGAAGTGGTCAGTAACCTCCACAGTTCACAAATTTATTTTCAAAGCAGAGTGCTTTCGAGGCTCATGCCTTATCCTCAGTTCTCTAAGGTGATCGAGGTGAGAGTTCACCTCCACTAACTTAAAGCACTGAGCACTGAGAAAGAGGCTTGGGCCTCGAAAGCATTCTGCTTTGAAAATAAATGTGTGAACTGTGGAGGTTACTGATCACTTCAAATTATTTCACCCACCTTTGATTGAGAACCTCCACTAGCCATCTAATATAGAAAAAAAATTTTAAATAAGTAATGTTCAAACTTTTTTGAAACTATATGTAAGTGAAATAATTTCATATTAATGTATATCATGTACCTTCTTTTTGTACTTTTTCAAACAAATATAATTGTATTCCATTAACAACCGTCCATTCAAGTGGAGGTATTGATGCAAAAATACAAAACAATCACTATTATTGTAGTGTATTCAAAATTTAATAACAAATATAAATTTTGATATATATAAAGAAAACTTTGTATAAGAAAACCTTTGTAACAGGCTATAGGCTATTAAATAAATTTCCGGCCAAAGAATATATGATAATGTGTTTTTATCTTATGGACATTATTATCTTTTATTTGGTTACATGTAAATTTTATATATGAAAAAAAAACCAACAGTAAGTGTTTTATAAATAATTTTCATTTTTTCTTTAATAAATTGCATGCTTTTTAATTATGGCTTATTTAAAAATTTATACATTCAATGTGAAAATAAATTAAATAATGCTAGACAAATGAAAAAAAAATTTATGTGTGCTAATATAATGCATAAATTTATATGAATAATATTTTGACACCCTGTATGGAAAGTATATTCCATAGTCCCAGAGAAATATTAAGTTTCCCTTTTCATTTTTTTTTTGTCTCATTAGAAACTAATAAAAGTAAATACACCTATTTCACCTTCCATTTCTACTATATTGAACCAATACTGATCCCCAGTCCCAACTAAAGAGAACTCTCTTGTCTAAAGCAGTTTTCAGTAAATACCATAAACAGCTCTTCAATTGATATTTATTTATTGATAGTAATGTCATGTATGGCAAAGCTATAAATAAAATTGTCTTATCATTGTGAAAAAAACCTTGTTGGATTAAACTTTGTTTTTTTTAACTCAAGTACATTATAATAAATTAAATATAATTTCTTCAGTTATTTTTATTCTCCATAAGAGTCTCTCAAACAGAGATAACGAAACAACAACCGATACAATATATTCTGTGCAACATTAGTCTGATTGAAAAATTTTATTATTTTTTTTATTTTATTTCTTAGTTTCCTTAGAGAAATTGTGTGTTTAAATGTGAAGTTAAACTTTAAGAATTCTTACCTATTTAAAATAATAATTAAAAAAATCTAATATTTGCCAGTTGCAGTTTAAAGTATGTCAAATTATATCTTAGGAGATCTTGGTAATTTCACTTTTCATTTAAATAGATATTTAAACCAGTATTTACATTCCATTTCAGTAAGAAACCAGATGAAAACAGGAACCCACATTTTTTATATTACCTGTTAGCTAATATTTTTAGAAGAGTTGAGCTACTGAAGATTTTTCAAATATGGCTAAGACTGGCTTTAGGCTAGTCCCGAAATGAACACAGGCATAAAAGTTGTACAGAACAAAAATTTTAGAAAATAACATTTTACTCACATGTTGTTCTCTAGATATATATCTATTATTGCAATCATAAAATTTTTTTTTAATTTAATTTTTCTCCATAACCCTTTTTTTCTCTATTTTTCTACTTCAATCTATTTTTGGAATCTATTTCGAAAACTATTTATGGCCCCACCACCTTTGATAAATTTTGTCTGATTCATTAATTTAAAGATAAATGATTAAATATAAAGCAGTGTGAGATATTAATCACAAAAGTAGGAAAGTATTTCACACAAATTATTTCGTGAAAATATTAAAAATGGCATTCATCTAAAAACTTAAAAATTGAGATTTTAAAATTTACTCTTATTCTTCCATTAAAGTAACAGTGAAAAATACTTCTGTGACTTCTTTCTTAAAAACCTATAAAAGGCTTTTATTAATTTGTTTCACAAGTAGAATCAATAAATTACAGCTGCTATTCTTAGCAATAATTAAATTTATTTATTCATCTAGCTAAAGCAAAAAGTTATAAGTGCATTAGAAGCTCTTAGAAATTTTAAAGTTTTATTTTATTTTAAGTTTAATATGATATTAGTTTTAACCAGAAACTAATAATTCATTTATTCTAAATATTTTTTGCTAGATAGTTGTTGCAATTATAAGCTCTATCTGTCAAATTAACTGTGGTATTGTAATATTAGCTGATCTTTTTAGCTTAGATGGTGTAATATAACTGTTTTTCATTAAGAGTACTAATATGGAAATTTTTAAGAAATTTAAAAAACAAAACCGTAAAAAATGCATGTGTAAAATGCAGAACATATAGTAGTTAAATGTTTTACAGTGTGTTTAAAGTAGAATAACACACATTTATCTGAAATCATGGAAGTGGCTCTATTAACAGCTTACATTCAAAGTAATCTTTTTTAGAGTCGTTTAAATGTTTAAGTACTGAAGGATATTTCTTCTTTACTCAATTTTCACCCAGGTATTAGACTTTTTCTTTATTTTAAGTTGTCTAAAAATATTTTTATGGCAAATAAATGATGGAATAACTTGATAAACAGAAAATATATTGAAATTATAAAAGACCATGTATTATAAAAATTATAAATTTATTATATATTTTACTGCAAGAAAAAAATTATCTTTAATAAAGAGCAGTTTTGAATAAAAAACATGATAGATTAATAAGCACTTCATTAAATGGTATAGTACTATATTTTGAGAATGTTTTGTGCCAAAAAAATAAGTATACAAAATCACATGT
>KZ807834.1:109807-134889 GCA_000696205.2 Oncopeltus fasciatus
TTGTCTATCACGTCAACTTTTTAAACTACAGGATATCCTCAGAAATCATAAAAATCATGCATTTAAAAGAACATAAAGAAAAAACGTACCAAATATACAGTTTACAAAACATTTAATGTAAGTTAAATCGAGTTCATACCTATAAAATTGTTTAATTAATGAACAGTACATAAAAAACAAGATAAAAATTTGTGTTTGTAGCTTTTTCTGGAGTGTTTAGTTTGTGTACATTCGCGCTTGATGCTCCAACAATAGTCAGCCATCATATGTACATCCTATCTAACTTGATACCTTGCTTCCATGACCCTCAAATCTTGATGGAAACACTAACCCTGCTCATCACTCACTGCACCAATAGTCCGGGAAATTAGCAAGGTGGCTGTGTAAAAAATGCAATTTAATGCTCAAGTTCCAACCTAGCTTTTGGAAGCCTTCCAAGAGTTGCTGGACAATTTCAGAGTAATACAATGATCGTGTATTTCCAAGAAAGTCTTTAACAATGTTTTTGAATGCCATGTCCTTATTCCCCTGCTTCCAAAGAGAGAAATTCAATGAAAACTGGCAGGAGGACTTCGGCTGAATACTGCACTGGGCGTATAACTAATGGTAAACTAGGATACTCTATATTACATTTGTTTTTCTAGTTATATCTCGATGTTTTCACTTTATAAAAGTAACAACCACTTGAATGATCTTTGGGCTTGCGCCAAATCATAGGTATACCAAATGGAAGCTTAGCACGTGTTTCCTTGGTCCACATCCGTAAACGCTCAACACACTGTATACACACTTTATGAGGTGCCCATGCTTTATCTTGATCTCCAAGTTTCACTTTAAAATAATCAAAATATGCTTGTCTGACAAATGTACTGATGTTTCTTCTTTGACTGGGAGTGGTAAAACTGCTACATACATAACAAAACAAATCAGGGCTGTTTTTACACTTTGGAGGTGTAGGAGCAGAGGTAGCCATAAGGAAACTTTTCAAGTTCAAACATACTATGAAGTTCTGTACACTTCCATAACGAAATACTAAATACTGCTTACCGACACACAACGTTTCACTACAGTGTAAACAGGCAGGTCTAGACTAGCATGCACCCCACCCACATAAGATGCAAGTGAAGTGGAGCAAATGGTACCCCTCGAACTTCGAAAAATCTGAAGAGTAATTCCTATTAGGTGTGATTCAAATTCACCTCCAGTTCTGTTTCCCTCAACTTCATAGTCTTGTTTTCAAGCCCAAATTGCTCGACAACTTTTGTCTGTGCTTTAAACCTGTTCTCTATGCTATTAAGAAGCTTGGCATTTTCAAAAGTTGCATCACTGTTTTTATTAATAGAGTCTTTAAACTCTCTCAGCTCATTAGCAACACCACTCTTTATGCCACCTATCTCACTCAAAAGAGCCCTCATCACCTCCTGAATATATGTAAATAGATCATCCTCCTGGGTAGATCTAGCTGGTTAGGTCTTCCTAGTTTTCTTACATTTATCACATGTCCAGCCTTTTCTTTGTGTCCTCTGAGACTCAATATTTGAGTCATCAATACCACAACACCCGGTGTAATAAATTAGTTTGCAGGTGATACACAATAAAGAGCTCTTGTTATCCCTAGTAATAGCGTGTTTACACAACGATCACATCACCATTGTAGGTAAGCTCAGATAAACCGCTGACTAGAAAAGAAGTAGGCTGGGCGTGTCTACTGGGTAGAGGGAAGAGCTATGGGAAAGGGATAATACTCAGCAGATTACTTACTGATAAGTTGCAATCTCTGATAAGCCTGCTTATTCTGCCACTCACCGCTAACTCCTGGTATATATTAAGAGCCACAAGATGTACACAAAATTCAAGACTTGAACTGAAGATCACTAGTCACTATATCCAACTCTGTGCCAAAAATCCATTACTAATGAGGAAAACTCTCAGGTTGTACCCTTAAAATAGCGATTTGATACAGAGCCAAAGTATACAGATTGCCATCAAAGGCCAAAATCATTTGAAGAATAGCTTTTAGTATTTTTACAGACTAAGAGTATAAAATGTAAAAAAAATATTAATTAATAGATCATTTTACACACCTGTGCATGAATAACAAGTACATTTGCAATAATCTCATTAGCATAGGGACGAACACCAGATGGTGTGAAATCATCATCCCAGTCAAAATGACCGATATACATGGATGGTTCAACAGTCCCGACAAGGGGGTCTGTACGATTCTCAATGTAGCAGGCAGTGAGGCGGGAGCGAAGATAGTCCAGACGTTCAATCACTCCTTTCATAGAAAATGCAGGAAGCCTTGCTTCCAGCCAGCCTGACTCCATCTTAGGCAGACTCATTTCTACACAGAAGCGACAATTAGAGATGCAAGCAAGTACACGATCTTCCCAGTTCTGAAAAGAAAAAAAAACAAATTATGAGAAATATTTAAAAGTAGTCTATAATTTTTATTATATAGTTTAATTAGTTAAGCTAGATAAGTAACAACTATTAGCTAGTACTTGCAAAATTATCAAAATCTTACATTTTATTTACCAAAGCATTCTATTAAATAGTCACTAATGTATCCAGGCCAGGTACACAGTTTTAACAACTAGTTGTGTATTCATTAAACCAAACAACAATTAAGCTTTTTTTAAATGCAACAAGGAAAACAAAAAACATTTTACAATAAAAATAGCAGGACTGGTCCCGAACAAAAATAAGTGGAAGCAAATAAGTGGTTAGTTATAGTTAGTTAGGTATTTTATGTACATATTGTTAGTTATGTTGGGTACATTGTTAGGTTAGGTATTGTTGTAAATATTTTAAATTCAGGCCACCTACTCAGCCCTGAAGAGGGCCATACATTTAAGGCAAAACGGAAATAATTAAAACTTTTTAATTTACAAATTAGTTTTTATTTTTTCAAATTTAAAGACCGAATCTCTGACCAATCCTTCTTCATAAAGTAAGACGCGGTCAACTATCTTCAAAGAAAGTGGAAGCAAATAACAGATCAGAATTGCTCGCAAATGATACAATAAGCTTTTTTTAATAATAATTATTTACTGGGAGAAAAATACAAATTGTCAATACAGAATATTTTTATTAATTTCATATGAAAACATAAATAATGTGAATGAGAGGTAAGAAAAAAGCCAATGGCAAAATCTTAGTGGCTAAATATGGTAATTTTCTCAATACCTTCTTTATAGATGTACATGAAATATTTTGTTTTATTGATTATATTATTCATACACTATTTAAAATAATAATAAATAATAATAAATAATAAAATAAATAAAGAAAAAATATAAATACAAGAAAAGAACTATAAACATACTAACAAGAGATCCCGCTGACAGGCACATCTATTGTATACAAGATGGGTTATTTGGGATATTAAGAGAAGAGAAAAAGGATGTGATATGTAGAAATTAGGATGATTAGGGAGGCAGGAATGGAAAGACCTGTAAAAGTTATGAATGAGGAAGAGAAACAAAAGGGATATCAAGGACCATGATAGATATACAGTTCAGAGAAAGTATATACTAGAGGCCATACACTATTTTTCAAGTATGATGAATTGTAGGGATTGGAGTTATGGATGTGTGAAAATTTGACACTCCCGAACACCATGCCAATTTTCTATAATAGCTGAAGTATTGCTGTTTATAGAATAGATTTGTTTGGAAAAATAACATTGAGAGTTAGTCTCAGACATGATAGAATCCGATGTAGAGAAATTGGGGAGAAAGAAGAGGAGGAATTGAGAGCTTTGCTCTTTTTATACATCATGTTGATACTTACAAACTTCCACAGGATGGGAAAATAGGTAGTTCAGAGAACTGCATTGTAAATGTAGGGTTAGGAAGAGGTTTTTTTCTTTCTTTTGGGAAGGTGTTTTAGAATTTCAGATGTGATAACATCTAAGCCAGGAGCCTTAAGAGGAAAGGAGTTTCTGAATTGTTTTTAAGACTTCATTTTGTGGAAGGCAGGAGCTGAAGGTGAGAGGAGTAGCAGAGTGTTTAGTTGATCACAGTTAGAGAAGCAGTGGAAGGAATCAACAACATTATTATATGGTTTGAAAGGTACTTGGCATATTTGGTAATTTTTTTCATCTGTTCTTTCCAACAAATCATCTTGGCAACCAAAAGGATGAAGAGGGTTAGGATACATGAGAATATCTTTTGTTATCCAGTGACAGTGATTTGTCGTCTATTGTTAGTTTCTTGGTGTATTAAGCAAAAGTACTTTGTAAGTTTATTCTATAACTGATTGGAGCCTCATTTAACTGGACCATGGATTAGTTGAGATAACATTGTTTGTTTAGGATTAGTGATGGTGTTTAAGGAATATGATCAAAGGATGATTGATAAAATATGAGATGTTAAGACTGGATGAGATGAAATAATTAACCAAATCAGGTTGCTAAGATAGAGAGGTAGGCCAGTATGTAGGCTTGGGAGGGTATGGAATTTTGTATTGTGAGGAGTCCCTGATCTTCGTGAAGACATTACTTCATGACTTTGATGTTCGAAATAAAAAGTAAAAATAATTATATAATATTACCACAGATTGTGTCAAAGAATGTCGAAATGTAGGAAAAGCCAATTGTGAAACAGACATTGACTGCTCATCATCATTGTTGTCCGAAAGAGTGTCAAGACACTGGAAAAAAAAATGATAACACAATATAACTTATTTATAAATACAAAAAATAATGCTTATATTAAATACATACACACATACTTGTCCACATACACACACTTAAATACATTCCTTCAAGCAAATAAAGTAAAAAAATATCAACACAAGAAAGAAAATTGCTTATCAATGCATTTATTGTCCTTCAGCAGAGCAAGTATGACAAAATAAGAAACAATCAGGCTAACTATGTCTGCTGAGAAGAAGCTTACCCAATCAATTACAGAGGTTGTAGTCCATTAGGACCTAATAACCAAAGCTTGGCAGAGAAGCAGTAGAGACCAGTGCTCAATAAAGCCAACTCTCTAGCCCACTGAGTTGTCACCAAAGGGTCAATCCTCCATCAGAACTTCCAACCCAGCCTTCTGCAGCAACACTAAATAACTATAAGAGATTCTCTATCAGGCCCAGTTCCCACCACTGCCTAAAGGTGCTAAAGCAGTCTAAAGGTGAATCAGAATAGTGGTTCAAGGTTTTTGAAACTAAGACATAATGAACACTAAGGACTAGTTTATACCTCATTGGCATAAAGACGAGATATTAAATTAAGCTGGAAGAAACATATCATAAAGGCCTGTGGAAAAGCACACTATAGGGCTATTTCAATATACTGTAGTAGACACAAACTAGGGAACTAGACTATAAGTTGCTCACTGCATTTACACTCTATTCTCAAAACCTGCACACATGGTTAGCTGTGATAGTGCCATATATACTGAACTAAAAATGTGAAATCACAACATAGTAATAAACAATGACTAGTCTATTTATTTATTAGGCTCTATTACAGCCTATAATAAGCTATTTATATGTTAATACCCATAATATCAATGGAAGTTCTCATTGATATATAACTGCTTTACATTAAGGTGGAATTAAGAACACTAAAGGCAGCATATTCAGCTCAAAATATCAAAATATATATAACAAAGTATAATAAATAATAGAATAATAACTCTGTATGTAGTGAGTAATATACTATTTTCCCAAAATGGCATATATTTCATTCCTCCATATATGACTTTGGAAGGACTTTTCCCAGCTTCGAGGAAGATGAAGATCAGTCTTATTTAGGCAATTCTAATGAAGGTAAAATTCATCTCTATAAAAATTTCTATAAGATGACAAAGAGCATTAAAGCATATGCTTAAGGTAAGGGAAAATTAAAAGTAAAATTTTAAAAGGCTAAGCTATATCTCTCTTTGATTAACACATCGTCATGAAGACAGAGATCTATGGCATAAAGATGGTATTGGTAGAATTGAAAAAAGGAAACATACTGAGTGTTACAACAGCTGACCAGACAACCAAGGCTTTTAGTGTTCTAGGATCAAGTTGGACGTCCAAAACTGTCCCAGAGACTAGTAAATCTTTTAAAAAACCCAAGGAAAAATTATAATTTGCAGAACACCAATAGATGCAGCAAAAAAAAAATGGATAGTTCAGCAAGGAAGAAACATCTACACTCAAAGAAAATGCATAATACTTCTTGAGAAAGCTGAAAGAGGTAGTAGGTAAACAGTTCATTTGAACTAAGTAGAATGGGCTGAAAAAAGACAACTGTACTCATTACAGACTATAGTAAATTAAGAAAGCAGCTCATATAGTTAAAAACAATTAAAAAATACATCAAAAATAATAATTGTTATTCTAGATTTATTTTATGAATAACTATATATTTAGAAACTACCATTCTTAGTTAAAAACTTGTTGTAAAAGTATTAGAGAAATGCTAACCTGGATAAAATTTTCAAAAATAGTAAGGGCACTTTCAGTTACTTCCTGTTTAGCTTTAGAATCAGAAAATAATTCTTTCTCCTTTTCAACTTCTAAGAGAGCAGACTCTTTCAAAAGTTGAAGAGCATCTTCAAAGAGTTTTTGAAAAATGCTTGGCTAAAAAAATTAATAAGTTTATTAAAATAACAAAAATCAGTTTATTATATAAAAAAAATAAGGTCAAGTTAACAAATAAACTGAAACAAATTACAAGTTCTGTAATTGATCCGTGCTTCGAATCATGAATGAGATTCCAGTTTTCTTTTTCAGTTAACTGTTTTGTTTGGTCAGCTGTAGTCAGTAAAATATTCTTTACACATTCAAGTCTGCAAACAATTTCACAAAATTATTATTATATTAAAATTCGTAATAAAGAAAAGAAAATACAATACTTTTCAATCATAAGTCTGTTCACATGACTCAGAAAGTGTGTATAATACATTATTAATATTTTATTTGGTTGTGGTATTTTATCCCACGTAAATTTTAAACAATTAATGAGAGGGAATAGAATATAAAAAACTAATTCCTGGCTGGGACAGATAGTTTTTTATATTCTATTCCCTCTCATTAATTTTTTATAATACATTATTATTTTAGCAAGAAGATTACTTTAGTCTTTCATAAATTTACTTATACAATCTATGAGACAGCAAGCATACTGTCTACAGCATAAGTAATAAATTGACATAACAAATTTTAATAATTTCTACAAGGGCGTAAAAGTAATTATAAAAGATTAGGGTAAGAGGAAAAATTGAGCAAGGTACTGATAGGTTTTTTTCCACGTCAATACAGACTTTAATGAACATTAATTAATTAAGATTAATGGAATCAGCATGTACCAGGTATGCAAGTTTAAAATGTCGTTTTAATTCCAATAGAATGCGCTCTTAGCCTATTGAAGGATTTGCTTATCTCTAAACGCTATTTTGTTTGTTAGCCATTTGTTTACAAAAGTCAGTTGTTTTTAAGTCGTTTACGTGGACGTATCATACCTTTCTTTGGTGTTAAAAATGTCTAATTTTAAGCCAAATAAAGAGCATTTGCGGCATGTCATGATTTTCTTATTTAATCAAAAGAAAAAGGCATCTGAATGTCATCGAATTTTTGTTGAGACTTATGGCGATCTTGCTCCAACCGTCAAGACATGTGAACGTTGGTTTCAACGTTTCAAACGTGGTGATTTTGATGTTACTGATCAAAAACGAGAAAATCGACCAAATCGACTACGAGCTTCTCAAGCCCGGCGAAACAGTCAATACCGAGTGCTACCGACAACAAATGATCAATTTGAGTCACGCATTGATCGAAAAACGCCCAGAATGGGCTCACAGGCACGCCAAAGTTATTCTTCAGCATGATAACGCTCCTGCACATTCAGCCAGATTGACTAAGGAAACGATTTCTTCGCTTGGTTGGGAACTCCTACCCCATCCGCCGTATTCACCTGACCTGGAGCCTTCTGATTATCACCTCTTCTCATCAATGGGACACTCATTGGCAGAGCAACACTTCAACAATTTCGAAAACGTACGAAAATGGCTCGATGAATGGATTTCAAATAAAGATGAAGCATTCTTTTGGAATGGTATCCATATATTGCCCGAGAGATGGACAAAATGTGTAGAAAGCGAGGGCCAGTACTTTGAATAAAATATATTATACTTTTTTTTAAATTACTGTGTATATATTTTAAGAAATAAACGACATTTTAAACTTGCATACCTGGTATTATTCTCTCATGCAACTTCCTGAAGATCTTTTTTTCTTCATTTTACTCATTTATTATTGTTTTGTTTTTTTGTAGGCAAAATTAATCTTAAACAAACTTTATAAAACTTTAATTTGAATTGCAAAATATCATATTTAATTAATAATTAGGTGATTTTGCAACAATCAAACAAACATATATAAAGGGGTGTATGAAAAAAAATGATCGTTTATATCTTTGATATAAAATATAATTAATACTCAAAGTAGAGTCCATTATTAACAACCGTCATTAGTCATCTGCTAGCCAATTGCTCGATCTAACACTGATACCATTCCTTGGCATGGCTTCCAAAGAGCTCTTGGACCACAATTTAAAAATCAGCAAAATTATAATTCTTTTCCCTTGAAGAAAATTGGGTAGGGATACAAACAAGTAGTAATCCAATTTGACAGATCTGGACTATACGTATGATGGATGAGGCAGGAGTTGGAACCCATGAAGTTTTTTAAACTTTTTTTTGGCTTGAGAGTGAGGACTAGCATTATCTCTTGTTGGGATAAAACTCCTTTTCAGTTGAGCAAAGCAGGATTACGCTCAGTCAACATCGCAGGTGACAATACTCCAGTAAAATCTCATATAAGAAGGGTTTTTATACATTTTTAATCTCTTAGCTGATTGCTGAGGAGTAAGTTTTTGAGGAACCAGTCTGCTGCTCATTTTCATCTTTCACAAGGAGAGTAGATGGCAACTAACCATGTCTTTCAACTCATCACACTTACTGGCAAATGCACAGGTATTTGTGAACAGATTTGACTGAACAGCTTTCGACAGAATATTCATTAATGGTCAACCAGAGCTCTTTTTCCTTTCCGTTGTATCTCTATGGCTAAATTTTTCAACCAGCAGTGTGCTGGTGAAGGATACCTTCCGTTTCATATTTAATAATTTAACAAGTTGCTTCAGCGACTGTCAAATTTTTTTTCAGTAATGTATTAACGGTCTGTAACATTTTTATGAGAAGTCAATATTGAATGAAATGAATATGGTTTGGCAGGCCCTTCATTTTTGATCCAGAGAAATCAAATTGGATATTTGACTTTCTTTAATTGATTAGTTTTATTAACAGCTGAAATCAGACAAAAGGAATGAGATCTTCAAATAAGATAAAATTTAAATTTAAAACAATTACAGAAATATTACAGTCCATTGAAATCTTAAATTTGGCTAAATGTTTTTTTTTTTTAACATACATNCAGGAGGAAGGGAGAATGGGCAAATTAATCCTAATTAGGAAAATACAAATTTAAATTACTACAAAGTTCGGTACTTCCTTATCTATGTTTCATAAAAACATTGAAAAATTTAGTTCTAAAAAACTAATGAAATTTTGGTCTTTCCTTCAACTATGAATTCATTCATTCAATAGTTTATGATAAGAACCTAATGAACTTAGCTATCACTAAGGATTTGTTCATAGGAAGTAACCTGTTTCCTAGAAAATATGTGTGAAAAAGGTGCATGTAAAACACCTCATAGCTCTACAATAAACCAGATCGAGCCTTATTTGTAATCAACACACTTTAAATCTGTCTAGTTCAAGGACTTTTACACATTTCCTTTTGATATCAAAATAAATCTACATATTGTATAGGCTCATTCCACAAAGGTTCTGTACCTCTAAACTTAATGATTAAATGAGGATTTTATGGATAAGTCCAAGATACTGGCAACTAATTCAAAAGAAATCAACCAGAAGTGAGGAATACCAGGAGGGAGGATAGGCAAGAGCACTGGTGGAAGAAGAGAATCAGAAATGTAGGAGTTCTAGAATCTTGAACATATAAATCTCACTGAGGTTAAAACAGTAGGGAAGTTAACAGCCAAAGCTCCATTCAAGCCATGACTTAACAGCTTGCAGGGATGGATGATGACAGGATAAAGGACAGATAGGTGAGAAACTTTAACCAAGATTGCAAAGATATTAACCATTTTTCAATTAGGTCAGTTTCAAAAAGCACACTAAGCCAATTTCAACCGAAAACGAACTCATCCTTCACTTTCGGAAGAAATGCCGAATTTGGTTTCTACATTTCGTACACAAGGGAACAAACACATATGTATATATATATTTGTTATTTTATTAACACATATATAAATGCATATTTTATTCTCAACATCTCTTAGTAGCATAAACAATAAATTGAAGAATTCCAAAGTCAAGAGATGGTATCAACGAGAATAGCTTCAACTTCCTTAGGGAAATCTGCTAAAAAGTATTCAGGAATACAAAAAGGCCACTTGGATATAGCAATGTAGCAGCATGTCACTAGAGTAATTGTCCCATTTGGTATCCTCCTGGTATATATATATATATATATAAAGAGGTGTATAAAAAATAAAGTACTCAAGTACTTACCTGAAGAAGTGAACTAATGAAAGGAGAGTATCACGAGGAATATGATTCAAGGCTCTTAGAACCCCTCTCACATTTTGTAAACAATGTGGCCAAGATCCAGTAAGTCCACGGTTTGCAACATCTTTGACAAGCCGAGACATTTCTTTTAAGCAGTTTTCAATTCCAGTCTAAACATAAATCAGATCAAATCTGACACAGTATATCAGCATGACACATATAATGAATCCTTATAAATAATGATTTGGAATTTTAAAACATTCATTATTTAAATAAAGACTTAGAAATTCTTTATTTCATTTATAGTTATTATCAAATATTAATTATTGACCTAATGGTTTGCAAAAAGATGTTTAATGCTAAATTTGGTTTCATTATATTAAAATATCAAACTTCAAGTGGTAGACACACAAAGTCATAGATAAAGCCTTCGTACATTACGTAACAAAGTGGTCCATTAATTTCTATTTATATATCAAATTCTTTCATTTTAAAAATCATTATATGCTTCCAAAGAGCTCTTGGACCACAATTTAAAAATCAGCAAAATTATAATTCTTTCCCCTTAAAGAAAATTGGGTAGGGATACAAACAAGTAGTAATCCAATTTGACAGATCTAGGTTGTAGTCCATTAGGACCTAATAACCAAAGCTTGGCAGAGAAGCAGTAGAGACCAGTGCTCAATAAAGCCAACTCTCTAGCCCACTGAGTTGTCACCAAAGGGTCAATCCTCCATCAGAACTNGTGTGTGTGTGTGTGTGTGTGTGTGTGTGTGTGTGAGCACAGGCTCGCGTATTTGTGCATGTATAAGTTTGTGTGTGCCCAGATGTGTCTGTCATATTCATTAAAATTTTGTATGGACCATATTTACAGCTTCTCTCAAGTAAGGTCAGTGAATAAAAAATAAATTTAAGCTTGAGAATTTATAACGACTTAGCTGGTTTGGAGCCATGTTCTCCAAATGTCTCATAATTCCTTAATAATAGATCCTTTGGTAAAAACTAAAATCCCCTGAAAATATTTATCACGCTCTCTTTTCATAAACTTTTCCTTGCGAAAAAGGATATATTTCTTGTAAATGATAATCGAACCCTCTTTACCTAAGTTTGAGCTCTTGTTTTTGAGGTGCACGAAGAGACTGGGTTAGGACAATAATTCATTGAAACATTAGATATTAATATGTCCATACATCTTCTAGATCAATGCAATATTCTTTCCCGAGGCAGGAAAATCCTCTCTCTTTCTTACTTAATGTATTATTCTTAAAATACAAATAGAATAGAAAGGACTTACTTTAAAAACTTCAAGTTTATTTTGATCCATTTTAATACTCAATTCTCCACTGAAATAAGATTGGCCAAGAGACCAAAGATCAGGAATCAAAAGTGATATTATATCACATAGATCTTCAATGCATTCCACTCTTTGATTGACAGCAGCCTTGGAAAAAAAAAAAAAAAAAAAAAAAAAAAAAAAAAAGTCTTCTGCCCAAAAACCAAATAACATTTACCAATGATGTCTGATTGATTTTTCCCCAAAAACTCCCCTCTTATAGTTACGCGAGTTCCAGGAATACCTTCTTTAGGCGAAATTCCCGTAACTACAGGGGGAGGCATGNTTTAAAAACTTCAAGTTTATTTTGATCCATTTTAATACTCAATTCTCCACTGAAATAAGATTGGCCAAGAGACCAAAGATCAGGAATCAAAAGTGTTATTATTTCACATAGATCTTATATGCATTCCACTCTTTGATTGACAGATGCCTTAGAAAAAAAAAAAAAAAAAAAAAAAAGTTTTAAAGAAAAGGAGAAAAGGAAAAGATCTTTTTAATAAAAGTGAGGGAAAATATAAGGACCCTTTTTTTTTAGCCCATTCAAGACTCCCAAGTCGGGTGTAACAGGATTTTTCTAGACAAACTTTTATTTAGAAATCAATTTTAAAGCTAGCATCATGGGTGTTTACTGTAGATAACCCCCAAGTCTAAACATAGCTACCATAAAAAAAAGTTGGCTACCTATGGATAGCTTCTCCCTCCATCATTTTAAGTGGTTGAAAGGGAAGTAAAAGAAAATAAAAATAACAGATGAACATATGTGCATATGTCCTGGTATTCTTTTAGATACAGGCAGATATATTCTGTTCCAAACTTTGTTAACTTTGGAGGAAAATATGCAAAATATAAATAATTAAGGGATAATTGAATAATAATTGACTAAGTAATCTAAAAGGTTATTTCCACCACCAATGAATATAGAACTGTCATACCTTCCATTATCCGTCTTCATTGGTTTCTGCAAACCATCTGTTGGCGAGCGCTTTCGGACATTGTCCATCTTCTGGCCGAATACATGCATTCACTGTCACTGTCTGTATTCAACACATGTATTTGGCCAGAAGATGGACAATGTCCGAAAGCGCTCGCCAACAGATGGTTTGCAGAAACCAATGAAGATGGACAATGGAAGGTATGACAATAAATAACTATTTTAAAATAGTTTACCTTTTCTTTTTTTAGTTAAATAAATTTAGTCATTTACAATATATTTACTAGAGGTAGTAAAACAACAAGAATAATAAAATTGGTTTAAAAGATAATAAGTATACTGGGGATGCCAGCTTAGCCGAGGGGATCAGTTTGAGTTTGTATATGTTATTTAAAAAATGAAATAATTATTATAGTAATTATTTTGTAAATGAAATAAAATAAAATAATAAAAGAATTTCAACCAGCATTAATGGATTAATAACTATTGGCAGGTGAAGGAAAAAAAAACTATAATCCAAATACCTGGAAACCTCAGAACAGTTGAAATATCTGGGTAAAACTAGTACACATAGATTTTCTATATTACTCACCTGTTTATCTTGAAAATTCTTTTCACGTTTTCCACTTTTTTGCTTCAAGTCTGGAAAAAAAAGAATGAATAAACCTTTTTAAAAGGTACAAAAACAAAATTAAATTTTGCAAGCATTAACCTACTTGAAATTAGGTCCATGTGGTACTTATAGCATTCATTTAATTGTTCCATTATAAAGTCCATCCGGACTGTAATCCCTTCCCAACCAGCATCTCCTTCATACTCCAGCTGGACCAGGTTTCTAAAAAGATTAAAAAAAAAAAAAAAAAAAAAAAAAAAAAAAAAAAAAAAAAAAAAAAACTCCACTTATAAAATTCTGAAAATTAATATTCCTCCCACATTAATGTTGGTATACTAATTGTTTGTGTTATAAAACATAGTAAACTAATTTCCAGTATGATATTTCTATCTGTAAATGCATGAGCCAAATAATGGCTGATGTAGAAAATTGTAAAATTCTTGAAGGTAATAATCACTTAAACAACTAGAAATAAAAAAAAAAAAAAAAAATCATAGTTTTAGAGGATTCACTTGAGTGAGTATGAGTGTGTGTGTGTCAAAATTTTCATCACTTATGCTACTCTATTCTATCTTTTCTGACATAGTATCTTAGTTCATATGAATTTGATATAACCAGTCTAAGAAGGTTAAATTGAGAATTTAATATTTAGAATTACTCGAACAGACAAACCATTACTCACTTAATTGATAAATGCTGATTAATTTATGAGTACCTTATAGTCTTCTTTTGATTTTCCAAACTATTTGGCATAGCATGAAGTTTTTTCTTCAGCTCTTCCTTAATTTCAGCTACTTTGAGACGAACTTCGGCTAATACATCTTTGAATAACTGTGAAGATACAAAATCATCAAAGTTATATAAAATGTATAAATATAAAAACAATTGTTTTTGAAAATTTAATTATGAAATAAGATAAAAAGTTATTTTCAGAAAAAAAAACAACAACTGAACACCAGTTATTTTGCAAAAAGATAAGTGATCAATGTAGAAGAAATTATATATATAAATATGTCTGTTCCATCCTTGCACCTAAAGTTCTAAAGTTTTTTAATTAATGAAAGTAAATTAGGCTTTTTTCTACCAAACTGTTAGATGAGTTTGTGTATTAATCATGCATATTAAAGTCAAAATAGTCAAGTCAATGTTAATGACTCGTACATAAGAGGAAGAGGGAGTTTGGAAAGAAACTAAAATTGAAAATTGTAAATTATAATGCTTCTTCAATATTATTAGTATTGTGAAAAAAATGTTTAGAACAAAATAAGTGTGAAGTATAATTTTGTAACATTCATATTCTATACAATTTTAAAAAAGACTAAGGAAGATATTTAAGAAGGCAATTTCAAGTGTTTTGTAGGCTCCATTATGTTTAAAATATAGATGTATAATATAATATTTTATATTAACTGTAAGTATATAAATATAAAATATAGTTTGTTGAATGCAATAGATGCAAAATACAATTTATAAAATTTAAACTTCATAACATGTTTATGAGAAGATTCATAGACATCTAATCTCTTATTCATCCTATTTCACTCTTAAGTTAGGCCTGGTTTAAAAAATAAAAAGTCCTCTCATTATTTAAAATTAGTCACTCCTAATACCTGGTATGAAGCAACTTCTATAAGCCATGTCACATTGATTCATGATTTTAGGTCCTCAATATTGGTCCTCTATTGCTAATTTAGAGATTTAACATATTTGACCTCACAAAATTAACATTATCTGGCTAAAATAATAACTGGTCTAAGATTTCAGACAAAGATTAATGATACAAAAAGCTTTTTAATTAAATAAATGGAGCATGAACAAAATATTAGTCACTTATCTCAATAATAAGATGTTCAGTCATATAAAACAAAGAAAAAACTATTGTCACCAATGGATATTAAAAAAGGCCATTATAATAAATATATAAGGGCTATAATATAAAAATAAATAAATAAAACATACTTTAGGAGAGAATGCAAATAAATACATACTGTTACATCTGTCTTTCCAAAGAGATTTTGAGCCCTGGTATAGTCACTGATTATAGCATCATAATCAGACTTCCTCTGAATTGCAGTGGGAAGGGTGAAAAGAAATTTGAATCTATGTAGTACTCCCAATGCATTCCTCGTTCTGTCTGCCTTCTCCCTCCCCTTCAAGACTCCATCAAATAGAAGTTTACCTTCATTCCTACACTCTAGAAAGAAATATTTAGTTTTACTTGTTTTATAAATATGATTTTTGAATGGCATTTGTTATTTATTAATGGATACTAATCAGTTTAACATACAATTTTTGAAAAATGTATAGCTCTAGAAGAGATTTGGGAGGCCATAAAAATTCATTTCTTTTTTAAATCAATAATTGACGATACCATACTTATGGCATAGAATAAAGCTGCATCCAAGATAAACCAAATAAATTAAGGAATACAGCTTGGTGTAAGAATGACAAAAGCAGATACCACATTGACTTAAATTACCTCGGAGCTAAAAGCTAAGCTAGCAATTGCAAGAAAGAAACTCTGAATATAAGCAATGTTTTGATTTTTTTACCGAAATATCCCTAATATAGTTTAATAATTTTCACAGCATAAAAACTGATAAAAATTGTATACTTCCTTGAATAATAAACAGAATCAATCCTTATTATTAAGAGACCCATACTTTTTTCTAAGAAGAAAATTTTTTAATCCACAAAAGTATTTGATCCAAAAGCATTATCAAAAAATGCTCATTTAATAATTTGTTTAAACAAGTAAATAAGTATTTTTTACTCTAAACTGTCATTGCCTCAGCATACCTTTGATTGCTTCACTAATTTTTTCAGTTCTATCGAGTCCAAACTGCTCTATATCTTTCTGAAAAGCAAACTGGAGAGCTTCAAGTACATCAAGTTGTTCCATTACAGCACTTACATTTCCCTAAAATTAAAAATGGAATTAAAATATGGTTACATTTACAAATTCAAGCTAATACAGTAGGTTTATTTAAAAAAATATATATTGGAGGTTTCAAAACAGAAAAATTTTGGTCTATGACCATGCAACTGTCTAACTTCTTTCTGTTTATTTACTTAATTGAACAAATGGTTCAAATTCAATGATATTTATGCAGGAAATGCATACAATGCATACAAAGTAAATTTAAAATTTGTTTCATGTATAATTTTAAAATATCATATAACTGGATTTAACCACGGGTTATGTTTAACCCAATGTGCTCAGTTCAAAATTTTGCTAAACTGCTCGAAATTGAGCTTAAAAATAGAATTGACAGCCATATTCTGGGACCTTAATTTTTTACTCTCCTCAACGTCACTTATTACATTAATTTATTCTAGTCACATGGTAAATGTTTTCTCTCTTTCTCTCTCTCCTATAATTTTCATGAGACATTAGTAGTTTGATGAGTCAGTAGGTTTGTGTTTTGAATATTGGTTCAATGTTGCGGATGCATAAATCAGAACATTGCTACTAAAGAGTTGCAACACATTTAAATGAAAATTACATCTGCTGAAGGTGTGGAAAATTTGTTCAGGTCAAAATTCAGGTCAATCCCCACTTCCACTAAAGTGACTTTACTAATTCACAGAAAACACACTGCAATTATTATTTCAATGCTGCATGTCAAATTTGTCTTGTTTATATAACAATCATAGGAAACATTCAATAAACATAAATTAAATAAGTTTGGCAGAGGATGTGGTATGAGGGTGTTGGTCACAGGAGTAAGAAACTAGACTAAAATGTCGACAGTTTTGGAATATTTAATTACTTCTTCAGGGCATCTAAAGAGACTTTGCTTCTCATTTGATTCTCATATTCTTCAGTAATTACTATTGTTAGTTTTACCTAAGTTTCAGCAATTTCTGACCTTTTCAGGCAGGGGTTGGTTTTATATGGTGGCAAGCTCATTGGTAAACTCGTTCAAGTCTTCCTCGAGCCTCTTTAAACCATTCTAGTTCAGAAGTCCAAATAATATCAGTGATAAAGGATATAAGATGATGATTTAATTAGGAATAAATAACTGAATAATAATAATGTTATTTTTAATAAATGTACTAAATTAATTTTTGTATGAGAATACTTTTATCTGAGTAAAGCAACTAGCCATAAATAAGGCAATTAACAATAAAAAGGAAAATGATAATGGAGAACACAATAAATCACAATTCGGGTATAAATTTAAATATAACTAAGAAAGTTGCTGCTTCTGAAATTATAGGTTTAATCTTCAAAAAATCAATTTTATACATTTTGCTGTTCCATTTACATATGAATCATGAAAAGAAAAATTTCTGTTATGCAACAAAATTTGAAGTCACAGGTAAAACTAGAATTAAAATTTTCAATATTTATTTTTAAAATACAAACAAACCACTTTTGGTGGTTTAGAAAGTATATTAGAAATAACTGCTTTTCCGCCATAGCTAGAAAGATGAAAAGATTAAACCATAATCGCATGATAAACCCCAAAACAATAAATGTATAAAATTATATATAGTGTATAAGCTAATAGGGGAGGCTAATAATAATAATAATAAACAAACCTTTAAAAATGATAATTGACCCTCTTGATGAGAATCTACTTTCCTTTTCAATTGTGTCAGACCAACACTAAGTTCATGAAAAGTAGTTTTGGAATGGTTATGAAGCAAAAACCAACAAGGTGAAAAGTTTTCAGACGATAAGTCTCCATTACATCCAGGGAACATCTCCTGCAAATCATCTTCTGGAAACTTATTCCTGAAATCAATATATAGAATATATATATATGAGTGTGTGTGTGTGTGTCTGTGTGCATGTATTTCTTTGTTTATATAAATATTCACATAGCTTAGTGATTTGACAGCTTTTGCTCTTGCAGAAAACTAGTTACATGGGTTTAAATAGCTCATAAGCTTGTCCATAATTATAAAGTGGTTTTTAATAAATTAAATAGTTCTTCAGCACTGTTTTCATTCAAGAGTAAACTGTTTTCCTAACAACATTCTTAAATATTTTCACTGACTCATTTTTTTACTAATCAAGATTTTATGAACAAATTTCTGATTAAATTAGATTCTGAAAATTTTAATATCAGACAATCCCTTGTTTCACATTTTCAGAATTCAAAACATTTTTACAGAAATAAAATGGCAGAGCACTGTCTAGTCCACCTTCCAGTTTTATAATCAATGGCCCACTATAGGAATCTGTCATGCACTTCGAAAAGTAATCCTAGAACAGAAAGATCTACTTGGCGTTACTCTTCTCAAGTAAATGTAAAATTAGGAATCTAAAAGTGACTCTCAATTGATTTCAATCAGTCACTCTCACCAAGCACTTTAGAAAACAACAAAAGAAACAAATAATTAATAATGAAAGGGTCTCATGTAAGTTCTCAATATGTGAAAAGAGAGCTTAGATGTGATTCATGATTTGGTCAGGATAGATGCAGGAAGGGTGCCTTTTTCAGATGACAGATTTAGACATATAAAGGTTTCAGAATCAGATGCTCTCTTCCTACTAATGCACCTTGGTCGAACCTGTCTGAACTAGACCTTATTCAATGATAATTCATTACCTGATGTGTCAGTCAATCATTTTACTACTGAAAGGCATCTAAGCAGATGAGAAGAGATGCAGCTCAAGAGTCTTCAAGACTTCTTAAAAGCTAAATAAATTACACTAAATAGGCATAGGGAGATACTGTTTTATCATAATTGAATGACTATTTAGAAATGGACTGTGATGATGAGTATGTTTGTTTATTGTTAGGTATAGAGGATATAAAAGATTTTCTCTTGGATCACAGAATTTTTCTTTTTTGAGCCGAAAAGGACCAATGTGTGTCCAAGAAGTTGTGTAACACAATTTTAATTTTTTTCATAATGAAACTTAGCATAGAACAAGAATTTATGCAATGACTTTTAATACTTTTATTAAGTCTGGAGATTTATAAAGAGGGGTAATATTGAGTTCATGTTTAATTTTTTTACTATTTTTTAATAACAGACAGGATGAACTACTTGATAATGCAACATAAAATAAAATTGTAAAAATGAGAAAGTGCTATAACAATGAGCACTATTAGTAATTGAAATTAACACAAGTTATAAGGAATTCTTTTAGAAGAATTTTTTTTTTTTAAATTAAAATTCTTTATCAGATGTGAAAATGTAAAATTAGTTTTTCGTATTAAAAAAAAGCTATGAAGATCTTGGTGTAAAATTTCAAATTTATAAACATAGCCTACTCTTATATTATTAGGTTGCCGTCTAGTTCAGCAAAAATTTACAATAAATAAAATGATTCACAAAATAATTAATCAAATACTACTTACTCATCTTCAACAGAGAGTCCTAAAGGATCCTGTAACTGCAGAGACTTAGTAGTACCCCATCCGATAGACTCGACCTCTTCAACCCAGACAGCACTCTCTTTTAAAGGACTAAAAGATTCATGATATCCACGGAACTGAACTGTGGATGTGCCTGTTCCACCAGATAGAGTAGTCACAATTATTTCTCCACGTCCTTTGCCAGGGCCCGATCTGGTGATTAATTTGTTAGCAGACTTCCATTCGGTTGAAAGGAGGCAATCACAACCACAAATAGAAACTCCTGAGGGCAAATGAAATACCAAATTTATGTAACGCAAGTAGAGTATGTTTCAAGACCAAATAAATTTCAGAAAAAAAAAAAAAAAAAAAAAAGTCTTCTGCCCAAAAACCAAATAACATTTACCAATGATGTCTGATTGATTTTTCCCCAAAAACTCCCCTCTTATAGTTACGCGAGTTCCAGGAATACCTTCTTTAGGCGAAATTCCCGTAACTACAGGGGGAGGCATGGTAAATTATTTAAAATAATCAAAATACACCAAATACGATCTCTAAATTGTCTTATGGTAACTGTCAACTGAGTTTTGATTATTACTCTCCGATAACAACTTGTTTACAACCCGGGGGAGGTTATTTTATTGTTACAATTTTTTTCTATATAGCTTGCACAAACTAAACTTACTGTTTTTAACTTAGGGGATCAAAAAATGGCTGGAGAAGTGTTTGTGGATGCTCTACCTTACATTGACCAGGGCTATGATGAGCCAGGAGTGAGAGAAAACGTTTGTATACTTTTATTTTTTTCTCTTCTTATTTTAATTAAAGAAATAATTTTAAAATTTTTCTTCATTTCATTTTATTCTAGGCCCTAGCACTCGTTGAAGAAGAAACTAGAAGATACAGACCAACAAAAAATTATCTAGAACATTTACCACCTCTTAATATTAATTCTTTTGAGGTATGTACCTCATTATTTTAGTTATTTCATTGCATTCTTCTGATTATTTATATCATTATACTCCTCATTCATTATAAGATCCTTTTTCTGTATGTGTTAATTTGATAATACATTTGATTGTAGACTGAACTTATGAAAAATGAATTTGAAAGGCTTCAGCAACGTTTACCCATGGATACTTTGAGTATGAAACGATATGAATTACCTCCACCTCCTGCTGCCAAAATTTCT
Organism: Oncopeltus fasciatus; assembly: GCA_000696205.2. Taxonomy (NCBI): domain Eukaryota; kingdom Metazoa; phylum Arthropoda; class Insecta; order Hemiptera; family Lygaeidae; genus Oncopeltus; species Oncopeltus fasciatus. The sequence continues at coordinate 130,801 of KZ807834.1, forward strand.
GACTTAGCTGCTTGGAATGAGTGTGTTAATAATTCCATGGCACAACTAGAGCACCAAGCTACAAGGTAAATCAATTTTTATTGAAGTAAGAGAAAAAGTTTTCAAGAATGGACACCTCAAATATGCATCTAATTAAGACATTTCATTACAAAATCTACTGAACCAAGTATCAAATGGTCTCTCAAAAATCTCAGATGCTTCTTCAGTTTTTATTATTTTAAACAATTAATTATCTCTATCTGCAGTACACCTATTTTAAAAAAGTAATTTTTATCCTTAGATAACTTTTGTAATCACCACCACCCCAAAGACATTGCTGACTATCAAGATATATTATATAGAGCTTGAAGGATTCTATCAATTAGTTTATAAATAAACTGCTGGATATACAGGTTCCTTAAAAACTGACCAGACATAGAAGTTCAGCCTTATGCTTTTGGGTCTTGCTAGAAATGGTTTCTATTTAAAGTTATTTGACTTAAGAAATTATGATTAGGCGTGAAAGAGCAGTCAGCATCTTGTGGATCAGTCTAGTGGACGATAACTTTTTGAAAGAAGTAAAAAATAAATTTAATTAAATTGGCTTTTTAAATTTATTTGATATATGCCTCAATATTTATAATTATATTATATAATGTTTATATTTATAATAACAGTGGCATGCATATATATTTTATAATCATAAATAAAAAAAATTGTACAATGAAACGGTAGCTGTAATAATTATATCATTTATATTAGGAGTCATAAATTAGGTGATGAAAGAATGAGTCTCTGTTACACTAACTTAAAATTTATTTGGGCACAGCTCCTAAAGCAGCAAAGCCCAAATAAATTTGAAGTGTGAAGGAAACATTATCACATAATGTAATAATTGCAGTAATTTTTTTACTTCCATGTTATTCTTAAGTATCAATGAAAATATTTTTGTAGAGAAAATTAAAAAAAAAAAAATTTTTAGTTTAATTTAGTTTTTGTAGAAAGTTATAATAACCAGGAAAGTATACTGCTGATACCAAGGTATTTCATTAAAAGTTGGCCTGAAAAGTTTCTTCTTATTGAGTTACATTTAATTTAATTATATTAGTACATTTAATATATTTACCACCTTTCAAGTTCTTTCAATTTATTACGATCTGTACTCCTAAAATAATAACTATTAATTTGAAAGGAAAATAAATGAATAAAGTATAATTTGCAATATGAAAATCATTATAAATTATTTTAAAAAATTAATAAAAATGATTATAAAATTACATAAACATATAATTGTAAAAAACATTGATTTATGGAATTATATACTTTCATACAGTAATTTACAAGATTAGCATCAAAAGTAGCATACCTACTTATCCTTTCAGGTGGCTAAAGCCTAACCTAAAAACTCTTATATTTAAAAGACATCCAGCTGTGTAAGCATAGCTTTTAATATTTGATTAAGAAACCAATAATAATTTTCCTTCCCACATCTATATTTGAGTGTCAGAGCTGAAACATGAACACTGAAAGCTCTAAGTATTACTGTATCCATTAATAACAGGATATATTCTCTTTATTTCTTTAATATGCTGGTAGGTATCAGTTTATTTAAAAGGAAAATAAAGGTAAACCAGTCCCACCTCAGGCCATAGTGGCCCAGGTGGGAGGGAGGAGACACAGTTAAGTATATCTTCATTTGTTGCCCTTGTAGCTTACAGATTTGGCTCCCTGAGTTTTTCCTATTTAATGAAAACCGGTTCCCAATTGGGGCTGGTTGTTCCCAGGAGCCCAAGGAGGTATGTCATTATTCTGTTTTTTTCATAAGAAATCTATTTTTTCTTTGCTTATCCTCTCTGTTTGAGAACCACATCAAGAAACCTAGATTTTCAATGACAAAAAAAAAAGTTAATTACTTATTTATATTAGTTTTGTTGGAAAACTATTTATTGCTTTAAGAACCCCATTTCCATTGACTTCAGATTTTCAACTACTAAGTCGGTAAGAAATAAATAAATTTTACAGTACGTTACTGTTTAGAAGTTAATTTAAAAGTGAGAATTTCTACTAATTTCTAATTCCACATTTTAGCTTGATTTACCAAAGGATCTAGTATATAATAATGATTATTTATATTGAAACTAATTTAATACAAATGTGCTAAAAATGATCTGAGTGCCTAAAAGAAGTATGTGTTTTATATATATATATAAAACATAATTTGCTTTGTTTGCCGTTTATAGGCAATAAATGTTCTTACAAAGCAAAAACCCCTATTAATTTATAAAAGTCTGTCAAAGAGATCAGATTAGTGATATAAAAGGTGGTTGGATATATCCTGGCTTTGGCAGAACAATTTGTAGAAATATAAAAGATGCCTGTCAGTTAAAAAATATTAATTATTTATTAACTATTAATTTCATCTTGAACATTACCTCTATTACTTCTAATAATGTGCTCGAATAGGAATTCAAATTCTCTTTGAGTTAGTTTTTCAATTTATAATAGTAAAAACCTCATAGTATTATGTTAATAGTAAAATCTAAAGGTGTAATGGGGAGCCATTTTGACACTTTAATCTGGAGACTACACTAGGTGGTCTACATAATTTATTTTATAATTGAAAGGAATAGGGCACTCAAACAAGCATCATAAAGATTTCAGAATTTTATGTATATAAATTTGTTTATTGTGTTTATAACATTCATATTAAAATATTTGTTACATAGTTATCTCATAGCATGTTTTTAAGTGCATATTTATGCTTTGTATTTTTAAATAAACAAAATTAGGAATGCTTAAAATATAATCTTTTCATTGATTTTTGTCTTGAAAATATGACAATGTAAATGAGATAAATAATTTTCTGTTTTCTTATAGAGTATTATGTCACACACTCTAGGAACTTCACACCTGTCATTTCATCTTCCAAAATTAATTCTGCACATCCTCTTTTTTCTAATGTTTTGAGCACTCTAATGAGAACTTCATTTGGCATACCATTGAATTCTGTATTTGCAGCCGTTTGAAGCTCATAAAGTGTACATACATTGTCTATTTGACCATTATCTTGAGCCCAGGTATAAATTAGGTCTCCCCACTCAGTAGGATTATGCCAGAATACTAACCAACGAGATTTTGTCTTGTCCATTGGTTGTGCATTTCCAGTTTCCATTAATGTCTCTAAAATTGTTATTATACCTTCTGAAGACAGGGATCTGTTAATTTTTTTATTAGAGAACAGGGGTGTTTCCATAATCTCATTTACATCAAGAATATATTTTTTTTGTATTTTGTGGTATTTCAGAACAAGTTTACTCCATACTGTCAGCTGAATTTTCCTGGTAATTTCATTTGGCTGAATTGTAAAGAAGGGAGGGAAATCATATTGCCAGGGCCATTCTTGCTCCATTATTGATATATTCTGGCAAAGCACTTCTTGTCACTTTATCCTTTAAATATTGTTTAATACCCAAGAAGTCCTTCATGTAGAATATATGTATAATCGTCGAAAAAAGGTCGTAATTTGTTTGGTTCACACTCTCTCACCTGCACTGAGTAATATAACAGCCAATGTAACCTCGTTTTGTCTCTCCAAAGAAGTGTAAATAAATTCGAAGAAGTCTGTAAGGTCGGTCGTAAAAGCAGATTTTAAGCTATTTTTGAAAGGACATGGCTATTGAGATTGGTATAATTTGTTTTACAACTTTGTTCGATGTTCACTCCGATATTTTATAATGATACACGTGTGGTCAAGTATATCCTTCCTGTCTCCGATTCTAAACTTTAATTTAACGGACTAAAAGTTGCAATGTGTTGTTTGTTTGTGAAAATTGGATTGATACTTTTAAATTACAAAAAAAAGTTTATTATTGTTTCATGGGGATGTATGTAATAACCCATCTACCTTTTACGATTATAAATTGAAAACTTCTAATACGTCATTGACGCCCATGAGTGCTGTCAAACAGTGACCTTCCATAGAAGATTAACGTTTCCGAGAGGGATTTATTGTTTAGGTTCAATAATATAAACACTGCATTTGTTTCACTTTATTTTTTTTTAAGGCATGCTCAAATGTCCATTGTATATATATATATATCTCCGTTACAC